>JAMPIV010002034.1:817500-1385000 GCA_024509875.1 Oreohelix idahoensis
GATGTTACTTGCTATGACTGTATAACTTTGACATCTGATGACTGACTAGTCTGACTTATGTGCTAGTCAGTTACAATTAATCAAAATGTTAATACTTCTGTATCACTGAATTGATGTCCTTACTTACTATGATTATATAACGGTGACATCTGATGACTGACTGGTCTGACATCTGTGCTAATCAGCTACAAGTCTAGCCAGATACTAGCCAAGGCTAATATGATGTTTCAGGTTCCATGAAATAACTCAAACCAGACTGTCAAGTATCAGAAGCCTGTGTTGTTCATCAGAGGCAATCCCACAAACGTGCAGGACCCCAAAGAGTGAACTTCAACTGGTCATTGGCATCCCTATAGCTGGGTCTACCAAGTCTGATATCTACAAAGGACAGTTCAGTGTCAGCATTGTCAAGTTGAAAGATAAGTGTCAGTTAAGACACTGACCACCCATAGATGAAAAACAGCTAATAGTCAATTGATGACAGTTATCAGAGGACTAAAGAACAGTGATATATTTTAAATGAATGCAGTTTTCAGTAACTTTATTATTCAAGATCTTGAAGTCTAAACAGACAATAATAGTAATTGTGTGAATATTTTTTATATATTTTAATGCTCTTTTCCAACTAGCAGTAATAGAATATTAGTGTAATTAAAATATTTTAACTGTACCTGAGGAATTATTCACTTCTTACAATTGTGGTTAAAGTGAATGTTCATTTTATTTATCCCCTAGACATTAAGAAATCATAGATAGTCACAGGGAGGAGACACCTTAAATTCTGGTACAACTTCTTACCAACTGGCCAGGGTTTTCACAGTCTGACTATTTCTATGATATCCATACACCAGTGCTTATTTCTAAGACTGGGGTATTATTTGTAAGACCAGAACTCTTTACTGGCATACTGTCCTGGTAGCATATGAGATACCTGGATTCTTAGATAGATAATAATTTTAACTAACCTCCCGCTACAGTGGTGATACTCTTCTCTCACACTAGTGGCGTAGGAACTTCAGCACTTAAGTCTGATGTCTTGTAACCACGAACTGTGACAAATTAGAAATAAACAGATGCCTCAGTACATATGTTCTCCGCAAACTAACAGGCCCATTTTCATGCGCTCCACCCACGAATGTTAACCTCTCAGAAGAATTAAATTCCCAAGCACACAATGTAACTCAGGGAATATGATGAAAATTCAATAATATCCTTCTGGATGTCAACTAGGAAATTGCGTCTGGAGTGCATGAATAATGATTTGCCTGAATTACAAGTAAAAAGGTATATAAATCTCACAAAAGGATTCTATACACTTAGGCTCATGTGATGTAATCATCACTCATTACTCGTCGCTACTCCCGTCGGGGTCTAGGTCATCTCTGCTGTCGGGTTTCCCCGCACTACTAGTCAGAAACAATCACCAGCTCTTGCGGATGGGTTCATGAATATACTATTTTCATATGTTGAGGTTGCCAGCCTCATATATAACCACTTAGCAAGAAACCTGCAGAATTTACATTAGTAAATAATTTGTTTACACTTACCCCACAATTTTGGGAATACACACGTCTCCTGGCACAGATTTAGAATGGACCCACAGCCCTGTAGTTAGATGCTGTTCGAATCACTTAAGTCTGAGCAATTCCTCTTATGACAGGTGAAACACTTGGCCTTGGAATCTATAATTCCTCTTATGACTTCTTGTGATAGAATTCCCAAGTTTCGAGTCTTGTATTAAAATGGCGGGTTTACTTGTGAATTCCAACGTTGCCCAATCCTCGATCTGCTACTTATAGTTGTGGAATTGTAAGTCCTATCCTCTTTCTTCTGGCTTGTAGGAGGTGTTTAGTTGACGCTGCAATGCAGTCTGTCTGTGTTGTGTTGTGTTGTGACTTCGAGTTTGTTAGATTATATCTCACAATTCTTAGTTTCAAATCTCAGCTGTGTTTCCGCAGAAAGTTCCAATCAAATCATAGTAGATTCTGGCGAACCAATCCAATCTATCTAGCACTGTTTGGGTGGGGAAATGTATCATTACTCATCCCACGTGTATTTGAAAATATAAACTTTAATATACACGCGTGGCCTCTTACACAGTGATGCCATATCGTTACCTAAGACTTCCGGCGCACCTCTGTCTATCAGAATAATCTGCGTGCCTACGCCAGATGGCTGTCTGGATAGCTCGTGTGGTCTTCTTTCATCTGATCACAATACCGGCTTGTGTCAGCACGATCAGCCGCTTCCCAATGGGGTCAAATGTTTGACGGACACGTTACCACAGGTGTTCAGACGGAGTAGGCGATAAAATATTATCGCTGGCCGGGTCACCAAACCTGGCGAATCGTAACAACAGTCTGGGATTGAAGTGTGAAACAATAAGATACGCATTACTCCATAGCAAATACTGCCATAGGTCAGTGGCGTGTTAGAGAAATCACCATGCTATGTCCAGCATAGAGCAAAATTGTGAAAATAACGAATGAAAAGGCATGATTTATGCCAAATAAAAGCGATGAGTGAGAAAACTAAAGAAAAAGAAAGGATACTGTCGGAGGGTTGAAAGTGTTAGAGATCACACAAAAGGACACGTACATACGTGTCGTCACAATCAGGACTTACAATTCAGCCCAGGAAATCTCTAAGATTTTAAATAAGGAAAACCGGAATATCTGAGAAAACTGAAACACACGGAGTCATAGAGGGAATTATCTAATTAAAGAAATCAGATATCACTACATGGCATTGGGCCGAAGGGCGAGAGCCCAAGTGCCGCTGGATCAGTAACAACAACAACAACAAGAAACTATACCCTAGGCGCGTGTAAGAGGCCGATTCAAGTCTCTTTTATTCATCTGAGCAAAAAAGTCTGTAAGCCAGGATTGGCGTAAGTTATGATTTACATTTCATATTTTATTATTAAACATGTTAACTAACATATATATATATATATATATATATATATATATATATATATATATATATATATATATATATATATATATATATATATATATATATATATATATATATATATATATATATATATATATATATATATATTGTCATGTGAATTTTAATGTGTGAAACTCGCTAGTGGATGTCAAAGTCATTTGAGGCTGGCAACCTCAGCGTATTGAATTATGATTCACGAACCACGACTGCACGGGCTGGTGATTGTTTTATTGCAAGTTTCGTAAGAGAGAACTAAAAGCATAAAGTAGTCCCAAGTTCCGTGTGGAGCAGGGAGGAAAAGATAAAAGAAATGATGTACATTCTTACAGTTTCAAACGAGTGTAAATGTCGATGTTAACATATACACTTTAAAATTAGTGGAAGTTTCAAACTTTTCAAATCAGTGTAAACATAAATGAAAACATATTCAATTTATTTTGTGAACACTTTTCAATCAGTGGAAATGTAAATGTAAACATATTCTACCTGTACTATTACCCTTTTCATTTAAATGTAATGTAAAACTAAAGCTATTCAATTTAATTGTAAAGAAATTTTTATCCCGAGGAATTACATTTAATTCTCATCGAGGGTGAATTCTGAGATAAGTGGGATGGTAGAATAGAAGAAAGGGGACATATAAGTACTCATATGTGTCAGGAAACGCAATACTCAGAAGAGCGTTTCGTTTCTATTCTTTATCATAGTTATTGGTGGTACCAGCAGAAAGTACTATCTCTGTAACAAGAAGGGAACAGTGGCCTAAGCTTTAAGACGAGGGACCAACTTTGTAGACTCTTCTTGACATTTCTGGGAAACGAGCTACACCCGAAAACCTTGACCAGCAACGAGCGTGAGCAGTGTATAAAGAACCCATCAGCGGGAGCAGAAACTACTATCGGCAGCTAAGTGTGAAATAATTGCTGCCAAAGTAAACTTTTTTTTCATCGTCCTTATTATCAATCAATGATGAAACTTTTCTTCTAAACTATTCAAATTATTTTCTAACTGTTAAAACTTGAGTGATTATTAAATTTGGTTATTTGTAATTTTACCAATTTAACTTCGATTTAATCATTTCTATATGTACTGCGTGTTTGTCTCAGTCAATTTACTACACACACTCTAAACAGAGCTATACCAGAATAATAAGAATTCCACTGAGTAAATCAGAGGTGGGGGCTTAAACGAGTTAATTTAACCACTGCTTAATCCTTCACAAAAGTTGTCGGCATATTCCAGAATTAACGTGCTCAGCTAAATGCAGCATTGTTTTCGCTTATCTGAATATCTTGTTGACACTCATTTTTGGTAGAAGCGTCATTAACCTTCTATCTACATATCTGCCAAGAGTAATCTTGTGCGAAGGTAGACACCTTTGAAGCCCATATTAGATACTCTTGAGTTTTGGCCACTGTTGGACAACTACTGCAAAGCAGGGGAGGCAATACCGTCACCTTCCTGTTATGTGCCATTCGTGCAGAATGCATCCATTTCTCTATCGCTTTCCTATTTGTTTCTATTGCCTTTCCCTGTGTATTTTTCTGTCCCCCCGCTATCTCAATTACTCTGGAAATTTCAGAATAACTATCTTGTTGCATTGATATCAGCACGTTTCCTCAGTGTCTGTACTACTAATGCAAGGATCTTTTCTCATCTCATGTTCTACAGACACTTATTTGGTTCTTGCCGTCTGTTCTACATTGGTGATCTTGTTAAGCAATTTCAATCCGCCTAACTTTCCCAAGCGCCCAGTTGTGAATCTGTAGCTAATTTGGGTGCCTTTTTTTTTTTAAAACCATATAGTAATTCCAGGAAACAGAGAAAAATACTGTCGATTTAGTGCGTAAACGTATTTGCGTACGTGAGTAAAAGAAAAACATATATCTTTGGCGTTTCTCTCTACAAGTGTAGCTATTGTTTTCATGAGCAATAGTGCTTTATTTGTCTGTAATAGTGAATATTGCCTGCTTTGGTTATGTCCTTTTTTCATATAATTTCTGAGTTGCTGAGAACCATCTATTTGGTTGAAGTCCATGGATTTTGCTACGCTGGTTTGATTTTTCTGTCATTCTTGTTCATGTTTTCATTTGTTAACTGTTTTATAGTCAAAACAAAATTGGTTCTTATTTCCACTATAGTATTATCTCTTAACTCAAGGCAGCAATGACAACTTTTGGAAAGAAATCGAAAGATCTTGAGCTGATGGCACGTGAAAGGAGAACTTGGCATGACTTTGCTGAAGGCCTATGTTCCTTGTTGAGGTCAAGGTTAATGAATGAATTAATGTAATCTCTGGTGTTTTTAGTTTTTGGTTTGGTAAGAAAACGACTTTTTTGTATAATAAAAGTAATTATATATATATATATATATATATATATATATATATATATATATATATATATATATATATATATATATATATATATATATATATATATATATATATATATATATATGTAAAGTGGCCCCCGACAGTCATAACTGACTAAGGTACGGAGATATATCACTGCGGTAAACGGATGGCCAGTCCGCTTTGCGTCAGCCATTGAGGCTTGACCTATTTCAGCTTCGTCACAACGATGTACCCAACGTCGGACAGTGCTAACATCAACTGTTGAATCTCCATAAACATTCTTCAAACGTTCGTGGATGCGAATTGGGGTCTCGCCTTCAGCATTGAGGAATTATATGACATAACGTTGTTTTAACTGAACGTCTTTGGCAGCCATGTTTAAACTGTTACAGTGGTGCCACCTGTTACTGAAACAGGTTGATAATGCTATACAGTGCAGAAGAGTGTTTGAGGAATTCTGCTAAATTTACAAATTGCACACCGATGCAGTATTTACATACATAAAAAATAAAAAATAGGAGGCATTACTTTTTGACCTTCCCTCGTATATATATATATATATATATATATATATATATATATATATATGGGAGCCGCGCTAGCGTAGTGGTTACAACACCGCTCTGGCGACCGGGTGATACAGGATCAAACCCGGGCGACGGCATTTGAGGATTTTTCGTCGACCGGAATTTGGACTGGATTAACTCGAGACCTGGCGAGGACATTTGAAGGAGTGTCGTCGACCAGGGACTGGCGGCTCCTGAGCCGACCCAGCTGCAATGGGTACCTCCGAAATCGGCGAGTATTTGCCTGAATGGCGAGGGGCACCTGTCTCTGTACAAGAAATAAAGGGATACTCACGTAAAATCAATGTCAGGTTAGACATAAAATAATAACCTGAGATTTCGCCTCGAGTATTAGCGGGCGAACGCAAAAAAAAAAAAAAATATATATATATATAGATGTATATATGTATATATAGAGATATATATATTTATATGTATATATATATATATATATATATATATAAGTCTTGGGCCTGACCATGAAGGACATGTCCACAAAATTGGGGATAGTGATTATTGTCATCTCTGCTTGACCTTGAAAAGACCTTGGGAGTAAAACACCCTATTTTTCAAACTAAACCAGTCATCACATGCCAGTATAACCTCTTCATCGCTGTCAAATTGTTTGCTTTTATCTGTTTTTTAAGATTTGGGAATAGAAAAAAGTCTGATGGAGTCAAATCTGGAGAATATGGTGGGTATGGAAGAATTTCAATATTCAAATCGTTGGCTGCTAGCTGCACAAGCCGTGCTTTGTGAGAGGGCGCGTTGTCTTGAAGCAAAGGAAGACTTTGAGTGCGCGTTATCCCTCGTTTCCTGGTCACAACCTTTCTTAGTTTGGTGAGAAGATCTGCATAGTACTGTCCATTAACTGTGTTGCCACGAGGCAGATAATCTTTCAAAAGGACACCTTTGCCGTCCCAAAAAACAGTCAGCATCCCTTTTCCTGCAGATTTCTGCGCTCTCGGCTTGACAGGTGTTGGGGAGCCCGGGGTTTTCCATTGCATGCTGGCAATTTTGGATTCGGGGTCATAATGGTGTAGCCAAGTCTCATCTACTGTCACAATGGTCTCTAAAAAGTTTTTTGACTGACACTTTTTGAGCAACTGTTGACAGCAATTTACCCTCGTTTGCTTCTGTTCACGTGTCAACAGTCGCGGAACCCAGCTGCACACACTTTTCTCATGTTCAGTCTGTTGTGTAAAATTCTATAAACTGTTCTTTCATTTAGTTTTACTCTACTAGCTATCTCCACAATTGTCATTTTTCGATCCTGGTCAATGATTTTCTTCACTCTTGTTGCATTTTCATCGTTGCACTCTGAGGCTGGTCTACCAGATCTTGGCAGATCAGCAACATTTGAGCGGCCGCACTTAAACTGTTGACACCAGTTTTTTTTACCAAAGTATATGAAGGACAAGAATCACGAAACACTGGTTCCATCTCCCTGTGTATTTCTGTAGGTGTTTTTCCTTGAAACGTCAGAAATTTTATCACAGCTCTGGCCTCCTTCTTTTCCATTGTTTTGTCAAATCTTTGGAGCAGCAGATCCGGTCAATAGGGTACATTGCGCCATGCACCTTAGCGGGAAAACCCATTGAAGAAACAAACGCGTACTTCACACATTCAGTGCAAATATGATGAACATTAAATGTGCCAAGTTTCATCTTCCTTCTGTGACTCCTTCATGGTCAGGCCCAAGACTTATGTCAATCCCCTTGTATATATATATATCATTGCACTTGAAGAAACAGACCTACAAGTTGTAAAATCATACATATTCCTTGGAAGCAATTTAAGCACAGTTGGAGGAACAGATAGTGATATCAATATAGGAATACAAATACATAAGCGGCTCCTTCTGTAGAATAAGAAGGCAAGATCTCCTATTTCTTCTTCGTTTACTTTCAGGGGTCGACTTGAATATGTTCAAAGTAAGCAGTGGTCAGCTTGAGGCTGTTGGTCATAGTTTTTCCAGTAATGGTACTGGTGATGGCCATATGCGCTGTCTCTGTTCCTCATATGTTGGGCACCTTTGTATTAGATGTTTAGCTGTCATTTTATCGGTGCCACAGTTACACTCATATGTAGTTCCTATCTTTAGCTTGTTGAATAGATGGTATCACAATCTGAAGATTACCACTCGTTCTCTCCTACTGAGCATTATTTTATTTCTTTCTTTTTCTTTTTTTTTTTCTTTGGTGGCCTGGATGCTCTGCTGTAGATAAAACTCTTGGCCTCTACATAAAGTTATGCTTGTGTTAAGTTGGCGTAGCTTTCCATCTTCCTTTGCCAATCTGTCATCCTCTTTATGTCCGGGAATGTTGCAGTGAAATGGGACCCACTGTTTCACAACTGTTTTGACCTGCTGACATAGTTTTTGGAGTGTTACTCTCAGGTCATCCCGGTCGGCATTATTCTGACTATTCAGCGCTGCGATTACTGACAGAGCATTTCTGAAGAGAGCTTTTTGTCTCTCAGAGCTTTCTTCTGTCATTAGGACGTCTGCTGCAGTTTTTAAAGCCTCTGCTCTGAAGTTACGTGAGAATTTTCCTGTTGTGACTACACTTTTGTGTGTGTGTGTGTGTGTGTCTGTGTGTGTCTGTGTGTGTGTGTGTACCATTGCTAAAGCTCAGAAAGACTCCTCCACTTTCTGTTGCATTTGTTGCAAATCCATCTGTGTATGCATGGATCCAGGTGTTGCTTGGGTAATACTTCTCTACGTATTTTGTGGTTAGAATTCTTCTTTCTGTTTCATTCTGACTGTTCTTTCTCTCAATACCTGGATTGGTTTCTATAATTTCAGGGAAGCGCTGTTGTTATATATATTGTTGAGGCTTCAATGGATTGATATGAATATGATGTGAATATTTGATGTGCCGGGACGCCAAATCCCCCGATGTTAATGGAAAAATTTATGTGAACTTTGGTTATGCTGGGACGCTAAATACCCCGATGAGAATGCAAAATAATGAATTAAATTATAAAGGTATTTGGAGAAGTTGAATGACACTGTAAGAAAGTCGAACTAAGATAAAGCAAGACTGGAATATGGAGAGGGAGCATACATGTCATGTTTATAATTGTGACGTGGTGAATTTGTACTTACCAGTTATCAAAATGTTGCAAAATCGTCAAAGTCAAGAAGTTTCTCCAATCAATACAAGTTCATTCCAGCAGTTGTTAACATTATTCAGTATTTGAATATTTTGTAAGGAGAAAGGCTCAGAAAAGAAGAGTGGTTTCCATAATATTTGACATTACAAACCAAATCAAAATAAACGAAATATCACATCTTTACTAACAACAATGTACCCTAGACCGAGCAAGAATTCGGGCAATTTCTCTATCCCTTAACATAAATATATATATACCTGAAAAATAAACTATTTTTCTACTATTTCTTTAGGTAAAGTCATAAGAAGCACAACCCTACCATTAGACGATGATCGTTACAGTTTCGTCAACAATGGCTCTACACTACTCATCAGAGGTATAGAGAAATCTGATTTTGGTGTGTACTTCTGTCTTGTAACAGTTACCTCGCAGCTGTCAGTCTTCAGAGCGATTAAGTTGGGAGTAAATATTGACGGACCATATTTCGGAGACCTGTGGGAGAGATACCTACCAAATATTAGAATGGGTTTTCTTGCCAGCGCAGTAACATTTGTCATCATGTCAATGTTTTGTTACAACCACAACCAATATCAAAGCAGGCATGACAAGCCTAACAAGTATAATTCCTCTAATAACATAGAGTGTTCTCTGAAAACCTGTTCAGATGGAATGAACATGGTTTACTCAAACTCTGCATTTGTACCCGATGCCCAAGAGCATAAGGAAGACGATTGCACAAATAAGAAAGTCGCTACAGACGCTGATGTGGAACCTAAGACAAAACTGTGAAATACACTTTCAAGCGGAAAAACAAATCACAGAAGTGTTGAAGACAAAAGAAGACGACTTTGCCTAAGTATTAACACAGTTACCACTATTACATATCATCATTATATGGTCATGAACAGCTCGCAATTGAATTTTCTATCATCACTTCTGTGCCTCTTATTCTATCTTCGCCGCTGTGCTTTGATTCTGTGTCACGGATTGCCTCCCCTGCTTTGCAGTAGTGGTCCAACAGTGACCAAAACTCAAGAGTATCTAATATTGGCTTCCAAGGTATCTACCTGCGGGCAAGATTACTCTTGGCAGAGATGTAGATAGTAGATTAATGCCACTTCTACCTTAAGGGAGCCTTCACAAGATATTCCTAGAAGTCAAGAACAAAAGCTGCTTAGGGCTGAGAAATTTGTTAACTTATTTTCTCGTCCGTCGCCTTTTGTGAAGGGTTTAAGCAATGGTTTAGCCCGTTCAAGCCCCCAGTTGGTGTAATCCAACGAAATCCCTCTTATAAGGTATAGCTCTGTTTAGTGTAAATATATGTCTAAGTATTTATATATATAGATTAACTATTCTGCCTCATACGTTTGCTTTCATACATATAACTGAATCAACTATTATTGTTTAGTTTTAAAACAACAGGTAACAAATTTAATAGTGACACAGTCTTTAACAGGTTAAAACAAATATGGAATTTTGATAGTTATAAATTTCCCGTCATTGAGGCGTAGGTGGAAATTTAACTCTATACTTAAAGTTTAACTTTAATTTCCTTTTTTGCTGGTGCCTTTTACTTAGCTTGTATGAGTGAGTTCTGCAGCTGTGGTTCATCAATTATGTGATAACGAAAGTCTTCTCCACACTCTCTTCTACTGTAGGCGGTTATGGTGGATGCTTTTCTCTCACACTAGCGGCGTTAGTACCACAAATCGTCTGATGGCTTGTAACCACAAACTTTTGACAAATAGAGAGAAACAAATGCCTGCTGAGTACATTTGTTCGCCGCAAACTAACAGGCCCATTATCATGTGCTCCACCCACCAATGTTAACCTCTCAGAAGAATTAAATTCCCGAGCACACAGGGTAACGCAGGGAATATGATGAAAATTCACCCATATCCTTCTGGGTGTTAACTAGGAAATTGCGTCTGTAATACTTGAATAATGATTTGCCTGAATTACAATTTAAAAAGGTACATAAATATTCACAAGATAATATGTTACACTGGAGGCACATATGATGTAGTCATCACTCATCACTGCTCCAGTCGGAGTCTGGGGTCGCTCTGCTGTCGAGTTTCCCGCACTACTAGTCAGAAACAATCACCAGCTCTTGCTGTAGTGGTTCATGAATATACTATTTTCATATGTTGAGGTTGCCAGCCTTATATATTTCCACTAGCAAGAAAACATGTTAAATTCACGTTTGTAATAGAAATGTTCACAACTTACCACAAATTTTTGGGAATTGTCGTAATTTTTGATGAGATAGGTCTGAGATATGTATGGTCCCGTCCGAGCAGAGGCGATAGTGGTAACTATGTGAGAGTAAGGTGTAAGAAATATATTTCTTTGTCACGAGGGGTGATAGTGTAAGAGAAAGAACAGTCTCTGGATTGAGTAATTGCTCTAATCCAGCCTATCTTTACGACTATATTTAAATCAGACGCTCTCTCTCTCTCTCCTTGTACAAAATACAAGTTACACTACACTCATGTACACACAGTTTTGTGACAAATATGCACGACGTGAAAACAAACTATGGATAACATCTTGTATATGAGCAGGGGTTTGACCAACACTATAACTAAAGGGTTCATTAAGTTTATTATCACTAGAAAAAAATCACGACATCAAGCAATTTACATCAATAAAAGTATAGTTTACAGACAAGATGAAAAAATATCTCAATAGGCCCTCCCCTCTGGTAAAGGAAAACAAAGCAGATCCTAACAGAGGTAATTAACCCAAAAGATCAATTTTAACAGTAAGGTATGAAATAGTCAGTATGGGAAAAGAACAGGTTCCAAATTTAATCTATCCCGTGACTACTCAGATTAGTGAAGAAGAAAAAAAAAGAAGATTAGTATACTGATGGTAACAAAAGAAATAAGTTTCTTTCTGTCCGTTCATTCACTTCACCCATACAGTGGCCACTTGCATATTCGCTTACCCAATCGTTGTTGCAGGCATTCCATTGAATTAAACTCTAACATGCATTAAGACTATTCAGAGTCATATTCTGTGTCAATTTCAGCCCCAGACTATCCAGTTTGCTGACTGTTATTTACCGGAAGTCGCTGAAGTTGATGCGTGAATTATTTTCCTGGATATTCCTCTTTCACTGCAGCTAGTTGTTTGGGATAAGTTTTTTCTAGGTGGTGGCACCGTCACAGTAATAAATAGATATATATTGTTCCGGTGTGGTCTAGCCGCTGGTGGCTGAGACACTCTGTGACGTGATGAAAAATTTAAGGAATGATACTCATCGGCTGTTCTCTGAGGTGATGGCCGAGTATGACCAGTGAGTTCTCTTGAGGGTAATCCCGGAAACAAGAATTTACTGTCATATGCTAACAAAATAGTGATATAAATTCTGCCACAGCAGCCTAGTAATATTTATATGTGGAAAATTTTCTGGTACTGTCCTGTTCCAGTTATAGTTAATAAAATTATTGTTAGTGTTCTTGTTTTAGACCAACTTTGGGACTGTTTGGCAAGGAAGAACATTCCAGCACCTCTGATTCATGCTATACAGAGCTTCTACAAGTCTTGCAGAAATTATGTGAGGACAGCAAACTATAAGTCAGAAGAGTTCAGGACCACCACTGGTGTAAGACAAGGCGATATCCTGTCACCTTATCTTTTCATACTCCTCATGGACGATGTCATCAAGGCATGTAAGGAGAGAACAAGAAAGTATTCAGTGGGGTACTGGAAGATGAGACAGGTCTGTATTTCAGAGCTAGCATTTGCTGATGATGTTGTCCTGATTGCTAAATCAGAGACACATCTCCAATCCAACCTGCAAGTCTGGAAGGAAGAGCTGGAGAAGAGAGGGATGGTCATAAGCAGCTCTAAAAAAAAATCCATGGTGATATCACGAGAAGAAAGAAAACATCAGATTAAGTAGGGAGAACAGGTCCTGGAGCAGGTCGACCACTTTAAATATCTCGGAGCTATTATAGACCGAAAGGGGGGCATCAAAGAAGAGTTGGCCACTCGAAAAGCAGCGGCTGGGAGACTTTATCAGGCCATAAATCGAGGATTCCTCAGCAAGAAAGAGGTTGGTAAGAAAACGAAGATGGCTGTATACCGCTCCACCTATGTCCCAGTCTTGACATATGGATGCGAGTCATGGGCAATGACTACAACCCACAAAAGCCAGATTCAAACCTCAGAAATGAGGTATCTGAGGAAGGTGGTTGAAGTAACAAAAAAGAGACATGGTCCGCAACCAGACGATACGTCAAGGCCTAAAATCCCACCCGCTGCAGACCCAAATAGAACAGTCCCAACTAAGATGGTTTGGCCATGTCTGCAGAATGGGAGAAGATCGGCTACCACGACAAGCATGGGAAACAAAGAGCCAGGGATCCAGACCTCCAGGACGACCCAGAGTCCGCTGGGAGGACAATATTAGACAGTCTTTGAAGGACCGAGGACTAGAATGGAACCAGGCCAGGAAGAAGACAGCCAATAGGATAGTCTGGCGCTCTCTCTTCCAAACCTCTACACCTCACGGTAGAAGAGGAACGACTAAGTAAGTAAGTAAGTAAGTTTTAGACCACTCTCATGGAAGGAGAAGGTGGATCGCACAGAGTCACAACACGAAGATTCAACAACAATAATCTGTGGATGTTTTAAGAACAAAAAACCGTAACATCACAAGACCGCTAGATCGCAGGGTTATGACATTGCACTACTAACACATTCACATCAACACATTCAGGAAAAAACGGATAGACTTAATAAGTTTAGCCAGCAGGTGGGCTTGAACATCAATTTAAAGAAGTCAGAGGCCATGACGCTCAATGTGAGCAACCCTGAGCCCATATCAGTAAGGAATCAGCAACTGGTACAGACAGACACCTTCACATACCTAGGATGCATAGTAACACCAGACGGCGGGGCAGGCAAAGACATCAACATCAGAATGAATAAGGCAAGAACAGCCTTTTTTAGCCTAAACAACATCTGGAAGTCCTCTCAATACAGCACAAGCACAAAATTAAGATTATATCAGAGCTTTGTGCTTTCTGTGCTTATCTATGGTGCAGAATGCTGGAGAGTTACAGAGAAGGAAATGTCGAAATTGTCCTCTTTTCACACAACATGCCTAAGAAAAATTCACCGAATCTTTTGGCCGAATACCATCACCAACCAAGATCTGCTTACTCGGAGCAAGCAAGAGGACATGCACACCATCATAGCTGGCAGACGCTGGAGCTGGGTTGGCGATGTCCTCAGAAGAGACCCCGATGCCATCACAAGAACAGCTATGCTTTGGACCCCTGAATGAAAACGAAAGAGAGGCCGACTAAAAACAACCTGGCGGAGGACTGTGGAGGCTAAGATGCAAAGAATGAACCAGAGTTGGGGCACTGTACGAAGGATGGTCGCCGACCGAGCAAAGTGGAATCAATTTGTTGTTGCCCTACAAGACGCCACTAGGCGTGATGGCCACTGACTGCTTTGACGGTCGGCGGCTAATGATCAAAGAAGAAGAAGATGTAGGAAAAAATATACAAACATTTTTAACAATATTATAAATATCCTAATCTAACACGCGTTTACGTAAGACCTCTTTAACCATTCCGTTATTAAATTATATTTAAAACCACAAGTGCCTAGCTAATCTTATCGCTTTAACGCGTGATAAAGACACTTAGTCCTTTATAAAATTACACAAAATGGATGAAAGTAAATTGTATTCCGTCAATTGTCAATCGCCTATCGTCTATTAATTAATTAAAGCATCTCTTACTGGGCAATTGCGAGTAATTAAATTTACGTTTACGGCTGGAAAAAATTAGCTATATGTTATTTAATACGCTATTCAATTAACACAGAAAATCCCAGTGAAATATAAGGAAAAACTTTTAGCACGTTAAATCACTTAAATGCTAATATATATATTTACCGCAACACAGGGAAAAAATGAATTATCTCCACGTATTAAAGTAATCCAATTGTAATATGGCTGTATAATAACGAGCTAGAAGTTTCAAGACATTCTCTGGAACAACTGATACTGACTTTTGAGTAGATGGGCCTATATACTGAACTAGCGTAATCTCACTGGCGGCTGACGAAATTCACGCCTTTGCCGATCAGGGAAATGTGCGGAGGTTTCAGCGGGGATTTCTTCCCTGATAAAGGATTTCTCCGTTCGCTTTGTTACCCAGTGAATTGACATCAAAAGACTTCTGATCTCAGCCATCGTTGCGCCGTCTTAGGGAACTTCAAAAGCCGTTTCTGGGACCGTGGCTGTCATGATGTCGTAATTTTGACAGCTCTTCGTTCATCGAGCTTTCAGGCAACCGTACTTGGCCCATCCCCTTTTGAAGGAATGACAGAGATCTGAATAGCTGTTTCGTCCGCGCGTGGAACAAGACAAAGAGGCGTGGCTAAACTAGAAGTAAGACAGCTAGCGAAAGGGCATGGCTTTTGCGCAATAACCCGTGTATGCTAATGAGGGAAGCAAAGGTGGAAACCCACGTGGGACGAGTTGATTGAAAAAGAATGAGGGGTGACGGTGGGAACAAAGTGGACTGATCAAGGTGGTCGATTCTCATAACCTGTCACAGGAATACACAATCTCCTTGCGCAGATTTTCAGATGGACTAGAGCAATTACGGTGCATATGCTCTCGAATCAATTTCGTCTGAGAAATTCCTTTTATGACGGTGTTCTATGAATCACTTGGCCGGGGAAACTAGTAATTCCTCTTCGACGGGTGTTCTGCGATACACTTGGTCTGGAATATTATTTTTCTTATGACTGATGATCCAATTCCTAGGTTTCCAATGTTGTATTTATAAAGTCCTGGTCCCTGAAGTTTTACAGTCTGTGTATATAAATATTTGGGTTTACTATTAAGGTTTCAGAGTTGCCCAAATACTGTCGATCTGTCACTTTTGATAGGTCCGATCCTTCTTTTCCTGGCTGTTGGGAGTTGCTCGGTTGAAGTTGTAAAGCTATCTGTTCTGCGTTTCTGAGTTTAGTAGATTATATCTCTCATTCTTAGTTCAATTCACAGATGGTGGTTTCGCCGAATGTTCCAATAGAATGCATTGTTTATTCCGGCATCTCAAATCAAACCAATCAAATCTCTTTAGCACTGTTTGGGTGGTGAAGTTTTAAATATCCCCTTGTGTGTTTAAAATATTAATTTTAATTTCCACGCGTGACCTCTTTTTTAATAAGAAGTAATATTGTTCCTCCCACAATATTGTGACCATGTTTTCCTGACGCAATGTCTTCCGCCAAGATGTCTACACTGAAAGGTTATCTAATTATCGCCTTTATCTGCGTGCCTCTGCCAGACAGATGTCTGGTCAGACAACGTTGTCTTCTTTCATCGTACGCACAACACAACCTTGTGTCAACACGATCAGCAGCTTTTCACTGGAGTCAAATGTTGGACCGACACGTTTCAAAGGGTGGTCAGACTGAGAGAACAGATAAGCGTATGACAGGTATAATTACCTGGTATTATCGCATGTACCTTCCGGAACGTAAACAATTCTGCGTGTAAAGCAGATACGTCCGTGGGGGAGTAGAGTGTTAGAGACTTCACCCTACTAATATTCAGCATAGAGCAAAATAATGAATGAAAGGGCAAAACGTATGCCAATTAAAAGCGATGAGAGAGAGGAAGTGAAAAATGAAGAAAAACGTGATACTGACGGAGTGGACGTGAGATGGCACAACCGTATCGTCACATTCTGCCCCACGTAATGCCGTAATTTTTGTGCCTCTATTCATATATTTACCTTGTGTCCAGTGACTCTATCTTCATTTCTTTTACTAAGTTTATATCCTCACTTTTGTGTCCCTGGTTAAGTTTCAGTTTCTGAGCCTCCATCTTCACCTTTGTGTCAAGGGTACTACTTGCACTTCTGTGCCTCCGTTTATATCTTCGCATTTGTGCCCTTGGTACTGTCTTCATTTCTGTGCCTTCTTTTATATTTTCACCTTTGTATCTATGGTACTGTCTTCATTTCTGTGCCTCCGTTTATATTTTCATCTTTGTATCCATCGTACTGTCTTCATTTCTGTGCCTCCGTTTTTATCTTCATCTTTGTGTCTCTAGAACTGTCTTCATTCTAGTGCCGCTGTTTGTATCTTCGCCTTTGTATCCCTGATTCTGTCTTAATTTTTGAGTTCTTGTCATTTTGGTGCTTCTATGTATATGTTTACTTTTGTACCACAGGTTGTATCTTCATCTTCATGTCCCTGCTTCTATCTTCGCCACTGTCATCATGTCTCCTTTTTGTTAATTCCTATGGAGCATGGAACCATCACAGCAGCAGCTCCCCCTGTGGGAAGCCTGCTCTAAAGCATTCATCGTAGTCATTTATATTACTAGGATGTGGCCAGCCCCATGCGCAACCTAGTATTAGTCCGCGGAGTGAGAAGTAGTCCTATTATTTTTTTGTCTATATGTGGCACTACACTATGTAATGTCATCCATACAAAATTTGTGATTTCTTCTAATGTTTTCATCCATATCTGTGTGATAAAGTGTTCCTAAATTTTTCGTCTTTTACTTTTTCATCATCGTTTTCAGTTTATTTTTATTTTTATGTTTTGCTGTCTCATCATTTTTAAAGTAATCTTTCCTATTCACCGCTTTTATTTAAGTGTAACTTAAATCACATCTCTGATATTTCCCAAACCTTACATTGTCTTTTGGAACACACCTGGCCCGTTAGACAAATTATTATTTGGCGTGGGAGGCAGCCACATTGGCGATAGAATGAAAACGTTTGATACTTGAATCACCTGTTTAAACAAAGCGAGTGTCATCACATTTGGGCACGCTATAGCGATTGAAAACAAAGGACTCGCGAGACGACAGGAGGGTTCTTACTAGATGGTAGACTGTATGACTGCAGCTTAGAAGTTTAGATTTGTTTACGGGTAGAGAAAGGTAACGTGAACTGACATGAAACAGTGAGGCAAAAGATGGTGCCAGGCAGCTGACGCAAAAGGACTTCACTCGAGCCGAAAAAAGAGGACTTTGTTAAAACGGGCGTTTAATTCCGGTATCGGCTGGCAATCTCAACCAACGGTTTGCTTCATCACTGGAACCCAGCAAGCAGACGAAGAGTTGGTTACGAGAGCCCACTCAGTTTTAGCAAATGACGGACACTGAAATTGCACGCGAGCATGCAGACGTCGCAGGGTAAGATGAACAACTAATTGGTGGAAGAAGGGGCGGAGTCATAGGACTCAAGGATTGTCACACATTGGCAAAAACAGAAATATAACAACACGTTCGCCAGAAGTCAGTATGCTTTTACAAACATCGCGGAGCATAAGTGGAAGAGTTTTCCCTGAGCTTAGTCTGTTCACAGCCTGTTCCATGATTTCATTTCTGTTTGGATTTATAATTCATACCTGGGGAACTTAATTTTATATAGTGTTCTTACGAAATTAGCGAAAGGAAAAGGAGGTTAATAAATTGTATAAAAATATATTAATAATTGTTCTTTTCCATTATCAGTGATTTCTTTTTGCACTTAGCCTCATTTCTAAATGTGCGACAGGCTATTCTTTTTCCATTACTTCTATTTGTTAATGGTTAATCAGATCAAAAATTGTTCCTTTAGGACTTATAATATAACGAAGTAACTCATAGTAATATACTTCACCTTCATCTAGATTGTTAGATCATCAGTGCAGACTGTCATGCACACACACTTTCATGCACACTTTATTTAACCGTAATGATCAGTTAGGACGAAGCAATAGTAAGGAATAAGATAAAAAAGAAAATCATTTATTGATATTAGATGTGAAACTTATGAAGCCACTTTGTGTCTTCAGTTCTGAAGAAGTCTGTGTCTTCTGTCATGGGATTGCCTCCCCTGCTCTCCAGTGATTTTCCAACAATGGCCAGACTTTTTTTTTAACGTACGCTCGCTATTACGCGAAGCGAGAATCTCCGGTTAGTATATCTAACCTGAGACTGATTTATACATGAGTATCTCTTTTTTCCCTGTACACTGACAGGTGTCCACTCGCCATTCAGGCAGATACTCGCCGTCTTCGGAGGGTACCCATTAGAGCTAGGTCGGCTCAGGAGCCGCAAGTCCCTGGTCGACGACACCTCTTAAAATGTCTTCGCCAGATCTCGAATTAATCCAGTCCAAGTCCCGGTCGACGACACTCTTTCAAATGTCCTCGCCCGGGCTTGAACCTGGATCACCCGATCGCCAGCGCAGTGTTGTAACCATTACACCAGCGTGGCTCCCGTATTTATATTTAAAATAACTGACTCATACGTGTGCACTTCTCTCTGTAATAATTAAATCAACTATTAATTTGTAAATACATATAACAAGTTTAATAAACAATTATTGTTTGACACGAGTAAATAAATAAGTAAAATTGATGGATTAAAATGTGGAGTTTTTCTTCACAGAAAAATGGTTACGGTGGTAGAATGTATGGTTGGTGAGTTATTTTACTTTGGCCATATGGTGGGGCGCTGTATCTACATTCTGCGTGTTGTTTTATTATTATTACAGGTAAATAGCTTCCCCTGTCCACACTCGAAACCTATACTCATTAGGTTAATTTGTATTTGGTTGCTCCTGCTGTTGTTACATATTAATGCTCGTTGCTCTGTTACGTCTAGGATGAAATGTCCTCACGATTATATGTTTTTCGTCTGAAATCCACAACATAAATACGGGTTCCTTAACTGACCCAATCAACAATGAGGAACTAAGACAGTCTTCCTTTAGAAACGAACTCGAAATCCTTTAATAACTTATATCTCTTGTAGCATACATATCCGTTCGTTAAGATTAATCCTTATTTAAAGAACATCATCATTACAGTATTAATTCTATTCCAAGAGTATTCATTCTCTTGTACAAACCACGTCCTTTAAGAAAGGTGAACACTTCGTAATAGGTTCCCCATGGAACTTAAATGAAAACATAGCCAAAAACAGCTGCCACAAAGCTCAAGGCTTTCCTCAACACCTTGGCATACACATAACAATAATCTACGTCATTTTCTGGTGCGCATCATTTTCAATATTCCAAATAGTGCAGCATTTATCAGCACTGACTCAAACTCAATAAATCTAACATGTGGTGTGCATGGGCAGACACCACAGGCCAGATTCAAATCACTTAACTGGCCAGATTGAAATTGTTTGCTGACTGCTCCATAATCGTCGACTTCTGTGGTGAGGGCATGTCCTATGCGTAGTTGCAGGGGTAACTGCTCCAAACGTCAAGGCAAAGATATTCACAACCCGTCAAAAGCAGGAATCTAGCGTAGACCACAAGCTCTTGATCCACAGACACGGATCAAGTTGGTATCACACACTGGTATCACCAACTTGTAACACAAACTGGTAACACTTACTTGCACCACAAATTTTAGAAGAAACAAATGTCTCTGTTAAGTATTTGTTTCCTGAGACTAGTCAGGCGCCTTCCTTGCTGTCCGTTTCACCGACCTTTCCCTTTTTTCTCAGTAATTTTACCCTCCCTGAGCATCAATCATAAACCTGGTGGATAGGATGAAAAACCATCGTTAATATGGATAATCGGATGAAAATAATGTGGCTGGACAGCGGAAAACGACTTTTGCCTGATTTAAGCATGTTTAAATATACATATGAACTTATTAAAAAGTAGTAAAATAAATATATACACCATGATGCCATCATCATCCACTCCCTGCTTTTTTTCTTACTTGTTAATTTCAGTAGATCCTCAATACTTGGTCCAGTACCCTTTCATGGGACCCTATATATATTCGGTCCTGGCTTGTCTAAAAGTGTCGTCTTGACTCAATGGAACACAGGGCTGGGGTCTAAAATCGTGTTACATTATATGGGACCTTTCGCCCACGCTCTCCCAGCTTTCTATGTGGTGAAAGTCGCCAATCAAATGTAGTCTAGTTTAATATATTTTGGCTAGACCAAGCAGATTTAAATGTTTGACTTTAGTATGTATCTTCTCCACCCTTCTCACATGAATTTCCGCATGACTCAGGTAATTTCAAACTCCCCCATATAAGGTATTGACACTACCACTTTTTGGATGACTCATGCCTGTAATTAATAACACACCCTTCAGTTTAATTTGTTATTATAAATGCTAACAAGCATGAGTCCACCTGCGGTAATTTTGCATCACATCTCCGTCACGCCGAAAGAACATTCGCAGTTTATCTTTCGATTAACCATACGTCAAGTATGGGTGCCAAGCTTGGTGTGAGCGAGATACACGCCTGGGTTTGTTTTAAATACAGGTACGGCAGATTTATCTATCTGCTTCCAGCTGGGTTTGTTAACGTTATCTCTACTGCTTTAAAACATGATTACACGAAATACAAGAGAAACAACCGGACTGATTCTAAAGGCGACGAACTGGAACGGACTACGACTTATGGAACATGGAACACAAGAAGTATAAAAGGGAAGGAAGAGGAGCTGGTGGAAGAGATGAGGAAAGCAAAACTAGAAATCATGGCTATTACGGAAACAAAGAAAAAGGGACAAGGAGTCATGGATCTCGATGGTAACACGCTGCTGTACAGTGGTGTACCCACATCTGAAAGAGCTAAAGGGGGCGTAGGTTGCATTGTGGCCAAAAACCAGAAAGATAGTATCAAGGGATGTAACTTTGTCTCGGAGCGCATTATGGTTGTAAAACTAAAAGAAGGAGAAACCATAGTCAACCTGGTCATTGTGCATGGGCCAAATGAGGATGAGAGAGCAGAGGTCAAGGAGGAATTCTTCGAGCTGCTTCAAAGGACAGTGGATGACTGCCTAGATGAAATTATCATGCTCGGAGATTTTAATGCCAGAGTTGGAAATGACCATGCTAGATGGGGTGGAGTTATCGGAAGATATGGAGAAGATACTCTCAATGACAATGGAAAGCGACTCCTTAGATTCTGCAGAGAGCAGAATCTGATCATTACCAACACAAAGTTCCCCATAAGCGCATACATGCATACACTAGGTGTGAACCAACAAAGAATGAGAAGTCAGTGATTGACTATGCCATTGTTAGGAGGAGCTCATTCAAATATGTCCGGGATGCTAGCGTCTGGAGGGGGCCAGAGATTGGAAGTGATCACTACCTGCTTACAATCAAAAGAACAACTGAAAGAGTTGCTCAGCCTAGGAACTGCCCAGCATCACGCAAGAAACCAAGTAAACGAACGGAAGAAATGATCATTAAGACCTACAAGCTGAGAGAGCCAGAAATTAAGACCAGATATCAGGGGCTTATTGCTACAGCGGTGAGAAACACAGAAGAACAACTTGATGACTTGGAAACCCTGTGGCTTAAATTTACAGACATCATAAAGACAGCTGGTGCAGAAGCTTGTGGTGAAGTCCGACTTGGGAACAAGAGAAAGAGGACACCTTGGTGGACAGAGGAAGTCAAAGAGAAAATAAGAGAGAAGAAAATGGCATGGAAACAATACTTAGGAGCTAAAAACACAGCAGGACAAATGGAGAAATATGGAGAATATGTGATACTCAGAACAGAAGCAAAGAACAAGGTGCTAGCAGCAAAACAGAAGTCCTGGGAAGAATTTGGAGAAAAGCTAGAAAAAGATGCACAAGAAAACCAGAAATTGTTCTATAAGACCATAAAGAACACGAGGAAGGAAAAACAATGCCCTCTCAAATTTATAAAGGACAAGCAAGGCAAATTGCTTACTGCCCCGAAGGAAGTAATGGAAAGATGGAAAGAATATTTCTCAGAACTCCTTGATGGTGAGCAAGGTCAAGCATCAGAAATGATAACCACTAGCACAGAAGAGGAAACAAATGGTGATGAAGATGACATAAAGATGGAAGAACTAAAAGCAGCACTGGAGAAAATTAAGATGGGCAAAGCAGCAGGGCATGATGGTATAACACCAGAAATGGTTAAGTACATGGGAGCATCAGGCGACCTATTACTCTTAAGGGTCCTACAGGCAGCGTGGTGCAACAAGACCATACCAAAGGACTGGGAGATTGCCATCATAACACAAATTTTCAAAAAGGGTGACAATCGACAATGTGGAAACCATAGAGGCATATCCCTTCTCAGTGTCCCTGGTAAAATCTACTCTAGAATCCTAGAGCAGAGACTCCGACGCCTAGCTGAGCCACAATTGGATGAGATCCAGTGCGGATTCCGAGCAAACCGAAGTACTCAAGACCTAATCTTCACACTCAGACAGCTGAGTGAAAAGGCCCTTAAGTATAAGAGTGAGATCCATCTTTGTTTCATAGATCTGAAAAAGGCATTTGACAGGGTCCCATGGAGCAAACTTTGGGACTGTTTGGCAAGGAAGAACATTCCAGCACTTCTGATTCAAGCTATACAGAGCTTCTACAAGTCTTGCAGAAGTTATGTGAGGACAGCAAACCATAAGTTAGAAGAGTTCAGGACCACCACTGGTGTAAGACAAGGTGATATCCTGTCACCTTATCTTTTCATACTCCTCATGGACGATGTTATCAAGTCATGTAAGGAGAGAACACGAAAGCATTCAGTGGGGTACTGTGTCGTAGATTTATGATAGGGGAGTTAAGACACAGATTGGTCCCTTCTGAATAGACTAGAACCTGAGGTGACTCAGTGAGAGATAATAATAGAAATAGATTTTCACGAGTGAGATGGTGGAAAATAAGTAAATTTAGTCCCTGAAACTCGAGAAACAAACTTCTCTCGCTCAGCCTATCTCTACAACAGAAAGTATTTGTCAGACAGATTTCTCAGTTATATATATATGTACCATATATCAACCACTCACCGACACACACACATAAATGACGACAGTTAGACGCACAGAAGTGAAAACTATAACAATGGAGTATAGATATTTTTGGACGAGCTGACCTACACACTTGAATAAGTTTTTTTAAATTTTATTTATCATAAGAAATTTTCACAACACAGTAAATAAATTTAGACTATCAAATCAATACACAAATAAACATAGGTTAAGGAATCAATAACAGAGGTGACCCATAGGTAAAATCCTTTCCCCCTCTGTTGAACCAAGATCCCGTTATAAGAGAAGTTATTCGCCCCCAAAGAGTCACAGATTTATACACTATGGTCTAGGATTTCTTTCTACCGTAAATAACAGAGGTTTTTTCCTGTAATTTACTCTGAAATAGATAGCATATGTAATCTTTAGTAATTTTTGTCTAGGTAGTAAAATAATTAAGATGTCAAATGTTCACAAAGGTACAGCAGCTTGAATTAATCGATTGTTACCTCGAGTTGCAGGTAAATAACTCTGTTCAGGACTTATCTTCTTCTCAACACAGTGGTTGTTATACAAGTAATGTCACAGGTTTGATTCTGTTAAATGTTTGATTTAGTCGCCACCATGGGCCGACTGTAAAACTTTGATTATTGGAAAAGAACTCTGGAATATAATGCCAGTTACAATATAAAGTTCAGAAAAATAGTTCTTTTCGTCTAGTTATTTTCTGCTATACATAAACAGAAACCGCTGGTAGGTTTTGGGCTTGACCCAGATACTGTATAAAAGGAATAGAAAAACATAAACACTCAACCCTAATATTATACACGATCCTACGCTTGAATAGAATATGTTCACTCGGTCATTTAACTTAAATTATAAACCGCAAACTTAGAGCTTTTCTTATCGTTTAAAACTCCCGTGAAATAAATTCTAGTCATTAAAAAAATCAATCATCATGAATTAGAAATAAATACATATCTCGTCAACACTCATGATGAATCAGTGCATTTACTTAGTTAGTTAAAATGTTCTCTGACTGGTTACTAGCAATTTAATTAAATTTATTTATAGCTGAATGAGTTTTAGCTAGAAATTATAATTTATTCTGCTATCCACTGTAACACAGTATCTTAGAGAATTCATAATGACGATTAAACTAGTAAATCACTCTGCACGCAATCTAGTGAAGATATAATTCGAACTAACAATTCTATCACTCGACAATACTAGTCATATATATCTTTACCTTCACACAAACTTCTAAGATATCTCCACGAGAAACTAAGAACTTCTCTTATATAATGTATTCGAGAACTCAGCTAGATGTCTCTAACGAGAAACTAAGAACTTCACTTATACAACGTGTTCTAGAACTACGAGCTAGATGTCTCTCTAAAGCTGTGGCAGTACTGAAGGAATAAAGTCAGATTTCTCGGGTATAAATATCTGAAACTGACAAAGAATCAAAGGGCTAGTTGTAACTAGCAGACTCTTGCCAGATGTTGGCACCTTTTGGAAAATCTACATAATTCTATCTCATTCGGCGGATCAAACAACTTTATCGCACCAATGCCGAAGCCAGGTCTATATTAAGATCTAGATGAAATAGAATCTACATATATTATCGTCTCACTCTCGCCATCTGCAGAAGTGGTCGTAAATGAATTATAGCGAGAGTCTTTGATATGGCGGTTCGCATCTTGTAAATTAACTTACAACGAACGAATTCAGGCAAAGGTAATAGACAAATTGTCTCCCCTTTCTGTCACTGACTGATTTTTTTATGTACAACTTTTGCCTCGTGTTGGCGAGGCGCGCCCCGTTCAACCTAGTCGGTTATATTAGGGTGCATGTCCAAATATAAAAGACCCTTAGGTCTGGGGATCGCTGCCGAGATAATTACAGGTGAGCGGGACCCGGTCTGCTCGCTAACCTGCATCAAAGAGAATGCAATAAGTGCTACCAGCCATAAACTGCTTGCTAAATTATACGAAAGACAGAGGTTAGAATATGGGAGGGTTAAATTCCTACAGGCGTAGGTGACAGAGAAGGTAGAAGCAATAAATGAAGATAAAGAAAAAGATATATGAAATCACTTAATCATAATCCACCACATACTGGAAGATGAGACAGGTATGTATTTCAGAGCTGGCATTTGCTGATGATGTTGCCCTGATTGCTAAATCAGAGGCACATCTCCAATCCAACCTGCAAGTCTGGAAGGAAGAGAGAAGAGAGGGATGGTCATAAGCAGCTCTAAAACAAAATCCATGGTGATATCACGAGAAAAAAGAAGACATCAGATTAAGCTGGGAGAACAGGTCCTGGAGCAGGTCGACCACTTTAAATATCTCGGAGCTATTATAGACCGAAAGGGAGGCATCAAAGAAGACTTGGCCACTCGAAAAGCAGCAGCTGGGAGACTTTTTCAGGCCATAAATCGAGGATTCCTCAGCAAGAGAGAGGTTGGTAAGAAAACGAAGATGGCTGTATACCGCTCCACCTATGTCCAAGTCTTGACATATGGATGCAAGTCATGGGCAATGACTACAACCTATAAAATCCAGATCCAAACCTCAGAAATGAGGTATCTGAGGAAGGTGGTTGAAGTAACAAGAAGAGACATGGTCCGCAACCAGACGATACGTCAAGGCCTAAAATCCCACCCCCTGCAGACCCAATTAGAACAGTGCCAACTAAGATGGTTTGGCCATGTCTGCAGAATGGGAGAAGATCGGCTACCACGACAAGCATGGGAAACAAAGAGCCAGGGATCCAGACCCCCAGGACGGCCCAGAGTCCGCTGGGAGGACAACATTAGACAATATTTGAAGGACCGAGGACTATATAGAATGGAACCAGGCCAGAAGGAAGACAGCCGATAGGATAGTCTGGAGCTCTCTCTTCCAAACCTCTACACCTCACGGTAGAAGGGGAACGACTAAGTAAGTAAGTAAGTAAGTATTCTGTATGACTCATGCGTTTGAAAATTTTAAACAGTCTCCTCTGTATATGGATTTGCTACATACGACAAATGTTGTCAATGTTTACATTACTGCTTCTTACATTTTTCCTGTCGAGTCGGAAGTAGTTATGCAATCTTAGCAAAAACTTCGTGCTCACATTTACCAAGAGTCAATGTGGTATTATCCCGTTTTAGGGACTCAAATTAATCTCTCAGTGATGGGCTTTACGCTTGTCTGGCCCTGTCATGCATGGAAGCGTGAAACGTAAACAATGACAGTAGGGAAAAGGAGCGTTTTAACAAAAGAATAATGCACCTAATTCAGTACGCACAACAAATGTAGTTCAATACTGCCGGAGAGGAGAAGAGAGCGCACACATTATGTCACACTGACTGAGATCGAATTTAGACAAAATATAAATGTCGTGGACATATAAAGAAACATATCATCATTATCCTCATCTGAGATCACCAGATTGAAGGTCGGCTGCAATGGATCTCCAACGTTTTCTGTCTGTTGTTCGATGGTGCACTCTGATAGACACTTTGCTGTTCATCTCTTGATGTTATCTTCCCTCTTACAGGCTGTCTTCCTTTTGCACTTTTGCCTTCAAGTAAGGTGTCATATCTTTTTACATGGCCACAATATTTTTGTTAGAGGCGCCCATTCTTCTATATCCACATCTCAAAGGCCTCAGTTCTTTCTTCCAATTGCTTGTTCAAAGCCCATGTTCCTACATCATACAGTATTGAAGAATATATATAGCATTTGATGATTCTCAGTTTGAAGTTGTGAGTTAAATGTTTAGATGTCAGTATTTTCTCAAGTTGTTGAATGTAGCATTGGCCATACATATTCTCTTCTTGATTTCTGTTTCGCCTCTGCCATCTTCTGTTATTATATAACCAAGATATGGGAAACTATTGACTTGTTTCAGGATTTTCCCATTTATTCTTATATTTAGCGTTGGCTTATGGGGTCGTCATCAAAGGACATCACGCAATTTTTGCCACCCCCTCTCCCTCCCCCTTGTTCAATTTCGTAAGGTGACCAGACGTCCCGGTTTTTCCGGGACAGTCCCGGTTTTCGACCATTTTTGATAATTTGTCCCGACTTTTTTTCGATGCAATCCGGGACGCCAATTTGTCCCGGTTTTGGACGAATTTGCCAATTTGGCATAAATCTCACAGATTAAAAAAAAAAATTATTGTTCCGTAATTATTGTTCCGTGGCTGACTTGAGGGAATTTTTAATTATTAGTGAACTGGCGCTGAAACAGCACAAGAGGTTGTCAGGACCGCGAATTAGTTTTGTAGTTTCAATGTGATATTCGCAGTTATTTGAAATTTTAGGTAGTGGTAAAGTACCAAGATTTTGCATACGGTATACGTTTATTTAATTTAAACGGTGAACTATTTGTGCATATTTTGTTATTGTTGTAAGAAAATGGTACCAAAGCGTAAATGCAGTTTCAATGAAGATTTACACAAGGAATATCCGTTTATTAAAAAGAGTACATCAAACTTCATTGTACGATGAAATATATGTGCCTCCGGGTTTTCGATAAGCCAAAGTGGACGTGGTGATATTAAGAACCACATAAGCAGTGAGAAACATAAGAGAGCCGTCGTTACAGCTGCATCAAGCTCGTCGTTAACCACTTTCTTCAGAGCTGATAAAATTGGTGACCAAGAAGAGCAATTAGCTTCTATAGAAGGCGCCTTTGCATACCATACAATGCTACACAATCATACTTTCAGGTCTATGGATTGCACATCAAAATTACTTCAGGTTACTTTAGAGCCAAAATTTGCATGTGCTCGTACGAAAACAGAAGCCATTATTCGAAATGTCTTGGCACCCCATATTCTAAATGAGTTAAGGTGTGACCTAGAAAAGTCTACATTTATTTCTGTACTGACAGATGCATCCAACCACAAAGAATTCAAGATTTTTCCTTTGCTTGTCAGATACTTTGATCACTGTAATGGAGTGAAAATTAAAATATTAGAGTTAAAGTCGTTGGCAGGTGAAACATCTGATATTGTAAGTAGTTTTCTTAATGACTGCATAACTGAAAATGGTTTAGACAGGAAAGTAGTTAGATTATGCGCAGACAACACAAATTCCAATTTTGGAGGGGCTGAAAGGAAAGGACAGAACAATGTTTTCAAAAAACTGCAAGAAAACCTTGGATATGGTCTTACAGGAGTTGGGTGTGCAGGTCATATTTTCCACAACACTGTTCGAACAGCTGCAGATGTACTGCCTGTTGATGTCGAGCTGATTATTGCTAAAATTGATCTTACTCTTCAAATCATACACAGTACGAGTTGAAAGACTCAAGGAGTTTTGCCAGTTTGTGGAAACAGACTTCCAGATGATCTTAGGTTATGCTCAGACTAGGTGGCTTGCTCTGCTGCCTGCTGTTGAAAGGGTTCTTCAGATTTTCCTGCCTCTAAAATCATATTTTCAATCTCAAGACAGATGCCCAGTTTTTGTACAGACATTCTTTGAAAATCCTCTATCTGAGGCATGGCTTGTTTTTGTTCACAGTCAGGCCTCTCCATTCCACGAAGCAGTGCAAAAAATAGAGGGACAGACGGTCACTGTGTTTGAAGTCATTGACAGCATCAACAGGTTGAAAACTATTGTTTCTTGCCATCAAGAGTTAAGCTATTCCTTGAAAAGCTGGAAATGGAAGGACTTCCAAAGGAGGATGTGAAAAAGTTTCATGCTAGCGTTTCTTCGTTCTATGAAACAGCTTTCAATTATTTGAATAAATGGGCTGCAAAAAATTTTCAACACCTAGAATCCTACAGCTGGGTAACGCTGAACAGAATACCAATTTGGGCAGATATTGAGATATCATCATCACTAGTAATTCAAACATTACCTTCAGCCCACTTTACAGAAACTGAAATTTATGACGAATATGTCTATATGAAGCAGTTTGTTACTTCTCAGAAAATTAGTGGATCAGGAAGTTTAACTGTTAAACTTATACAGTAAAATGTATGTTATTCAATGTTATTCAAATGTATATATAAAATGTATATTATTTTAAATTGATATCAACTTGATTTTTCCGGGACATGTCCCGACTTTTGACCTTTTCTTTACCCTTTTGTCCCGATTTTTTGCATTGAAATAGGTCAAATCTACTCTATTGTCCCGGATTAGGGTTTTGAAAATATGGTCACCTTAAATTTCGGCACAAAAAACTCAGACCCCACTCCTTTACGTGACGTCACAAATCTCCCCAACCTTTTTGTCTCTCCCTATTTTTTCAGCCTCAAACTGACCACTGCTTTCTTTGAACATATTCAAGTGGACGTCTGAGGGTGAACGAACGAGAAGAAGAAGAATTATTGAAGATTCTGATTTTTGTGTAGGACTTGACTTCTTTTGATCTCCATATATTCCCCAATCCAATGAAAGCTCCTTTAGCCTTCTGTATTCTTATTTTGTTATCATTGTCTGTTCCTCCAAATGTCTATATAGCAGCCAAGGTAAATGTATGATTCTACATCTTGTAGTGATGCTTCTTCAAGTGCAGTTTTGTTATCGTTTCCTGCATTTAGTCTCATCACTGTTTTCTCCCTGTGTATTTTCAAACCAACTAGTTGTGAGCTCTCATCAAGTATTTGAATTTTGTCTTGCATCTAATTACGGTTATGTACAGAAGGTCAGTTCGTTGGCAAAATTGTTAACGGTGAGTTAATCAGTGCAGACAAAATAATCTTGTAAGTAAAATAGTGTTTCATTAATCCGGCTTTTACAATGATCTTCCCTTTCATGTGCTAAGTCCCAGCACGAAACATTTCTCAATCTTTGCAGCACTCAAATAAAAGCCTTTGCATTTATTCCCCCCCCCCCCCCCCCCCCCCCCCAAATCAACCCAAGCATACACGCACGCACGCACACACACTCACACACAGTTGATTCAACTAGCAAAACGTCTTTGTCTTTATCTCGTCAGACTGTTGTCGCGATGGTGATAACTTGTTACTGGGTTTTTTTAAATCTCATTTTACACAGTACAGTTTATTTAGTCTGCTTTTTGTTTTTAAGGTGTGTATTACATTATTCACAAGAAATATATAATTAAAAATAATTTAAACCAGTTAAATGTAATTGTCGCGAAGTGGTCTGATTCACAACACGGTATTCTAACCAAACCGAGCGCCATACTTTAGGACAGTATATCCTTGACGAACCAATGAAATGCTTCCTCATTCGGTTGTTTACTAAAGTGTACTAGCCTACAATGGCGATCTCCAATTTTGTGCAAACCAGTTGAGATTGGAATTTAACTACAGCTTTAGGAGTCGCGCTAGCGAAGTGGCTACAACACCGCTCTGGCGACCGGGTGATTCAGGATCAAACCCGGGCGACGGCATTTGAGGAATTTTCGTCGACCGGGATTTGGACTGGATTAACTCGAGACCTGGCGAGGATATTTGAAGGAGTGTCGTCGACCAGGGACTGGCGGCTCCTGAGCCGACCCAGCTCTAATGGGTACCTCCGAAAACGGCGAGTATATGCCTGAATGGCGAGGGACACTTGTCTTTGTACAAGAAAATAGGATACTCACGTAAAAATCAATGTCAGGTTAGACATTAAAAAATAATAACCTGAGATTTCGCCTCGAGTATTAGCGGGCGTACGGAAAAAAAAAACTACAGCTTTAGGAGAGAAGTACCACCTGGAAGAGGTCACTAATACAATACTAGGAATGATGCTCTACTCGTTAGTACTAAGATTTCTATGGGAAGTGATATAGTAATGGAGAAATCTCTAGTGAAAGGCATCGAGACATCAGGTTGGTCCATACTTTTGCTGTTTAGGCTAAGCATGTAATAGAAAGCAAATCATTTAGATAGATGAAGATTAATTCAGGGTATATTTTAAGCCTAAGATGAAGGAAATCGCTCTAGAAATAAGGAAGATAATTGAATTCATAGTTATTCATAATTGAACAGCGAGACAAATTAGGCATACATTTTGAGATACGCAAACACCCCTTTAGCCACTGCTCTCTCTGGCGCCGGATGTGACGTATAAATAGACCTTGTATTCTGCAAATCGAGGCCATAATATAAATTCAAATCACAGCGAGCGCTAAAAAGTTTTAATGAAGAGTGCCTTTGCCAACTGCATCTGAGAGCAGACCATTATAACCATTAACAGCTCGAAAGAATATATATATATATATATATATATATATATATATATATATATATATATATATATATATATATATATATATATATATATATATATATATATTGATTAATTACAGTGTGTTAGGAAGTGTGTAGATGTGTTTTGAACTACTGTGTAAATTTCTGGAGGACTTACCAGCCTGTGTATATTTAAATAAATTAAGAATGGAAGCAGAAAAGGTGTCCATGGTTTTAGAAAAGCATTTAAAGAATTTGTCACGAAAGGGTGAGTTGATTTTGATGTTATTGTCTAAAGTTATCCTGGACCAAAAAGATGTATCAGATGATACCAGGATAGTGCCAGATAAGAGACTGGTCTTACAAGAAATACCCCCCTTTCTGAAAAGAATCAGGGTGTATTGACATCAAAGGTAGAATCCAGCTGTATAAACCTCCAGGTGTGATGAGAGTGGATTTCCTGAAAGTCTATTTGCTCCCTTTCATGATTCTCCCTGGATATTATGTGTTATTATTATTTTCTATTATTATGGCTAATTACGCTAGGGGTACTAATTATGGTCTACCCATATATAATACGTATCAACAAAACTTGGAACTCAATTTAAATAATTTTAGCAAGTCTGATGGTACATATTTACAATTTATTTAACCTATACCGTTTCTCTTTTCGGTTAGGTAACTTATAATGAATCAAATGTATTTACATAATAAAATAAATAAGCGTGGAATATCAATTATCAAAATGTATCAATATGATGAATTTCACCTTTTGATTAACCATTACATACATATATGTTTTGTCACTCTTACTGGACTGTGAAGTAGTGATTATCATATTTATGTCCATAAGGATTCATCATACCCTGTATATTTATCTTTTTATTGTATATATTAGAGGTAGAGTCTGAATAGGCTGACCAGTGGCTTGGTTTTGCCACTTATCTTCTATGTCGAAATCAAATACACTCCTGCCATGGACTAACACGTCTGTGAATTGCCAGGCAGTGGACGCTGGGTATCTGGCTCCAATGACTTTAAGAGCACTTGCACCTCAGAGTTCAACAGAGATAGATGATTCATGCACTTCTGGTAGTTTGCAGGATAAAACCTGGAATACAAATAATCACAATCCTTGTATGGTCCAGCACTATTCTGTCCTCACACACAATGGACATAACAAACAGTTTCAGACATTGTGCTAACATATGCACAGGACAATTTATCTCAATACCACTCACAGCCAGTTCACTGTGACTTTCCTTATAAATCCTAAGTTAGATCCAGTTGTCCATGATCCGCCTTCATACAATGATTTGGTCTAGTATATAAAGCACTAAGTAATACCTTAATCAATTCCTTAAAATAATTCCTGTCATCCTTCCTTATGTTTCTGGTAATTGTGTCGTTCCTTTAAGAAATACTCCTTCAAACACTTTGTCAAACTTACAGACTACTTTGGCCATCATTCTCAATTATTCTACACATTTTACAACTTCCTAACGCACAAGTGGATTAATCACAGGAAATGTACATAATTATATACACATATATATATATATATATATATATATATATATATATATATATATATATATATATATATATATATATATATATATATATATATATATATATATATATATTCTTTCTTACCCTCAGGCAATACACACAAGCTGTAACAGGCTGTTAATGGGCATCTAGGTCTGCCAGGCAGATGCGGTGGCAAAGTTATATGACTTTTACACTTTTACCGCTCTCTTCTGTTCAGCTGTATTTTTAAATTTTGTGGCCTCAATTTAGCCAAGGGCAAGGTCTTATATACTAGCACATCCGCCGTATCGGATGGCATGGGGCAAAAAGGGTGTTAAAAATCTCAAAATGAGGCATAATTTTGCCTTCTGTTCAATTAGCAAAATTTTTAATATTCATTATCTTTCTTATTTATGGGGCGATTTTGGTCATTTAAAGCTTGAATTATTCTATGAATTATTCTGTATTGATCTATCTACTAATTGGTTAGTTTGCAAAATGCATTTTAATATATGCATGCTTTAACTAGCTAAATTGGGACTAACCTGATGTAACGAAGCCCTTTCCTTCGATATTTCTATCTTACTAAAATACTATTCGAGAAAGTTTTTACACCTACCTCTAGCGTAACATTCCCGTTGTTGAATTATATAATCCTTTCCGGTGATACTTCTTTATTCTTTATGAAATTAAATAGCTTCGTACTATAAGTTGCACACAATGGGCCTCCATGTTAAGCATAAAATGTTTCATTATACACACCAAGAAGGGAGCGTTTTCATTGGCTATTACTGTATTGTTTAAGATATCACTTGGTATATTTTCACATAACCTAATATTTTTATGGAGGCGAATCATGGACAAATGGCTCTAACTAAGGATTTAGAGAAAATTGTATTCACAGTGAACTGAATTAGGTTAATGCTGACTTGATGTGACCTGTGCGTCTACCTGCACTCTGTCGTCTGAAACTATCTCTCATCTCCTACTTCTGGGATAAAGAGATAGAGATAGGCAATATAGTGGTGAAATTAAATATTTTTCAGGTTGCATCCTGCAATTAACTTCCACCTAAAGGAGCCAGACTCTACTATAGGATCCAGTGGTGCGAGTGCCCTTGATGCCATAGGGACGGTCACCCAATCCTAGGCCTGGAGGAGACACAGTTTTCTTGCCAGATCCAAGGTGAAACAGACTACTAAATCAAGACTTGAAGCTAAGTAGCCACACAAGGCTACTGATCAGTTTATTCAAATTCACCACAGTATAGTGAAATAAAATGATGAAGTTCGAGTGCTTTTAGCTTATTAATTTCAATAACATCTACTCTCTCGCGACAGTAATAACAATTAACCGATATTTCAGCTGAGATCATAATATTAATATAAATCGTCAACGAGGGAGTTGTTAACTATTGCAGATAACAGTTAACTATTGCAGATAACAGTTAACTATTGGAGATAACAGTTAACTATTGCAGATAACAGTTAACTATTGTGGATAAAAGTAGGAGCATCAATTATGAAAGAAGCGAATGTGGCGTGACATTTTTCCAAACCCCCATCCCCCTATCGTCACACAACTTCACAAAATGTTGACCTCCCTCCCGCCTCACTGCGTGAAGTCATATGTGGACGACCTCTATCGCCTGCTTTGCTAATTATCAAAGTTTTCCTTCTCTCAATGTTAATGTCCAGTCCACATTCACAACTTCTGCAGTTTGCTTTCTTCACAAGTTATTGTAATTCCTGTCCTTTCAGCTAGAAAAATGCATCATCTGCATATATAAAGTTGTTTATTGGATCTTCCACTTATGTTCAATCCTGGCATTTTCTGTATCTGTCTGAAAATTTTTCTCTGTGTAGATACTACACATGTTGAAAACTACACATACACACGCGCGCGCGCGCACACACACATACACACATGCGCGCGCGCACACACACACGAACACACACACAGACACACACACACTCACACATATAGTTCACACCATGCCATTGCAGTTTCTAAGGCAGTGAAGGCCGGCGCGTGAGTGAAGATTAGTTCTATGCAATACTGCACATATCTTTGAACAAATCACCGGAACAGAAAGGCAGGGGTAATGCTTCAGCATAACAACTGGTGCATTAAAAGTAGATACTGTAACTTTTTTGGGGGTTGCGGTGGTTCGGATAATTGACGTTTTACTGTAATTTTTTTTTTTTTTTCAATTGTTTTTTTTTTTTTCTTTTAACATAATTTCACACCTCCACAAAGTCGGCCCGACCATGGTCCTATTTATAAATATCAGTATCTTTATTCTCCATAAAACACATGGACATATATAGTAGAGTGTTATGTTAAATACAACAGTAGTGTGATATATTAAATACATCAGTCCACACAGGAAACTCGAATTAAAACAGCGTGAATAACGTTGTTAGTAATTTTATTTGAGTGTTTTTGTTTTGCCTTTTTTTTTTCTTTACATCGAAGCTTCCATATATAATTGCACTTGTGCTGACATATTTACACAGAACGCTGGCTACAAATTTCCTCAGTCCCAGAGTCATCAATCCACTCACGCAGTTCACACATACACATCCCAAACTACAAATGATCAGTACGATCACATATGTACGATGTCCAAATAATTCGTTAATTTCCGCACTCAACGAAATATAGACATTGAATAATCGAAAGTGCAGTTTTGTTATCCATTAGCATCTGACAGCTATAATGCATACACATATTTTATTTGAAATTTACGATTTGAGCAGCACGGTGGAATGTTTAGCAATTTAAAATATGGCCTACTTTCGTGTTTACATTTATTTTACTTTGTTTTTCGATTATTCAATGTCTATATTTTTTTTAAAAACAACGCACTGAGTGCCCATTAGTAATTCAACATTGAATTTGAAAAAAAAAAGCTACCATAAGATTGTAAAAACTTACGTGTATTAATGTTTATGTAAAATGCTGCAAGGAACACTTCCGAAATTTACAGCTTGATCTAACTCGGCAGCACTAAATTAAGTCTCGGAGAAGAATAAAACAGTAGGACACCAGCATCACGAGAGATCGCACCACTTAAAAAAAATCTATATGGCCGGATCTGATTACCATCATACATTTTTTTTATTGCATCGGTAGGGTGACCTACTGTCCTCTTTCCCCGGACTTGTCTTTTTTTTTCGCCTTCTGATTAAGCGTCCGGGTGGCTTTTTATCAAAAGTGCATCATGTACGGCTTTTCCCGGAGTCTGAACATGACTCACATGATGTCTTTCTTATGCACGTGTATTCTTTAAGGAACGTTTTTCTAGTAATTATTGAAGGAATTGTCAAGGAGTGCAGTTCAGTTGTTGAGTTCTCAAATGTGTTAAATCTGTGGTAGGCAATCTTAGTACTACTTGTGTCAAGAGTGTGTGCCCTTGAAGATTTCGAATTTACTTGTTGAAATACGAACAGACGGACTTGGTAGTTTGTGCTGCGTGTTTCATGAGGATTATAAATGCCTGAACATGAGTTGTTTAAAATACTTAAAGATTGCATTGTGTATGGTATACGGGGCGGGGCACCAATGGTCACGCTGCTATAGTATGATGGGGATGACCAATGGAATGTTGTCAAGAACGTCTCCAGAAATAGGCTCGTTAATTAAGAAAGAAAGAGACCTATTCGAGATAAGGACAAGAAGAACCGAAGGCAAATGATTTCCATTAGATAGTGTTTTCTAATAAATCTTGGAAAGTTTTCTATTTCCGTGCGACCTTACCTTATGCCCTCGAATCTCAATAAAGAAAAATCCCCCAAAATCCTAAATGAAGGATTTTACCTGTATGTAAATACTTAAACAGACAGCACGAGTGATACATTAAATATTTAGGTAATAATCATCGCGGCTATACAGGTTTTTAGTTAAATATATACATATATAGGGTTAGTAGAAAGTCAAAAGGATGATAGTGAAAGACAACTGACACACACAGGTGCAATACAAATAGGTAGTTAATTAAATATGAGAGTGAACCTGTGTAAGTAGTGAAATGATGATGAGATATATTAAGTGTTATCACACTGTCACGTAGGGTTTATATTCATTTAATTTCCTACATCTTCTTCCTATTCTTTCACATAAACTCTCTCTTTTAATATCTCTGTACTTCATTTTTTCCTGTATATTTTTTTCATCCATTCGTTTTGCGAATATTATTTTCATATAATTCGCAAACTTTACCTGTTTTCCTTTCTCTTAAACTGAGAATCGCGCTAGGACGATATTACGTAGATGTCAGGGCTGCAGGGCGTCAGAAGGCGTGATGAGTCGGTTCGCTGAACACAGGACGTAGCAAATCGTCTACATTCTCACCGAGCGCGCGAGCTTCTTCTCGGCATTAGTCCCGGTGAGGTGTGATACTTTACATCTGCACCGGTCAGTATCCAGACATTTGGCTGGAAAATCCCAAACTGACACGGCGCTCACTTGGGCCATGGTCAGCTGTAGTGTGAAAACTGCCCTACAATGGAGTCAGGCTGTCTGGGATTTGAAACTGACACGCGTACATCGTGGTCAGTAGGTGACAGTTACGACACGCGTTAAGCGGACGTAAATGTTGGGAGTAGGGGAGATAATTTCGCGTGGCGAAATAGTTTGGGCCCTTTGTCTGATTTTAAGATATTGGCCAAGTTTGAAACTTTAATTTCATTCTCGCTCATAGACTCCACAGTAGATAGGTCGCTCGAAAAACAGAATAGCTGTTAGCGAAGATCTCAGTTTGTTTCGGCAATTTGTCGAACTTCTAGACTTCCAGAAATATTTTCAGCAATTTTATTCTTAAGTTGTGCGACTACCTGTAATTCTGTGGTTGAGGTAATTAATATGATAGATATATAGATTTTGTGAGTGTTAAAGTGTTAAATCGCTTAATTCATTTTATCTATTTCTTTAGCGCAGAAGAGAAATAAAGTGGTAGGCTATTATATTTTCTAGGGAAGCATTCAGTGGAAAGCAGACTAAAAATTAAAATTTCTAGCTTATAACGGCAATTGTAGCTATTTATAAATTTAATTTAACTGCTAATACTCAGTCGAGTGTATTTTTCTAAACTAACGTATAAACTCTAGAATCCAGCCTCATGAATGATGACGGGATACGCACGTGTTCCTAATTTATGAGGAATGCTGATTTTTAAATATAACTTACGTCACGGGAAGTTTAAATGATAAGCAAAGCTCTCTGCTTGCAAGTTTAAATGTAAGTTTTAACCAGTACAGATTCTGTTTATTATATTATATGTGTTATTTTTCCTCCACACAGTGAAAGTTTTGGGGTGACCCTAACTTTACCAGCACCTAGTAGTAGTTTCCATACTTGTGAAGAAATAGACAGTCCTTATTTTGAACCACGTGGGTTTTCTCAAGTAACACTGATCTGACGGTGCAAGTTAGACAGAAATACTAATATCCCTATGGCGGGTTTTCAAAGACTGTAATGATAAATACTGGACCTTGGAGCCAGCACTTAATTTCTTCTGGAAACTCTATGTAATTTGCTGCCTGGTGGCGTGAATGTTAACAATCATTTCCCGACTAGATTATATCTTGTGGACAAATCTGTGGTGTGACTAAAGTGAATCCTATACTGAGGGAAGGCACCGACCTGACATTCATCATTTTTTAGAAACCTACGCTATTGACACTGTGCTCTGCTAACTCCCGCGCCTGGAATAATTGTTAGGTGACTTAATCAGACATTTGAACAAATTTGCATACCCAAGTAGTCGTTCCCGGAGACTCCAAGTTAAATACGTCTTTTGGAACTGGGGACTTCTTGGCAGAGGACTGCATTTTTTGAGTGTGTGAAAATCTAAAATCAATGTGTTCCAGGAGGCAGCGAGCAAAGTCGTGAGTACCTGAATGAGAAGCCATGGCGGAATGAATGAGTGTACGCTGGTCTGGGTGATATTTTCACTATTATATCTTTGACACCCTGTTGCTGTCCTAATTTTTTTTTTTTCCAATCTGCATAATTTGTTGCTAAGGCTAGAGTTCGTGTGTTTTGTCTTAGGTTAAATCAGATTTTTTTTTTCAAACTCTGTGCATATAATTACGAGATAAAACAAAGAAAAACTCTTAGACTCAAACCCTATGTATCTGTGACTCTGGCGCCATCATCTGTTCTCTTAACGGGGCCGGGCTAAACCTAGAGTTAACACTATAACGGGGCTATCATCCTTGCAACATTTCCTTGATTTTTTATGACTATGTGTATATGTATTTTCCTTGATGTACTTTCTTTGATGTTGTGAGCCGATTTTTCCTGATAATAAAATCGCTCTTGAACTTAATAATCGTGTTTGGTCAGCTCGTTCTAGATAATATATATATAGCATTGTTATAGTTTTCCCACGTCTGTGTGTTTACCTGTCGTCACGTGTATGTGCGTGCCTGTGAGTGATAGAAATGTACGTAATATGTATATTGGTGTAGTCTGTCTGACGCTGTAACAACTGTTGTAGAAGATAGGTGAGAGAGAGAAGAATTCTTTTCGCTTTCAGAGACAGCCACTATATCAAAATCTATCATCTCACGTGTGTGGAAATTCTATTACCTTTCACTAACTCTCACTGAGTCTATCACCTATTCAAACCTATTCAGAAGGGACCAAACCTAGTCTTAATTCTCCTATCGGAAATCTACGACAAATGGGGACTCGTTTCCGGTCTTTGAACTTAGAATAGGAAGACGAGTACGACAAACGTGGACTCGTCTATCTGGATTTTGAACTTAAGATTCTGTATTCTGATATAGAGTAAGAGTGTGATGTCTTGTGAGTTGTTATATCTTTAAATAATTACCCCCTAGACTAGCGATCTGTTTACGGGCGTGCTGACCACACAAACTAATAAGTTTTTTTTTTTTTTCCACAGCATCTTTGAATAATATACATTTTGGTTACAGGTTGATTTGTCGGGATATATGTTAATTGCTGATTGTAATACTAAATGCTGGTAAAGTGGTGAGTGTATAACATTCACTGGGTACTGAGGCAGAACGGCGTTTGAACTAAGTTAAGGAGTGTGTTTCGGACTTTTTGTCCAGATTAATTCCCTCCCTTACCCGATCTGACTTCAGGGGCGAACTTATAGTGGATTTTTAAAAATTAAGGGATTATTTTTCTCTTTAATTTTTGCTATATTCTTTTGCTTTTCCACTGTAGCAACTTAATTTTCAGTTGTAATCTTAACTACCATTTATTTGGCGTAGTCGTGTTTTGCATTGAGTGCTTTATTGCCGATAATAGCAGCGATAGTTAGATTTTATTTTGGAGGAGGTATCCCAGGGTTAAGGATATCATCTTTTGAATAATTTGGTAATTTTTTTTTTCTCGTAAGTGGTAGGAACCAGTGTATTCTTTTTCCTATTTTCTATCTCCACGTGTCTCAGTCACTGACATAATATGGCCGAGAGGGCAAAGCTTAGACAACTTCTCAGGGACGAAGCGAGAGAGGAGGGACTGGAAGGAGAACAAGCGAAAGCTTTTGTCAGGGACGAACTTGAGAGATATGATGCGGAGAGGAAAGAAGAAGAACTAAGGAGGAAAGAAGAAGCAGCCGAAGCTTTACAGCAGAAGAAAATGGACGAGGAAATGGAAATCCGCAGGATGCAGCATGAGGAAAGAGAGAAAGAGAAGGAGAGACAGCATGAGAAGGAGAGGGAGGAGAGAGAGGAAAGAGAGAAGGAGAGACAACATGAGTTGGCTCTTAAAGCTCTAGAACTTCAGAGCCGTGGGGCTGCCTCTACCTCCAGCAATGGAGAGTCTTCTCCTCATTCTTCCTTAAATGACCCTGCTAACACTCAATCTCTTCAACTAAATGCTATGTCTTTCACTCTTGAATCTTTTCCTTGTCCAAATGAGAAGATTGACACATGGTTAGAAAAATTTGAGAAAATTGCAACTCTGTACGGGTTAGAGAGGTCGCGTTGGAATATGAAACTTTCCCAGGCCCTAAAAGGTTCTGCTTATGATGTTTATTCTAAGCTGGAAAGTAGCCAACAAGACGACTACGATGTGTTGAAGAAAGCGTTACTGGAGCGCTTTGAAATGAACGCTCGCAAGTTTTTGCAACTGTTTCGCAACAGCCGGAAAGAGAATTCTGAAACTTTTCACCAGTTCTCATCTCGTCTTAAGGGATATCTAACAAAGTGCCTTGAGCTTTCGCAGCTCCCCTCTACCTATGAAGGTCTTGAGGAACTTGTTCTAACTGAACAAATAAAGAACACTTTTGTCTGCTGATACCCGGAGATTTCTCGCTGAGCAGGGGGCAGAAAAACTTGAAGACATTTTGGAAAAGTCTGAGCGTTATCACAATGCGCTGGCTGAACTACCGGCCACAAAGCGGAAACCGACAGAGGAGCATTTTCGAAAACATAACCTAGAGCAATCTTCTCAGGCTTCTAACCAAAACAACCACAGAGAAACTGGACCTCAAAACCCCCCTCCTGAAAAATCCAAGTTCTACAAGAACAAGTACCCCAACCACCCCAAACAGTCTGATCAACCCGACCGACCTACATGGCAGCGTAGCCAGAAAGGAAAAGGGGCAAAGGGAGAACCCCTGAGCACGGGACATATGATCAGACCGAGCACACCGAGCCTAAACGCATCGGATGCTTATTAACAGTCTCGCAAGGCGGAATTATTGACAGTGATTCCCAACCTCTTGGGGATAGACCCTCAACGCGAGGTATTGTTATTTTGAACGGTTCTCAAACTTCTTGCTTATTTGACACGGGGCTTTCTTACGATTGCATTGTTGCCAGAAACCTGGTTAAACCCGGTCAAGAGACAGGAGAGACCGTCAAACTTTGTGGAGTTCGTAAGAGTGATGCACCTACAGCGCTTCCCATCGCATTGGTGGAGATACACTCTGACTTTGTCAGAGGTGTGATCAAAGCGGCTGTTATGGATGATCCCATCTACCCAGTCATACTTGGCGGGAGATACGTGTGTATTGGGAAACCGGAAGAGCCGATTGTGGCAGCAGTAACTACAAGAGGGCAAACCAAGAAGGAACGGGAGCCTGCGCCAAATTTGTTACCTATGGAACTTAAAGAAGCGCAATACAAGGACCCTACTTTGGCACCCTGCTTTAGGAAACTGCCCATGGCTAAGGAACCCAAACAGCACGGGGACATTTTTTCTGAGGATGGCGTACTTTATCGGAGAACGGGCAAGCCTGACCAAGGTTACAACCAGCTCCTAGTACCGAAACAGTACAGAAGCCAAATCCTAGAAATGGGGCACTCTCTTCCCTTCAGCGGACATATGGGACAGAACGCCACAAACCAACGTATAACCACTCATTATTGGTGGCCAGGAGTAAACACTGATATTATCAGGTACGTCAAATCCTGTGCCCAGTGCCAACGGGTACCACCCAAGCAACGGACCCCCCCAGTCCACATGGGTGAAATGCCAATAATGGGAACACCATTTGAACGGGTTGTGATCGACATTTTAGGGCCTTTCGAAAGGACTAAAAGAAGGAACAGGTTTATCCTGACCTTAGTCGATACATGCACTTTATGGGCAGAAGCTATCCCGCTAACATGCGCAGATGCCAAGCATGTCGCAGAAGCCCTCGTGCAGATTTTCACTCGGTTGGGATTCCCTCAGCAAGTGTTGACGGATAATGGATCTCCATACCGAAACCTGTTGATGGATGAGATCGTTAAGATCTTGAGGACCCAACACATCCACACTAAGCCATATACTCCGGCGGAAATGGGCTCGTGGAACGTGCTAATGGAAACCTCACCATGATGCTAAGTAAGCTGGCACAAGTGAAACCTGAAGATTGGGATCTCTGTATTCCTGCAGCATTATTTGGCTACAGAGAATCTCCTCATACTTCCACAGGATTTCCGCCAGCTACACTCTTATTTGGCAGACCCATTAAGGGCCCGCTTGAAGCCTTACTTCAGTCTCTGACAGACGAGAAGGCGGATGAGACAGTCGTCTCAGCAAGTAAATATGTGTCGGTTTTAAAGGAAAGGTTGAAACTAGGGTGGGACCTAGCAACGACTAACTTTAAGCGAGCTCGCACAAAGCACGCTAACCGATACAGGAAAGTCGCGGAAGAGAGAGAACTGGAAGCAGGAGAGAAAGTTTTGGTGTTACTCCCTACTGAGAACAACCAACTGAAGATCGGATGGCAAGGGCCGTTTACCGTCCTGAAAAAGATTTCTAAGGCTAACTACCAGATCTCTATTGAAGGAAGGAGAAGGTTTTCCATTTAAATCTCTTAAAGAGATACTTGGAAAAACCAGTGCCAACCTCCGACCATCTCCTGACGATCGCCAAAACTGACGAAGATGACGATAGTGGCAGGGATATTCCACCGCTATCACAGGAAATCTTTCAAAAATGTCAGAAGCGGCGACGCTCTTTCAAGCGCGCATATGAGACATTCCAGGGGAAGGAAACTTTGAGGAGTGGACTTGAGTAGGAATTGGACAGAGATGGAGGGGGAGATGGAGAGGGAAGAAGACAGACACCCCGAAGCTACGGTTATAGGAAATTAAACTCCATAACGTAGACATGGAGTGCTTCCATATCTTAAAGGGGGGAGGCTCTGTCACGTAGGGTTTATATTCATTTAATTTCCTACATCTTCTTCCTATTCTTTCACATAAACTCTCTCTTTTAATATCTCTGTACTTCATTTTTTCCTGTATATTTTTTTCATCCATTCGTTTTGCGAATATTATTTTCATATAATATTCGCAAACTTTACCTGTTTTCCTTTCTCTTAAACTGAGAATCGCGCTAGGACGATATTACGTAGATGTCAGGGCTGCAGGGCGTCAGAAGGCGTGATGAGTCGGTTCGCTGAACACAGGACGTAGCAAATCGTCTACATTCTCACCGAGCGCGCGAGCTTCTTCTCGGCATTAGTCCCGGTGAGGTGTGATACTTTACATCTGCACCGGTCAGTATCCAGACATTTGGCTGGAAAATCCCAAACTGACACGGCGCTCACTTGGGCCATGGTCAGCTGTAGTGTGAAAACTGCCCTACAATGGAGTCAGGCTGTCTGGGATTTGAAACTGACACGCGTACATCGTGGTCAGTAGGTGACAGTTACGACACGCGTTAAGCGGACGTAAATGTTGGGAGTAGGGGAGATAATTTCGCGTGGCGAAATAGTTTGGGCCCTTTGTCTGATTTTAAGATATTGGCCAAGTTTGAAACTTTAATTTCATTCTCGCTCATAGACTCCACAGTAGATAGGTCGCTCGAAAAACAGAATAGCTGTTAGCGAAGATCTCAGTTTGTTTCGGCAATTTGTCGAACTTCTAGACTTCCAGAAATATTTTCAGCAATTTTATTCTTAAGTTGTGCGACTACCTGTAATTCTGTGGTTGAGGTAATTAATATGATAGATATATAGATTTTGTGAGTGTTAAAGTGTTAAATCGCTTAATTCATTTTATCTATTTCTTTAGCGCAGAAGAGAAATAAAGTGGTAGGCTATTATATTTTCTAGGGAAGCATTCAGTGGAAAGCAGACTAAAAATTAAAATTTCTAGCTTATAACGGCAATTGTAGCTATTTATAAATTTAATTTAACTGCTAATACTCAGTCGAGTGTATTTTTCTAAACTAACGTATAAACTCTAGAATCCAGCCTCATGAATGATGACGGGATACGCACGTGTTCCTAATTTATGAGGAATGCTGATTTTTAAATATAACTTACGTCACGGGAAGTTTAAATGATAAGCAAAGCTCTCTGCTTGCAAGTTTAAATGTAAGTTTTAACCAGTACAGATTCTGTTTATTATATTATATGTGTTATTTTTCCTCCACACAGTGAAAGTTTTGGGGTGACCCTAACTTTACCAGCACCTAGTAGTAGTTTCCATACTTGTGAAGAAATAGACAGTCCTTATTTTGAACCACGTGGGTTTTCTCAAGTAACACTGATCTGACGGTGCAAGTTAGACAGAAATACTAATATCCCTATGGCGGGTTTTCAAAGACTGTAATGATAAATACTGGACCTTGGAGCCAGCACTTAATTTCTTCTGGAAACTCTATGTAATTTGCTGCCTGGTGGCGTGAATGTTAACAATCATTTCCCGACTAGATTATATCTTGTGGACAAATCTGTGGTGTGACTAAAGTGAATCCTATACTGAGGGAAGGCACCGACCTGACATTCATCATTTTTTAGAAACCTACGCTATTGACACTGTGCTCTGCTAACTCCCGCGCCTGGAATAATTGTTAGGTGACTTAATCAGACATTTGAACAAATTTGCATACCCAAGTAGTCGTTCCCGGAGACTCCAAGTTAAATACGTCTTTTGGAACTGGGGACTTCTTGGCAGAGGACTGCATTTTTTGAGTGTGTGAAAATCTAAAATCAATGTGTTCCAGGAGGCAGCGAGCAAAGTCGTGAGTACCTGAATGAGAAGCCATGGCGGAATGAATGAGTGTACGCTGGTCTGGGTGATATTTTCACTATTATATCTTTGACACCCTGTTGCTGTCCTAATTTTTTTTTTTTCCAATCTGCATAATTTGTTGCTAAGGCTAGAGTTCGTGTGTTTTGTCTTAGGTTAAATCAGATTTTTTTTTTCAAACTCTGTGCATATAATTACGAGATAAAACAAAGAAAAACTCTTAGACTCAAACCCTATGTATCTGTGACTCTGGCGCCATCATCTGTTCTCTTAACGGGGCCGGGCTAAACCTAGAGTTAACACTATAACGGGGCTATCATCCTTGCAACATTTCCTTGATTTTTTTATGACTATGTGTATATGTATTTTCCTTGATGTACTTTCTTTGATGTTGTGAGCCGATTTTTCCTGATAATAAAATCGCTCTTGAACTTAATAATCGTGTTTGGTCAGCTCGTTCTAGATAATATATATAGCATTGTTATAGTTTTCCCACGTCTGTGTGTTTACCTGTCGTCACGTGTATGTGCGTGCCTGTGAGTGATAGAAATGTACGTAATATGTATATTGGTGTAGTCTGTCTGACGCTGTAACAACTGTTGTAGAAGATAGGTGAGAGAGAGAAGAATTCTTTTCGCTTTCAGAGACAGCCACTATATCAAAATCTATCATCTCACGTGTGTGGAAATTCTATTACCTTTCACTAACTCTCACTGAGTCTATCACCTATTCAAACCTATTCAGAAGGGACCAAACCTAGTCTTAATTCTCCTATCGGAAATCTACGACAAATGGGGACTCGTTTCCGGTCTTTGAACTTAGAATAGGAAGACGAGTACGACAAACGTGGACTCGTCTATCTGGATTTTGAACTTAAGATTCTGTATTCTGATATAGAGTAAGAGTGTGATGTCTTGTGAGTTGTTATATCTTTAAATAATTACCCCCTAGACTAGCGATCTGTTTACGGGCGTGCTGACCACACAAACTAATAAGTTTTTTTTTTTTCCACAGCATCTTTGAATAATATACATTTTGGTTACAGGTTGATTTGTCGGGATATATGTTAATTGCTGATTGTAATACTAAATGCTGGTAAAGTGGTGAGTGTATAACATTCACTGGGTACTGAGGCAGAACGGCGTTTTGAACTAAGTTAAGGAGTGTGTTTCGGACTTTTTGTCCAGATTAATTCCCTCCCTTACCCGATCTGACTTCAGGGGCGAACTTATAGTGGATTTTTAAAAATTAAGGGATTATTTTTCTCTTTAATTTTTGCTATATTCTTTTGCTTTTCCACTGTAGCAACTTAATTTTCAGTTGTAATCTTAACTACCATTTATTTGGCGTAGTCGTGTTTTGCATTGAGTGCTTTATTGCCGATAATAGCAGCGATAGTTAGATTTTATTTTGGAGGAGGTATCCCAGGGTTAAGGATATCATCTTTTGAATAATTTGGTAATTTTTTTTTTTCTCGTAAGTGGTAGGAACCAGTGTATTCTTTTTCCTATTTTCTATCTCCACGTGTCTCAGTCACTGACATAATATGGCCGAGAGGGCAAAGCTTAGACAACTTCTCAGGGACGAAGCGAGAGAGGAGGGACTGGAAGGAGAACAAGCGAAAGCTTTTGTCAGGGACGAACTTGAGAGATATGATGCGGAGAGGAAAGAAGAAGAACTAAGGAGGAAAGAAGAAGCAGCCGAAGCTTTACAGCAGAAGAAAATGGACGAGGAAATGGAAATCCGCAGGATGCAGCATGAGGAAAGAGAGAAAGAGAAGGAGAGACAGCATGAGAAGGAGAGGGAGGAGAGAGAGGAGAGAGAGAGAGAAGGAGAGACAACATGAGTTGGCTCTTAAAGCTCTAGAACTTCAGAGCCGTGGGGCTGCCTCTACCTCCAGCAATGGAGAGTCTTCTCCTCATTCTTCCTTAAATGACCCTGCTAACACTCAATCTCTTCAACTAAATGCTATGTCTTTCACTCTTGAATCTTTTCCTTGTCCAAATGAGAAGATTGACACATGGTTAGAAAAAATTTGAGAAAATTGCAACTCTGTACGGGTTAGAGAGGTCGCGTTGGAATATGAAACTTTCCCAGGCCCTAAAAGGTTCTGCTTATGATGTTTATTCTAAGCTGGAAAGTAGCCAACAAGACGACTACGATGTGTTGAAGAAAGCGTTACTGGAGCGCTTTGAAATGAACGCTCGCAAGTTTTTGCAACTGTTTCGCAACAGCCGGAAAGAGAATTCTGAAACTTTTCACCAGTTCTCATCTCGTCTTAAGGGATATCTAACAAAGTGCCTTGAGCTTTCGCAGCTCCCCTCTACCTATGAAGGTCTTGAGGAACTTGTTCTAACTGAACAAATAAAGAACACTTTGTCTGCTGATACCCGGAGATTTCTCGCTGAGCAGGGGGCAGAAAAACTTGAAGACATTTTGGAAAAGTCTGAGCGTTATCACAATGCGCTGGCTGAACTACCGGCCACAAAGCGGAAACCGACAGAGGAGCATTTTCGAAAACATAACCTAGAGCAATCTTCTCAGGCTTCTAACCAAAACAACCACAGAGAAACTGGACCTCAAAACCCCCCTCCTGAAAAATCCAAGTTCTACAAGAACAAGTACCCCAACCACCCCAAACAGTCTGATCAACCCGACCGACCTACATGGCAGCGTAGCCAGAAAGGAAAAGGGGGCAAAGGGAGAACCCCTGAGCACGGGACATATGATCAGACCGAGCACACCGAGCCTAAACGCATCGGATGCTTATTAACAGTCTCGCAAGGCGGAATTATTGACAGTGATTCCCAACCTCTTGGGGATAGACCCTCAACGCGAGGTATTGTTATTTTGAACGGTTCTCAAACTTCTTGCTTATTTGACACGGGGCTTTCTTACGATTGCATTGTTGCCAGAAACCTGGTTAAACCCGGTCAAGAGACAGGAGAGACCGTCAAACTTTGTGGGAGTTCGTTCGTAAGAGTGATGCACCTACAGCGCTTCCCATCGCATTGGTGGAGATACACTCTGACTTTGTCAGAGGTGTGATCAAAGCGGCTGTTATGGATGATCCCATCTACCCAGTCATACTTGGCGGGAGATACGTGTGTATTGGGAAACCGGAAGAGCCGATTGTGGCAGCAGTAACTACAAGAGGGCAAACCAAGAAGGAACGGGAGCCTGCGCCAAATTTGTTACCTATGGAACTTAAAGAAGCGCAATACAAGGACCCTACTTTGGCACCCTGCTTTAGGAAACTGCCCATGGCTAAGGAACCCAAACAGCACGGGGACATTTTTTCTGAGGATGGCGTACTTTATCGGAGAACGGGCAAGCCTGACCAAGGTTACAACCAGCTCCTAGTACCGAAACAGTACAGAAGCCAAATCCTAGAAATGGGGCACTCTCTTCCCTTCAGCGGACATATGGGACAGAACGCCACAAACCAACGTATAACCACTCATTATTGGTGGCCAGGAGTAAACACTGATATTATCAGGTACGTCAAATCCTGTGCCCAGTGCCAACGGGTACCACCCAAGCAACGGACCCCCCCAGTCCACATGGGTGAAATGCCAATAATGGGAACACCATTTGAACGGGTTGTGATCGACATTTTAGGGCCTTTCGAAAGGACTAAAAGAAGGAACAGGTTTATCCTGACCTTAGTCGATACATGCACTTTATGGGCAGAAGCTATCCCGCTAACATGCGCAGATGCCAAGCATGTCGCAGAAGCCCTCGTGCAGATTTTCACTCGGTTGGGATTCCCTCAGCAAGTGTTGACGGATAATGGATCTCCATACCGAAACCTGTTGATGGATGAGATCGTTAAGATCTTGAGGACCCAACACATCCACACTAAGCCATATACTCCGGCGGGAAATGGGCTCGTGGAACGTGCTAATGGAAACCTCACCATGATGCTAAGTAAGCTGGCACAAGTGAAACCTGAAGATTGGGATCTCTGTATTCCTGCAGCATTATTTGGCTACAGAGAATCTCCTCATACTTCCACAGGATTTCCGCCAGCTACACTCTTATTTGGCAGACCCATTAAGGGCCCGCTTGAAGCCTTACTTCAGTCTCTGACAGACGAGAAGGCGGATGAGACAGTCGTCTCAGCAAGTAAATATGTGTCGGTTTTAAAGGAAAGGTTGAAACTAGGGTGGGACCTAGCAACGACTAACTTTAAGCGAGCTCGCACAAAGCACGCTAACCGATACAGGAAAGTCGCGGAAGAGAGAGAACTGGAAGCAGGAGAGAAAGTTTTGGTGTTACTCCCTACTGAGAACAACCAACTGAAGATCGGATGGCAAGGGCCGTTTACCGTCCTGAAAAAGATTTCTAAGGCTAACTACCAGATCTCTATTGAAGGAAAGGAGAAGGTTTTCCATTTAAATCTCTTAAAGAGATACTTGGAAAGACCAGTGCCAACCTCCGACCATCTCCTGACGATCGCCAAAACTGACGAAGATGACGATAGTGGCAGGGATATTCCACCGCTATCACAGGAAATCTTTCAAAAATGTCAGAAGCGGCGACGCTCTTTCAAGCGCGCATATGAGACATTCCAGGGGAAGGAAACTTTGAGGAGTGGACTTGAGTAGGAATTGGACAGAGATGGAGGGGGAGATGGAGAGGGAAGAAGACAGACACCCCGAAGCTACGGTTATAGGAAATTAAACTCCATAACGTAGACATGGAGTGCTTCCATATCTTAAAGGGGGGAGGCTCTGTCACGTAGGGTTTATATTCATTTAATTTCCTACATCTTCTTCCTATTCTTTCACATAAACTCTCTCTTTTAATATCTCTGTACTTCATTTTTTCCTGTATATTTTTTTCATCCATTCGTTTTGCGAATATTATTTTCATATAATTCGCAAACTTTACCTGTTTTCCTTTCTCTTAAACTGAGAATCGCGCTAGGACGATATTACGTAGATGTCAGGGCTGCAGGGCGTCAGAAGGCGTGATGAGTCGGTTCGCTGAACACAGGACGTAGCAAATCGTCTACATTCTCACCGAGCGCGCGAGCTTCTTCTCGGCATTAGTCCCGGTGAGGTGTGATACTTTACATCTGCACCGGTCAGTATCCAGACATTTGGCTGGAAAATCCCAAACTGACACGGCGCTCACTTGGGCCATGGTCAGCTGTAGTGTGAAAACTGCCCTACAATGGAGTCAGGCTGTCTGGGATTTGAAACTGACACGCGTACATCGTGGTCAGTAGGTGACAGTTACGACACGCGTTAAGCGGACGTAAATGTTGGGAGTAGGGGAGATAATTTCGCGTGGCGAAATAGTTTGGGCCCTTTGTCTGATTTTAAGATATTGGCCAAGTTTGAAACTTTAATTTCATTCTCGCTCATAGACTCCACAGTAGATAGGTCGCTCGAAAAACAGAATAGCTGTTAGCGAAGATCTCAGTTTGTTTCGGCAATTTGTCGAACTTCTAGACTTCCAGAAATATTTTCAGCAATTTTATTCTTAAGTTGTGCGACTACCTGTAATTCTGTGGTTGAGGTAATTAATATGATAGATATATAGATTTTGTGAGTGTTAAAGTGTTAAATCGCTTAATTCATTTTATCTATTTCTTTAGCGCAGAAGAGAAATAAAGTGGTAGGCTATTATATTTTCTAGGGAAGCATTCAGTGGAAAGCAGACTAAAAATTAAAATTTCTAGCTTATAACGGCAATTGTAGCTATTTATAAATTTAATTTAACTGCTAATACTCAGTCGAGTGTATTTTTCTAAACTAACGTATAAACTCTAGAATCCAGCCTCATGAATGATGACGGGATACGCACGTGTTCCTAATTTATGAGGAATGCTGATTTTTAAATATAACTTACGTCACGGGAAGTTTAAATGATAAGCAAAGCTCTCTGCTTGCAAGTTTAAATGTAAGTTTTAACCAGTACAGATTCTGTTTATTATATTATATGTGTTATTTTTCCTCCACACAGTGAAAGTTTTGGGGTGACCCTAACTTTACCAGCACCTAGTAGTAGTTTCCATACTTGTGAAGAAATAGACAGTCCTTATTTTGAACCACGTGGGTTTTCTCAAGTAACACTGATCTGACGGTGCAAGTTAGACAGAAATACTAATATCCCTATGGCGGGTTTTCAAAGACTGTAATGATAAATACTGGACCTTGGAGCCAGCACTTAATTTCTTCTGGAAACTCTATGTAATTTGCTGCCTGGTGGCGTGAATGTTAACAATCATTTCCCGACTAGATTATATCTTGTGGACAAATCTGTGGTGTGACTAAAGTGAATCCTATACTGAGGGAAGGCACCGACCTGACATTCATCATTTTTTAGAAACCTACGCTATTGACACTGTGCTCTGCTAACTCCCGCGCCTGGAATAATTGTTAGGTGACTTAATCAGACATTTGAACAAATTTGCATACCCAAGTAGTCGTTCCCGGAGACTCCAAGTTAAATACGTCTTTTGGAACTGGGGACTTCTTGGCAGAGGACTGCATTTTTTGAGTCTGTGTGAAAATCTAAAATCAATGTGTTCCAGGAGGCAGCGAGCAAAGTCGTGAGTACCTGAATGAGAAGCCATGGCGGAATGAATGAGTGTACGCTGGTCTGGGTGATATTTTCACTATTATATCTTTGACACCCTGTTGCTGTCCTAATTTTTTTTTTCCAATCTGCATAATTTGTTGCTAAGGCTAGAGTTCGTGTGTTTTGTCTTAGGTTAAATCAGATTTTTTTTTTTCAAACTCTGTGCATATAATTACGAGATAAAACAAAGAAAAACTCTTAGACTCAAACCCTATGTATCTGTGACTCTGGCGCCATCATCTGTTCTCTTAACGGGGCCGGGCTAAACCTAGAGTTAACACTATAACGGGGCTATCATCCTTGCAACATTTCCTTGATTTTTTATGACTATGTGTATATGTATTTTCCTTGATGTACTTTCTTTGATGTTGTGAGCCGATTTTTCCTGATAATAAAATCGCTCTTGAACTTAATAATCGTGTTTGGTCAGCTCGTTCTAGATAATATATATAGCATTGTTATAGTTTTCCCACGTCTGTGTGTTTACCTGTCGTCACGTGTATGTGCGTGCCTGTGAGTGATAGAAATATACGTAATATGTATATTGGTGTAGTCTGTCTGACGCTGTAACAACTGTTGTAGAAGATAGGTGAGAGAGAGAAGAATTCTTTTCGCTTTCAGAGACAGCCACTATATCAAAATCTATCATCTCACGTGTGTGGAAATTCTATTACCTTTCACTAACTCTCACTGAGTCTATCACCTATTCAAACCTATTCAGAAGGGACCAAACCTAGTCTTAATTCTCCTATCGGAAATCTACGACACACACTGATGACCATTCTGCACTGTCTTTGAGTCTTTCAAATTTCCTCCATTGTATGATTATGCGATGGTATGTACTGACTGTCACGTGTAGATGTATGTTACGCCGTGTGGGTTATCTCCAAGACAAGGACTTATTGATGAAAGCCTTTGCACGCGTAGTAATGACAGTTTCGAGGATATACTGTCCCTCAGCGCTTGGAAACCTCTCTAACGTCGACAAAGCGTTGCCATGTGTTTCAGGAAAATGTCTGCTGTATGATCCTGAAAACGGGATTGACTAGACTAGAGCTCTTCACGAAAAGATGTTCTGTTAACAGTGTGTTTCGTGCAATGAAGCTTGCTTGAATGAATGTACAAGGGGATTGACATAAGTCCTAGGCCTGACCATGAAGGACATGTCACAGAGAGCTGAAATTTTGTATAGTGTTTATTCCTTTTCAATATAGCCACCATCTGAATTGACACACTTCTGCCATCTCTGCTTGACCTTGAAAAGACCTTAAGAGTAGAACACCCTATTTTTCAAACTAAACCAGTCATCACATGCCAGTATAACCTCTTCATCGCTGTCAAAATGATTTCCTTTTAGCTGTTTTTTAAGATTTGGGAATAGAAAAAAGTCTGATGGAGCCAAATCTGGAAAATATGGTGGGTGTGGAAGAATTTCAATATTCAAATCGTTGGCTGCTAGCTTTGTGAGAGGGCGCGTTGTCTTGAAGCAAAGGAAGATTTTGAGTGCGCGTTATCCCTCGTTTCCTGGTCACAACCTTTCTTAGTTTGGTGAGAAGATCTGCATAGTACTGTCTATTAACTGTGTTGCCACGAGGCAGATAATCTTTCAAAAGGACACCTTTGCCGTCCCAAAAAACAGTCAGCATCACTTTTCCTGCAGATTTCTGCGCTCTCGGCTTGACAGGTGTTGGGGAGCCCGGGGTTTTCCATTACATGCTGGCAATTTTGGATTCGGGGTCATAATGGTGTACCCAAGTCTCATCTACTGTCACCATGGTCTCCAAAAAATTTTTGACTGATACTTTTTGAGCAACTGTTGACAGTAATTTACCCTCGTTTGCTTCTGTTCACGTGTCAACAGTCGCGGAACCCAGCGCGCACACACGTTTCTCATGTTTAGTCTGTTGTATAAAATTCTATGAACTGTTCTTTCATTTAGTTTTACTCCACTAGCTATCTCCACAATTGTCATTTTTCGATCCTGGTCAATGATTTTCTTCACTCTTGTTGCATTTTCATCGTTGCACTTTGAAGATGGTCTACCAGATCTTGGCAGATCAGCAACATTTGAGCGGCCGCACTTAAACTGTTGACACCAGTTTTTTACCGAAGTATATGAAGGACACGAATCACGAAACACTGGTTCCGTCTCCCTGTGTATTTCTTTAGGTGTTTTTCCCTAAAACATCAGAAATGTTATCACAGCTCTGGCATCTTTCTTTTCCATTGTTTTGTCAAATCTTTGGAGCAGCAGATCCGGTCAATAGGGTACATTGCGCCGTGCACCGTAGCGGGAAAACCCATTGAAGAAACAAACGCGTACTTCACATATTCAGTGCAAATATGATGAACTTTAAATGTGCCAAGTTTCATCTTCCTCCTGTGACTCCTTCATGGTCAGGCCCAAGACTTATGTCAATCCCCTTGTACTTTGTACAATCAACGATTATAGTACATGAATTCATTTCGTGCACTGACGCATTGAGCAACTAAACTTGGTTCAGGCTATCAGCTTTCGAGTTATTCAAACTGTATATGTATGTGAGTAAACTTGTGAGCACTTGTTCTTGACATCTTGGCGAATCAACTTGTGAATATGAAATCATGATTCAGGGAATGCGCTTTTGAGTGAGCTTAACTTGATAAATAGGAGAATCAACTTGTGTGTGCTTTAACTTGACTCTGTCAATAAGCTTTTAAGTGCGTTGAACTTTATATATATATATACATATACACCGTGAGGCAAAGAAATCCATGACCTTTAAATATTTTTAAAAACTCGGTCGAAAATGACCCGATTATTATGAAAGTTGGTGATAATTATGATAACAATATCCCTTTTCGAATTTCGAGTCACAAATTTCGAATTTCAAATTTCGCGCAACGAATTTTACTCCTTGCAGGTGGCGCTGCATACAACTGTAATTCCTCTGCTGCAAAATGGCATTCTCTGAAGAAGAAAAAAACGGCAATCAAATTTCTTCGACAAAACAAAAATTATGGTGCGAAACGCCTTCTTAAGGAGTTTATAAACAAAGGATGGACTTTAGGCTGACTGACATATCTTTTGTAAAAGATAGACCAAACCGGCACTGATGAACGTCGTAAAAGCACTGGCCGAACACGCACTGCGCTCACCGATGACAACATCAATGCTGTTAACGAGCTTGTGCAAAGTCAAGAAGGGCGTCCGCAAACACATCTTCCCCAACCTCAAATTGCTCCTCAGATAGGCGCTTCTCAAAGATCCATGGGCAGAATCATAAAAAAGAAACTTAAGTTAAAATGTTTGAAGAAACATCGGGCGACAGAGTTGACTGAACGCAACAAGGAGTCACGGCTTTTCCGGTGCCAACATCTGTTGCGTCCCTTCCCAGAGCATAAAGTGAGTTTCATATTTTTCACGGATGAAAAACGTTTTTCTTGTTGTTCGACCTACCAATAGTCAGAACGATTGGGGGTATGCACCGGTTGTCACCAGAAAAAGAAACATTTCTGCTAATCGGTTGCTGCAAGCAACGTTCAGCAAATCAGAAATGGTTTCTGTTGGTGTCTCATCACTGGAATTCATTTTGTTCAACCTGGTATCAAGAAAGATGGTGATTACTACCGCAACGAACTGTTGATGAAGTGCCTTCTTCTTGATATAAGGAAAATGTCAGATTTCTTCATCTTCCAGCAAGACGGCGCGCCTACTCATCGTGCTAGGGATACAGTTGCGCTGCTCAATCAGGAGACACCTGAATTCATCGAACCAAATTTTTGGCCACCAAATAGTGCAGATATTAACCCCGTGGACTATGGGATTTGGGGCGTTTTGCAAGAGAATGTCTACCGAAAGAAAATTGGCAACGTGGATGAGCTAAGAGAGTGGATAAAGCAGGCATAGGATGAGCTAGAACAGCGCACAATTGACGCGTCAGTGAGAAATTGGCGCACCCAATTTCAAGCATGTGTTGCAGCTGGCGTTGGTCATTTTGACACCAGCTAAAATAGGCAAAATGTAGGTAAACATTTTCTCACCATTTGTACAAAATTTCATAATAATCGGGTCATTTTCCGCCGAGTTTTAAAAATATTTAAAGGTAATGGGTTTCTTAGCCTCACGGTGTAGTATGTATGTGTGTATATATATATATATATATATATATATATATATATATATATATATATATATATATATATATATATATATATATATATATATATATATATATATATATATATATATATATATGTTTGTGAATTAACTTGTGAGAATTTGATAAACAAGTGAATAAAATGCTGCGCTATTGACGTATACAAAGACGAGCGTGAAGATCTTTCTTGTAACTTAGGATGTGAATGATGACCTATCTTGTGAATTCTGCTATCTAGACGTTTGCTTTGCTAGCTTCTTTCCGATTAGAAGCCAAACACGCAATGTGATGATGTCAAATAATGACCGTGCTCTTCTTTTTATCGTGTTCTACTTGTCTTTTTCTCCATGTTGTGTCTTCCATTTATTTCTTCTTTACCCGCATTTTCTCTCACGTGGGAACGCATGACTCGCGTTGTTACTTTCGCATGATCTAAACTGGGTAGAGATACTTACTTACTTACTTAGTCGTTCCCCTTCTACCGTGAGGTGTAGAGGTTTGGAAGAGAGAGCGCCAGACTATCCTATCGGCTGTCTTCCTCCCGGCCTGGTTCCATTCTAGTCCTCAGTCCTTCAAAGATTGTCTAATGTTGTCCTCCCAGCGGACTCTGGGCCGTCCTGGGGTCTGGATCCCTGGCTCTTTGTTTCCCATGCTTGTCGTGGTAGCCGATCTTCTCCCATTCTGCAGACATGGCCAAACCATCTTAGTTGGGACTGTTCTACTTGGGTCTGCAGGGGGTGGAATTTTAGGCCTTGACGTATCGTCTGGTTGCGGACCATGTCTCTTCTTGTTACTTCAACCACCTTCCTCAGATACCTCATTTCTGAGGTTTGGATCTGACTTTTATGGGTTGTATTCATTGCCCATCACTCGCATCCATATGTCAAGCCTGGGACATAGGTGGAGCGGTATACAGCCATCTTCGTTTTCTTACCAACCTCTCTCTTGCTGAGGAATCCTTGATTTATGGCCTGAAAAAGTCTCCCAGCTGCTGCTTTTCGAGTGGCCAACTCTTCTTTGATGCCTCCCTTTCGGTCTATAATAGCTCCGAGATATTTAAAGTGGTCGACCTGCTCCAGGACTTGTTCTCCCAGCTTAATCTGATGACTTCTTTCTTCTCGTGAAATCATCCTGGATTTTGTTTTAGAGCTGCTTATGACCATCCCTCTCTTCTCCAGCTCTTCCTTCCAGACTTGCAGGTTGGATTGGAGATGTGCCTCTGATTTAGCAATCAGGGCAACATCATCAGCAAATGCCAGCTCCGAAATATAGACCTGTCTCATCTTCCAGTACCCCACTGAATACTTTCTTGTTCTCTCCTTACATGCCTTGATGACATCGTCCATAAGGAGTATGAAGAGGTAAGGTGATAGGATATCACCTTGTCTTACACCAGTGGTGGTCCTGAACTCTTCCGACTTATGGTTTGCTGTCCTCACATAATTTCTGCAAGACTTGTAGAAGCTCTGTATAGCATGAATCAGAGGTGCTGGAATATTCTTCCTTGCCAAACAGTCCCAAAGTTTGCTCCAGGGGACCCTGTCAAATGCCTTTTCCAGATCTATGAAACAAAGATGGATCTCACTCTTATACTCAAGGGCCTTTTCACTCAGCTGTCGGAGTGTGAAGATTAGGTCTCGAGTACTTCGGTTTGCTCAGAATCCGCACTGGACTTCATCCAATTGTGGCTCAGCTAGGCGTCGGAGTCTCTGCTCTAGGATTCTAGAGTAGATTTTACCAGGGACACTGAGAAGGGATATGCCTCTATGGTTTCCACTTTGTCGATTGTCACCCTTTTTGAAAATTTGTGTTATGATGGCAATCTCCCAGTCCTTTGGTATGGTCTTGTTGCACCACGCTGCCTGTAGGACCCTTAAGAGTAATAGGTCGCCTGATGCTCCCATGTACTTAACCATTTCTGGTGTTATACCATCGTGCCCGGCTGCTTTGCCCATCTTGATTTTCTCCAGTGCTGCCTTCAGCTCGTCCATCTTTATGTCATCTTCATCACCATTTGTTTCCTCTTCTGTGCTAGTGGTTATCATTTCTGATGCTTGACCTTGCTCACCATCAAGGAGTTCTGAGATATATTCTTTCCATCTTTCCATTACTTCCTTCGGGGCAGTAAGCAATTTGCATTGCTTGTCCTTAATAAATTTGAGAGGGCATTGTTTTTCCTTCCTCATGTTCTTTAGGGTCTCATAGAACAATTTCTGGTTTTCTTGCGCATCTTTTTCTAGCTTTTCTCCAAATTCTTCCCAGGACTTCTGTTTTGCTGCTAGCACCTTGTTCTTTGCTTCTGTTCTGAGTATCACATATTCTCTATATTTCTCTATTTGTCCTGCTGTGTTTTTAGCTCCTAAGTATTGTTTCCATGCCATTTTCTTCTCTCTTATTTTCTCTTTGACTTCCTCTGTCCACCAAGGTGTCATTTTTCTCTTGCTCCCAAGTCGGACTTCACCATATGCTTCTGCAGCAGCTGTCTTTATGATGTACTTGAATTTAAGCCACAGGGTTTCCAAGTAAACGAACGGAAGAAATGAGCATTACGACCTACAAGATGAGAGAGCCATACAGAATCCTACATGAAGAAAAGTTTTCATAATATAAATTTTGAGTGTATTGGCTGGCTTCTGAGGCGCCAATAAACAACCGCGCCGATTGGAAGTTTGTCAGAAAACGCCAGGTGCAAGCGTGGGCCTGGAACTTACGATATAACGTAGGAAAAGTTTGACATACGGCACTACATTCCTGAAATCTTCAAAGTAGACAGCTCGGACCTTGCTACAGAAAAAAATAGAGTTCGGATTCTGAATTTTTAGGAACGGAAACACGTATAGAGCATCTTTTATCCACTGGAAAAGAAAACTCGCCAATATTAATACGGAACTGGACTCCTACAGAAACTACTCATAAGTCACAGATGAATTCTAGAAGAAGAAATAATATCCCAGTCGTGCGTTCGAGCATCTGTGTTAAGTTGCCAAGATTATTTGCCTGGGCAAGACGTCTAAGATTTGCCTAGTTACTAGCGTGAGTTATACACATTTTTATGCTTTGAATTTTACTGGTTTATACTAGCTAGGAGTGTTAAAGATTCATACGAGGCTGGCAACCTCAGCATGTGAAAAGGATACATTCATGAACCACCACAGCAAGCGCTGGTGATTGCTTCATGGTAGTTCTCACGGAAGAACCAAAAGCAAAGGCAATCCCAGACTCCAATTGGAAGTGAAGTTGATGACATCATATGCATCTTGTCATTTGTAATGAGTTATATGTATGTTTAAAGTTGTTCATTCAGGCACAAGCCACTTGCCGCTGTCCAGTTGATTTTTTTTTATTACATTAACTAAAAAAAGAATGGTGTCACAGCATAGACATTCGCCGAAATTTTGCGTTGGTCACGTTGGAAAGTGGCGACGCTGGTAGAATAGAGAAAAAACCCGTTTGGTCAGTTTGGCCAAAGCGGAAGACGATACGAAACTTTTGGCGCAAATCATTCTACGAGATGTCCGCCGTCCTGTTCGGACGTGTGTTGCCTTTGTCAGCAGTTTTGCTGGGGATTATATGAATGCCATTTTTGCTCATTGCTTGCCGATTGTTTCAGGTGTTCAGGATTATTGATAGATTACTAGATTGGTGATGTTATTTTTCCTAGTAGTTCTTTCCTGGATATTATTTACGTAGAATCTTGCAATTATGTATTGCTTTGCTTTGATACTGGATTCCGCCTGTGAGCGATAGTCAGTGTGTAGTTGCTGATTAGATTATGTCGGTAGCTATTTTTGCTATTATATTGAGCTGCAGTGTTTAGCAGGTTATTCGGGCATTCTTCATTGCATTGTGTACTGCTTTTTCATGCGTATTAATAGCCGTGTGTGGCTTTGTGTGTGTACAGTGTTCATTAAAAGGGGCAGTACCTGTTCCAAGTGTTATTGGTTATTTTATGTCAGCTATTGTGTGCTTTGGTCAACGAGCCAGAAGATATAGATTGTCATGTGTTAAATCCACAGTACAAATAGGGTTAGATCCAACAACATCCAGAGATTGTTGTTCTGACAGCTGCGGGCTCGTCCTTTTTTGGTACGTGCAGCTTGTTCTGTGTGTTGTTCCGACAGCTGCGGGCTCGTCCGTTCTTTTGGCCGTGAGGCTTATATTGTTATAATATTTAATTCCCAGCTAGCTGACAACTAGTTGTCATATTATTGATAACAAGGCCGTGGAGCCTGTGTTTGCCATAAATAGGCTAGTATTGTACGCACAAAGTGTTAGGAGTGGGCAGCCGTGTTGGCGCACTCCTAGTTATCGTCAACTCACGGGACTGAGTTGTTTTTGTTAGTCCAACGGAAGGCGAGTGTGTGTGTCAGTCTGTCACGGTAGTGTTTACGGTCGTTTGCCCTGACCTCGATTGCGGGCGCTGACCTACTTTCTGCATCACAGTTGTTATGGCTATTTTTCTGTATGTTTTCAGTTTATCGCCGGTGAAATAATGTTTAGTAAGTTTCAAGTGTTTGCTCTGATATTGTTGCAGGTCTGTATACGATTGTTGTAGTGTTAGGCTGATGTTACAATGCGCGTCAGACGGGTCAGTTTGACACATTTCTGAGTCGTTTTCGTGGTTGGCGACGGTTATCCAGCTGGAGCAGCGGAGCTTTCAGGTTGGTACTATTTAGCTAGGGGCCCAGGCGGCATGTGAAGATGTCAGAGGGGATATAGCTTGGTCAACCTCGGTATTAGGGTGGAAAGTGATGAGTGTTAGGAATTTGTAGTCAATAGGAGGTTGTTAGGGTTGTTGGTACCCCAAGCCACTGTGTTGGACTGTTGGTCCTGTTTTGCTGCTAAGATGTGCCCACCCAGGGGTGAAAATCTCTGACGCGACCTTCCTAAGCCGACGCCAGTAACGTGCCTGACAACTCAGACGTGCCCAACCAGGGGTGAATTCGTATGTGCTTTGTACCTTGCCGACTTACCGGAGACTGTTGAGAGTAGCTGTGCAGCTGAACTTAGAAGAAGTAGTCATTGCAGTATATGTTATGAACAGTGCTGTGTGAGCACCGTAGAGATAAGTGCGGTCATCACATAAGAGAGTATTATACCGTGACACTCAGATTTGACAGTGAAGTTATTCCTGGACTATATTCTGTTGGATTATACGTATTGTGGAGTCTAGTTTGTGCTGGTCTTATCATTGATTGTCAGTGCTGAGGATTCTCCGTAATCAAGCGCCGTTGGAGCTTCAGATTAGTTATTGTTTATATGTGTGTGTATTATGTATTATATTGATATTTTCTTGTTTTTCTGATAATGTAAATGTTCTTATCTGTCTTTCTTACTGATTCTAGCTATTATATACTTTGACTTGTTGAGTAGTTTAGTGCCGTTTCTGTATTTGCTTCTTGATTTTTTATTGTTTTCTTTCCTTTTGTTTTGTCTTTTCCTTATTTGTACAAGTATGATTTAGGTTGTATGTATGTATTTTGATTGTTAGTGTAATTTGATCTTGCTCTGTTTTCTTTGTAGTTTGCAATTTATCTGAATTATATATTGTGATACATTATTATATAATTGTACTGATAGTTTACTTAGTTTATTTTCACTGAAGTGAAGATAGTGCTCGGTGGTGGAGATAGCTTCTAGCACCTCATTGTTGAGTGTGGTTTTTGGGGAGTCTTTGGTGTCATAGTGTATTGGTGTGTTCAAGGGAGGAAGGGTGGTGAGTTTAATCCATTTTTGGCCTCTCTTGGGAAGAGTGGATTAGACCGATTCTTTTAGGGTACGGCTGTGTTTGTTTTGAGGTGGAGTCTGGCAGACGGATTTCCTGCGACTGCCCTGCTTAACATTCCAAGCCCTGTTGGTGTTAGCTGTATTCGTGGTGTGGGTATTTATAGTGTCGTGTACATTTAGTAATTCTTGTGTTCTGTTTAAGGGGTGTTTTCTCTTCTCCCATCTTACTATCTTGTAAATACGTTTACAGGTATCCCTTGTTTTCGTTCGTACTCAGTCACGCAGTGTAGATATCAATCTACCTCTTCTCTTCGTGTTCTATTATCTATTTCCTCGTGACTGGAATTTTGTTTTCGTAATGTGATGTATGTGTTTCTTTCATCTGTGTAGTGTTCATTTTTGCCATAGGTAATACTTGCATAAGAGAGATTATTGAATTTAGAAGTAAGTGTAGTGTTTTTTGAATATTGCACCAGTGTGGGTGCCAGTAAAAGACTTTGAAGGAAAATCTGAATTGTGACTAGGGTGATATAGTGGTGTCATAGCACCATAAAGTTTCAAGAAGTTGTTATTATACAACTAACGACTATTGTAAGTTTATATATTGGTGTCAAAGTATCAGAGAGTTGTGATTATACAACTATCGACTATTGTAAATTTGGTTGAGGATATAGAGACTAAGTGGTCAGAGAGACCAAATTTTTCATAAGTGGTGACACCATAGCCAAGGGGCTAAGTGAGACTTTGTTGATACTATAAGGTAAAGGGGAATAATAAGTATACAATAAACTACGAGGTGATATTTACTTTCATGCATATATGTATGTGTAGATTGAAGAAGTGATATCATTAATTACTTCTGTTATTACTGAATATTATTGTAAGCAGAAATTTATCTGCTGACTCAAGTGCAATATATACAGTTGAGTAATTGTATTGTAAAGATTTATACCAAAGCTAATAGTGAGCATTCTAAGTGTACACCATGGATCTACAGGCTTTCATTCAGATTGGGAAAGAATGTGGGTACACTGCCAAAGAATTAAATGACTATGCAAAAGCTGAATTTTATTCAGTTGAGAACCAAGAAGCTCTAGAAAAGAAGTTGAGAGAAGATAGAGAATTTGAAGAAAAGAGGAAGGAGAGAGAGATACAAGTAGAATTAGAGAAGGAGAGAATGAGAATAGCTCTGGAAGAGAAGAGGATTGATAAGGAAATAGAATTAAAGAGACTGGAGGTGGGGGCGAGTGGTCAGAACTCGACTCCTGGAGAGGCCCATCGTTACTTTAGACTGCGTTTTCCGATTTTTGATGAGAAAATCGACAGTTTAGATTTTTTCCTTGAAAGATTTGAGGCCGAATGTGTGGCCTATAAGGCTGAAAGAGATTTGTGGCCAACTCTACTATCGACGTTGCTAGCGGGGTCTGCGATGGAAACTTTTTATAGCCTCCCGCTAGATGAAAGGGCCAATTACGACAAAGTGAAGGAGAGATTGCTCCGGAAGTTCCGTCTGACTGCTGACGGCTACCGGACGCGTTTTAAAAACGCGATGCCTAGCGCAGACCAGGACTTCGAGGACTTTACCTCGAAGATAAAACTTCTGTTCAATAGATGGATTGAGATGGAGGGGATAAATAAGGACTATAATGGCTTGCGAGATTTGATGCTGCGGGACAAGGTTCTATCCTCATGTTCCACTGAGTTGCTGGCGTTTCTCCAAGAGCGCCAGCCAAAAGACATCGATTCTATGGCCCAGTTGGGGTACCGTTATGTCCTTGCCCACCCGGGCAAACCCATCCACAAGTCAGGTCTGGCTAATGACTTAGTTGCCAGTGTTGGCAAAGTACAGCGCCAGTCTTGGCGAAGTCAGTCAGACAAGGTAGACAGTGATCATGAGCAGAAGTATGAGAGGCCCTCAAGTCCATATCAGCCGCGTAGAGGTAGCTATGAGAATTTTCGTTCTCATAGGAGTGGTCAGTCGAGGGGGCAGAACCGACATAAGGATAATTATAGCGACAGAGGGGAGCGTCAAACGCGAAAGCAGGTATGCTTCGAAGACTCGTGACGAAGACCGATTTTGGTTTAAGACCAAACAGCACAAGCAGAGGAGTGGTTCCTCAGAAAGTCGTTCTTCTGACTCTGATGCGGGGTCGTCGTCCTCGAAGGGCTCCAGCAAAAGTACACGTGAGGAGAAGAAGAAAGAGATCATTTGCCAATTATGTAATGGCAAAGGTCATTGTGCTGACGTATGCGAGAAGATAGATATTATCTGCCAATATTGTGGTGGCGAAGGTCATGGTGCTGGCGTATGCACTACCCGGATAGAACACGCAAATTCCGCGGTGATGTTGAACACGATCAACGATGAGGACTGTGAGGGGTGTCGCCCTCTGTTCCACGCGAACGAGAGGATAGTGCTTCAGTGTGGGCATGCGGCACCTTGTTTGTCAGCAGTCCATGAGACTGGCAAGGTGGATCTCCACAAAGGCATGGTGGAGAGGAAACCAGTCTCCGTGTTGAGGGACACGGGATGCACGACAATTGGGGTGCGTCGGTCGTGTATCGACGACTCCTGCCTTACAGGCAAAACTGTAAAGTGCACCACGTTCGGGGGCAAAGTAGAGTCTTACCCCCAAGCATGTATCAATGTGGATACTCCGTTTATAACAGGTAGAGTGAACGCGTTCGTTCTCGAAGATCCTATTGCCGATCTAATCGTCGGCAATGTACGGGGAGTTCATAAAGCCAAGGGTGTGACTGTAGCAGAGGCTCAGCATCACCAAACTTCTGAAGGGGGTGACCAAAAGGTACATAGTTGACGCGATTCGCGGCAAGTGCCAAATGACCAGAGTAGGAGCAAGATGTACTTATACGAGGGCCTGAACGCTAATAATCGCACAGTTTGGGTACGTAACGTTCCCCAGAATACTAGTTGGCGCACACTCAGAAGAGTGTTTGATGAGGTCGCGCCGGTTAGGTTTGTGGAGGTACTGTCGTTGCGCGACAATACTAAAATGGCACGGGTGACTTTTGTGAATAGTTGGGGCGCGCGTAAGACAGTTAGGCTGAAGCATATGTCCTTGCTTCAGAACCATCTGCTAATAGTCCAGAAATAGATAGGGTTAGAGTTCGGGGTCGTGTTTGGTAAAGTGTTTCGGTTGACGCGAACCGAACCTGAGTTGCTCTGACCCACGCCCCCAGTTCAATGTTGATATGAATATGTGTATTTTGTAAACTTGTACAGGGTATGAAATGTTGTACAATGCATAGTTATGTTGTATTATGCTATGTCGTGCTATGTATTAATGTGGCATGATGCCAGGCAGGCACGCTGCACGCAGGTTCGCTGTGGGCAGGTATAGGCAGGTGCGCTGTAGGCAGGCACGCTGTAGGCAGGTGCGCTGTGGGCAGGCATGCTGTAGGCAGGTGCGCTGTAGGCAGGCACGCTGTAGGCAGGTGCGCTGTAGGCAACCATGCTGTGGGCAGGTGCGCTGTAAGCAGGCATGCTGTAGGCAAGTGCGCTGTGGGCAGGCACACTGTAGGCAGGTACACTGTAGGCAGGCATACTGTAGGCAGGTGCACTGTAGGCAGGCCTGGCGTGCATTTATCAGAGACCTATGGAATATATTGGTCTTGTAATATTTAAGGGTGATGTTGATGCTTTACTATGCCTTGTTCGGTAATTTATATGTCATGCTTTACAATATATGTATATCGAAAGCTGTTGCCAGCAGAAACCAGATACTCCACGATCGAGAGGGAGTGCCTTGCGATTATCTGTGCGGTGTCTAAAGTGGCACGATATCTGTTGGGGGCACATTTTTTTCCTCCAAACAGATCACAAACCACTGCTATTTTCGCAGTCGGCTAAATCCACCAGTGCTAAATTGACACGCTGGGCATTATTGCTACAGCAATTTAACTTTACTATTTTACCAATTCAGGGTGTATATAATGTTGTAGCAGATGTTTTGTCCAGGTTGTGAAGACTGTGGGACAGTTATAGTCTGTGAGACAGGTACTTCTGAAAAGAGTACTTATTAGAATCTATGTAAGAAATGTATTATGACTATTTAAATTGGTATTTCATGATGATGTATTATGGTATACAATGTATGTATTATGATGCCATAAAGGCAATATATGTGAAGTTGTAATCAATGTGGATATATCATGTTACCGTATACCTACAGTTATATTGTAGGAGATGATCGTTGTTACGATGACGTGGTGTGATTGGTGAAAATTAGGTATATAGATTTTGTGTAACATGCATTGTGTTTAGACTACTCCAGGATTAGTCAGTCGTTGTTATTTTTCACGGCTGCCAGTACCTGGTGTGGATTGGTACATGTTTTCTTCTATTTAGTCTAGTGAGTGAGAAGGCATGTGTGACAATAGTATTGGACAACTCTGGCATTCTCTATCTACATGAGGAGGTGCTATCTCGGCATATGTTCGCCCATACTCCGAAGGGGGTTGGGCGTGACTCCTCCGGTAGAAGAAAACTTCGTTTTCTTTCTTAAAGGAGGGGGGGGGGGGTGTGGATGTCACAGCATAGACATTCGCCGAAATTTTGCGTTGGTCACGTTGGAAAGTGGCGACGCTGGTAGAATAGAGAAAAAACCCGTTTGGTCAGTTTGGCCAAAGCGGAAGACGATACGAAACTTTTGGCGCAAATCATTCTACGAGATGTCCGCCGTCCTGTTCGGACGTGTGTTGCCTTTGTCAGCAGTTTTGCTGGGGATTATATGAATGCCATTTTTGCTCATTGCTTGCCGATTGTTTCAAGTGTTCATGATTATTGATAGATTACTAGATTGGTGATGCTTGAGATCGACACGTGAAACCCACATCCCATGGGTGGTGAAGATCCTTGCCTTGACCAGAAGCGATTACCTCCAGAATCCTTTGGAGAAGTGCCCTTGCCACAGAGATGAAGATGAACCAGCAGCACCAACATTTCAGCAATTTGGAAGCTAAGTTATAAGTTTAGCAGGCCACCTCAGAAGATTATATTTTCATCTCCCAACCGAGATCCACTTTTTTTGGGGTGCAAAATTGGCTCAGCGTTCATTCACGATGTACTGTCGCAGCAAGGCTATGGCGCCGTCTGGTTGGTCCTAGGTTCGATTCCCGGTAAGCCTATCACTCATATTTTCTTTTCTGTTGTCTAGTGCCACCCTTTATGTCCAACGAGTACCTGTTAATTACCTTTATTTACTTATTTATTTACTATCCACAGGACTTAGGTTTCCTTCATTATTTATGATCTATATCAGTATTTTAATTGTATGACTTATCAGGGTGAGTTTTCTAAAGTCTGAACACTTGTTTGCACTAGATTTTTTTTCGCTTGTTTTTGTTGTGGGGAGGGGTGAGAGGCAAAGCTATAAATACAGATTTCTTCGGGCCATGGGGAAAATATCGCCACATAAATTCATAATTTTATCAATACCAGAGCCCGTCATCATGTCCATCATTTATATCTTTAATTTGACTACACCTGCTTATTTTCTTCTTTTCTTATAATCTATTATTTTCTCTTTTTCTAGCCTGAAAATATATGGAACTTCATTGCTATATGATTTGTTGTCTCAGTTGTCTTTGAACAGTGCTCTGATAATCTATCTGATATACCATTCTCATCAAACAAGATTTCCTCATTCTTATACATTGATTCACACTCCTCCTCCATGAGCAAGCTTTTTTTTTTTTGACGTTTTCTTTATTTCTTCTTGCATTCTTGCATGTCTCCTGTTTTATAGCCTTGTCTTCTACATCCTAGCGTTTTGTTTCATTCACTGCTCTTTTGCTTGTCTACGCATCGTATCTGTTTCTTGTCTATTGCTCTAGTTTCTTGAGTGTTTTTGCTTTCTTTGTTTCTGCTGGTTTTCTTAAGGTGTTCTGTCATCCAAACATGCTTTTTAAAATTCCCTTTTTGGGCACAATTTTATTTGCTAATAGTACGCTTACCCTTAAGTATTCTATTGTTGTGCCTTCTTTCATTTTTCGTTTTGTTCCTCTTCTTGTTGTGCATTGTTTCATGCTTTCTGTCAGTAAAGTTTGGTATTTATTGGTGTCTGGTTGCGTCAGTGCTGTTAATTCTATCAGAGGTTCCTTATTTTTCTTGCTTTCTGTAATTTTTTTTCAGCGATGTATTACATAGGTCCCAGCCAGACTGAAGTATAAACTTACATAAGTTTCAAGATATACCTTCGCATTTTGTCATATTTTAAAATCTTTTTTTTTCATTTTTTTTTTTTTTTTGGTCATGATAAAGCCAGTCTGGTTCATTTGTATATATCCTGGACTTTTCCATGTGCATAGTTTCCTCGGTTACTTCTCCTAAATATTGTCTATCTTCTTGTGTCATATCTTTTTTTAGTTCCTTTCAGCATATCTTTAGTTTTTGCCGGTGGCAATGTGTAGGAACTCTCTGCAGTATCTTTCTATTTCTTTTTCGCTACGATCTTGAGTTAGTGATTGGTTGTAACATTGCCATGTTAAATGGTGTTGCTCTATATTTCAGTAACATCATTCAATCATAGCCTATCCAATACTTGCATACATATTTTTCTAGCTCTTTTTTAATCAGTATTTCTCCACGTTGTTCTTTCAGACTGTATGAACGAATATTGTTTTCTGTTTGTTAATATAGCATCTGTCAATCTTGCCGCTGCCATTCATATTTTACCAAGTCTCATATTCCTTGCTTCTAAAATTATAAAGTTGTCTCCAAGTCTTACATAGCGAGTCTCAAGTTTCTAAGTGCAAGTTTCAAGTCCAGTCTCAGGTCCCTAACCAGAGGTTTCATGTCCAATCTAATTTTTTTAATTAAAACTGTTTATATTTACAATCGCTATAAATAATAATGAAAAATAATAATCTATATTTTCAGTATTTTATTTACTGACTGCTTTTATTATGTCGTTTTAAATAAACCATTTACGGTTTCTCCAGAACAGTGTGTTATAGTTGAAGACGTAGAAGTTGGCTCACCAAAATTGACAAGTCCCGAGTCAAGTCGCTAATTAAAAAAAGGAGTCGATTCTTAGGGGTCGGCCACATATGACGTCATTTAGTGAGAGGGGTCCAAAAGTTTTTGACAAAGTGTGATGGTAGGGGGATGGGAGTTTAAAGAAATGTGACGACGACATAACATGAGAATGAGAATCGCTTCTTTCATAAATGATGTCTTTCTTCTTCTTCGTCGTTCACTCTCAGACGTCCACTTGAATGTTCTCAAAGAAAGCAGTAGTCAGTTTGATGTCTGAAAAATAAGATTTTTTAAGCTCATTCCTGATAGTATGTTTTTATCCGCAATTGTAGACAATTCCTACTCCATTGTGGACCAGTGGCGTATTCTCTATGTGTGCTGTGCGTGCTGCGCACACCTATGCCCGAAGGAAAATAAAAATGTAATGTATTATTCTATAAAATATTTCTCTTCTAATGTTTTGCTTTCGGACCGGACGCATCAGGATAATGGATTTTCCCGCATAGAATCTACGAGTATATCTTGTTTCAGTTTCCCAGACGCGTTTTATAGTGCAGTTTTTATTGGTTGGTAGCAATCGCCCGAAGTTTCTCGGGTAATTCCGTCACAATGCGTGCTGTACCTTTCGGTTTCACGTTTGAAGACTGGTTTGTGTGGATCGGGGTCATGGCCAGATACGTCAATACAATACGAACATGCGTGCGGTCGTCTTGCAGCTCTCGAGTTGTAAAAATCGGCTGTGTCCAAGTCCAGTGTTTTTTGTGATTAATTTTTGTTAGTTGCCGAGAGTGCAGATTATTACAGTGACAGTGAGTTTCAAGTTGTAAGTTAATTAGTATTTCGGAGATAATTGACATATACCCAAAATGCAAGTGTTGGACGAAATCGCTAAAAAGAAGTTTTGTTCACTAAGTTTTAGTGAAAAACTATCAATTGTGAGTAACGGTAAACCATGTCCTGAGTTACCACTCTTAAAAACAGTACATAAAACTAAGACAGAAGTATACACACGCCATTTTTCAACAGCTCATTACAAGTCGGTGGATTGGTTAACTGGTTGTGAAAAGAGTAATAAATTGTTCTGTTGGCCTTGTTTTTTATTTTCTTCAGAAGGCAACGTATGGAGTAGAAATGGTTTTGATGATCTTAACCACTTAAGTACAGCTGCACAGAGACACGAAAAGACTAAAAGCCATGTCCAATGTTTTTTTCAGCTGAAAATGTTTGGCCGACAAAGAGTGGACGTGTTGCTTAATGATCAGCTCGATAAAAGTATCAGCCAACATAATGAACTTGTAAAAAATAATCGAGTTATCTTGAAACGTCTGATTGATGCGGTATGCTTCCTTGGTAAACAGGAGCTTCCTTTCCGAGGACATGACGAATGTAATGACTCTTTCAACAGAGGCAACTATTTAGAGTTTCTGGATGCACTTCAGCAATATGACCCTCTTTTGGAACATCACCTACAGAGCTCTACAGTTTTCCGCGGAACCTCTCCGGCTGTGCAAAATGATCTCATTCAGGCTATCTCTGAAGTCCTCATTGATGAAATAAAGAAGGAAGTCCACGTTTCAAACTTTGCTGCTATACTTCTGGATGAGAGTTGTGATATCACGTGCAAATCACAGCTGTCAACCGTCTTAAGATATGTATTAGATGGTGTTGTTTATGAAAGGTTTGTCGGGCTTACCGACGGTAGTCAGGATAGAACCTCAGAAGGTTTGTATAAACATCTAGTTAGCACGGTACAAGAATACAAACTTAAAGATAAGTTAGTTGGGCAAACTTATGATGGAGCGTTTGTGATGGCAGGTCATTTGGATGGCTTACAAAAAAAAGGTTATTGATGTTTACCCAAAAGCACTCTTTACTCATTGCTGTGCCCATGCATTGAATCTCGTCTTGCAACAAAGTTTGATGAATATCAAAGACTGCAATATTTTTTTTATAACTCTCAATGGTCTTTCTGCATTTTTCTCAAAATCGTCTAACAGAACAATAGCTTTTCAAGAATTTCTTTCTAAGAAGTTGCCAACTGTAGCACCTACCAGGTGGAACTTCACTTCCAGATTAGTACATACAGTGAACGATCATTGGTTAGAGCTTATTTACTTTTTTGAAAATGTCATTGATTGTTCTTTAGAATGGGATGCTGACACAGTGGTTAAATTGCAAGGCTTTTTGTCTTTCTTGAAGAGCCTAAATACAATTTTCCTACTTCAAGTATTTTCAAGATTATTTGCATATAAAGATGTTTTATACAATTTACTTCAAACAAGAAATTTCGATATTTTGTACTGCTGCAAGAAAATAGAAGAGATCAAAAATGAACTTCAACGAGCAAGGGATACTGCCTTTAATGAGATTTGGTATGCTGCATTGGGAAGGAGGGGAGAAGAATTTGAATCACCTATAAATAAACGACGCCGTGGTTGTATAGGAAAAGATGCATGTTGCCAACTGTATTTTGAAATCATTGATAACATTAGTGTTCACACAGAAACACGGTTTGCAGCTTTAAAGAAACTTGAGTGTTTCCATCTTCTTTATGAGCAAAAGTATTCCAGTTTCAAGAAAAATTTTCCAGAGGACCTCATCAAAACATTAAAAGACGTTTATGGAGAAATGTTCGACTATGTAAGATTGTCGTATATTTTTGATAGGGTAATTAAGATCAATTTTGGCCCAGCCTGAATAGGACTAGAACAGGTGATAGCTCAGTGAGAGATCAGGTAAAGAAATAGATTTTCACGAGTGAAATGGGGAAAGGTAAAATATGTCTCTGGATATGAAAAATAATCTATCCAGCCTATCGGTTACGACTGAGATTCTTAGATCAGACAGACCTTCCTATAAATATATATTGATATATTCACCCACTCACATCTACACACACACAGATACGTGACGACACTTAGACGCACAGACGTGAAAACTATATCTATGGAATTGGGATCTTTTGGGACAAGCTGACCGACACACGTAAATAAAGTTTATGTAAATTTTATTTATCATAAAGAAACTACAACACAACAATATCTTTGAATATCAAAATCAAATACAATGAACATAGGTTAATGAGTTAATTAAAGCGTTAGACTCATAGGTTTAATCCTCCCTCCCTCTGTTGAGACAAGATTCCGTTAGAGCAAAGTTATTAACCCCCGAAAAAGTCAAAGGTTTTTACGCTATGGTCTAAAATTCCCTCTACAGTAAAGAACAGAGTTATAAGTTAATCTATTCTGAAATAAAATGAAGGAGCAGCTTTAGCAAAACTTGCTTAAGCAAATACAAAATAAGTACATGGGTTATATCCAAATAGAATTATTCTTCCCACGCTTTCTCTCGCTCTGACAAACCTGTGATCACAAATTCAATCTCTCTTACCTACAAAGGTGCTTTCACCACATCTGGAACAATTGTTAATGGCACCCACAGCCCATCCACGGTTGGTTGTTTGGCGAATCAAGCCCCAGCTTCTCCAACGACTAATTAATCAAATGTTGGGAAACTCTTGGTTCACTATTGTAAGTAGGATGCTGATAAAGGTCACTTCAATTTTTATCCAGGTAGTAAAATAATTAAGAGATCTAAATGATCTAAATGTCACAGTGTACATTAGCTTGAAATCTTCAATCGTTACATCAACTGTCAGGTAAACAAATCGGTTCAGCATCAATCTTCTCCACAACACGTAGTCGTTATACAGGTAATGTCAATGTTTGCTTTGGTAGCCACAACAGGCTGAATGTTTATGAAATGGGCAAAGAAATCTGGATATTCTATAAGTCCAGTTATCATTTATTCTTAATATTATTTGGGTTGGTACTCTGTCTCTTTCTGGGTGTACCACGAGACCAGACATGTCACCTTGAAAAACCCGATATTATATCAGAATGTTCTTTGATAAAGTTTATTTCCAGTTTCATATGGAATGGAAGCCGCTGGTAAGGTTTTAGGGTTTGACCCAAATACTTTATAGGGAGAAAATACAAATACTTAACATAATATATTATAATTCACAATCCTATCCTTACCCCGCGTAACATAGAAAATATATTATCCACTTCGGTTATTTAACTTAAATTAGAAACTATAAGCTTAGAGCTAGTCTCATCGTTTAAAAAAACTTTCGTGAAATAAATTCTAGTCATTTAAAAAGAATCAATCATCATGAATTAGAAATAAATACATATTTCGTCAATACTCATGATGAATCAGTGCATTACTAGTTGGTTAAAATATTCACTGACTGGTTACTAGCAGTTAATTAAATTTTTATTATAGCTTGAAGAGTTTAGCTAGAAATATTTATTTGTTCTGCTATCCACTGTAACACAGTAAAACTTTAGAGAAATAATATAACGGACCTAACTTAGTAAATCACTCTGCACAGAAAATAACTAGTAAAATATAATTGACGATCTAAAACGATTAAATCATTCAAACTACTAGTATTGTATTTACCTCAACACAGAACTACTAAGACTTATCTCCAACGACTACTAAGAAATTCACTTTTACAAGTATTCTAGAATCGAAGCTAGTTTGTCTAGAGGAATCTGTGAGGTACTGGATGAATTTAGTTAGATTTCTGTGGTATATATTAAAAGATGAAAGAAGATAGTTAATTATCGCCCGAAAAACCAGACCCTACCAGATGTTTACACCTTCGGTACATTCTACGTTCATCTTTCGGCTTTTACGTAATTCAAAGCCGAACACCCAGGATCTTCGTTCTCGCTTCGATCAGACATCGGCAATGCGCTAATCAGTGTGAGTTTCCTTCGTCTCTCTGCTAGTATTCAAGCGAGCAATGTCTTTAGATCTCCCGATTCGTTGTGTTAATTGCTTATCACGAACGGATTCAGAGAAATTTAATAAAGATTTCTCACTTAGGTTCACAATATCTACTCAGATTTATTCAAATCTGGTCGCTGTCTGATCTCTACAACGATTTGATCTCTGGCGCTGGTGTTAAAATTACCGCTCACGTTAGCTAATATGTCTCTGGTAGACTCTCATCAAAGAATATAGCGACCAGCATTAAATGCGTGCTAAATGAGAAAGAGAGACAGATCTATTCTGAGTAATAGGAGGTTTAAGTTAACCCAACAGGCGTAGGTGAAGCTAGGTAAAAAGAAAAATGAAGATAAAGAAAATAGATATATGAAATCAATTATCATAATCTGCCACAAAGATTGAAGAATGAACTTATTGGACTTTATTGTTCGGATGAGTTCTGCAACAAGTCAGTTCATGAGTTAATGCAGTTCTTAGTTGAAAATGATCTCAGTTCAGGCTTTAAAGAAGTGTTCAAACTGGCAGAATTGATAATGACAATTCCAGCAACTACTGCTTCTGTAGAAAGATCGTTTTCAGCTTTAATCCACAGTTACCACAGATCTACACAAGGTCAAGATCGACTCTCCAGTCTCAGCCTATTGTCCATTGAAAAGGAACTTTTGAGCAAGGTTAGAATGAAGAATACATTTTACGATGCTGAAACAGAGAAATTTCTGCAAAAGGAAAGAAGAATAGATCTGATCTTCAAGTGAAACCTGTAAGTGAAAATATGTATTATATAGTTAATGTTTTTCTTCCAGCCGAATAACTATCGTTGCGTAATTGAATCAGTAGAACTCCATTTATCCGAACCCCATGGGACCGAGCATCGTTCGGATAATCAAATGTTCGGATAATTGGATTACATAATGTATCGAGTACATGTACACATATTTCTAAAAATAATTAACCATCACAAAGAAAATACACTATAAAACATATTTACTTGTACTGTAATAATAATACCCACACTGTATTAGATCACTGTATCACCAAAATCTTTTATTACACTGCAGTGCACGTACTACTTGTATTAATTATTTTTGTTAAGAAAGAGAAATGTTTTCAAAATAACATTACAAACGATTCAAAACCAGGCGCAACTTACGTATACATGTACTTGCACAGATGTAGCCCACTATTTAAAATAATGAGGAATCCTCTTTTGCATCAAACTGGATAGTCTCCTTTTGGCTGCTAAGTCCCGCATTCTCTTCAACAGCAGAAGCTGTGTAGGACAGCTGTCATCTTCTTGCTCGTACCAAGCCATCGCTGTTTCTAGTGCTATAAAGGCCTCTTCAGGACTTGGTCGACGTTTTGGTTTTTCTTCATAATCTACAAGTACATCATGTACTTCTGAGGAGTCTTCATCATCGGTCACTACATGTATTTGGTTTTCTTCTTGCACAAAAGACAAAATTTCTTCGTCATTCAAAAACTGAAAACCAGAATCATTATCATCTTCTAGCCACATGTGTGCATCATCTTTGTCACAGTCCGAAAATCCGGGCATTGCTTGAAACAGTTCCACAACTTCATTTATACAATCATCATTTGTGTCCACTGCAGTAGTTTCATTTCCTCCTTTTTTCCCAAGCAATCTACTCCAAGCCTTGTTGAGATTATCTTGTGACAGGCTGGTCCAAGCATCAGCTAACATATAGTAGCAGTCTTTGAGATTAAGCTTTTTGGAAAACGCCACCACACTTTCTTCATCTTCAGCCAACAATAAACAACGCAGGACTTCCTTCTTGTACATCTTTTTAAGCTTTGCTATAACACCCTGATACATTGGTTGAATCAGTGCTGTTACATTGGGAGGCAGAAAAATTACTTTAAAATTTGCATCAACTGCATTCAATGTATCCGTCTCTGGATGAGATGGTGCATTGTCCAGTAGAAGAATTACTTTTCCAGTTTTCTTTTCTTGTTCTCTCAACCTCTTCACATTTGGGATGAACTGATTTGTATACCAATCAAGAAATATTTCACTATTCATCCAAGCACTCTTCTGTGCTTTGTAACACAATGGGAGACATGTCACATTCTTTAAACAACGTGGTTTTTTGGCTTTGCCGATCATTAGCACCGGTAAACGATGACTTCCACTGGCATTCGCGGCTACCAAAATTGTTACTCTCTCTTTGCACTTTTTAAACCCAGGGGCAGCTGCTTCGCGCTGAGATGCAAGTGATTTTTGAGGCAATGATTTCCAGTATAAGCCAGTCTCATCGGCATTATACACATTATCGAGTGAATAACCTTCTTCTTCCAAAAAAGCCAAGAATGTTTCTTTAAAATTTTTAGCGGCAGTTGCATCGCTAGATAAAGATTCCCCTTGAATCTCCAATTCTCGTATGCCATGACGAGATTTAAAGTTTCTTAACCATCCCTGGCTAGCCTTAAAGTCAGGAGGACCGTCAAGTTGATTGTTGAACTGAAGTGCCTTTTCACACAACAGAGAACCAGAGATAGGTTCCCCTTTGCTTCTTCTTTGCACAAACCATATATTGTGGTGAAGTGGGATGTTATAAATATTTATAGGGGACTTAGTGTACTGACTGAGATCAGCTGTGAAGGTATCTATATCTAATAAGAGTAGTGTATTATAGGTAACCTTACTTGCTGCCACATATGTATACCTCAGTCAGAATTATTCTGGAATAGTGTGATGACTACGTTATATGTCTAGGGTATGTGTATGATGAAGTTAAGTCATAACAACAACAGACAGATAAACAATTTAATTTATTCCACCACACTTGACAACACTGTGACACTCACATACATATAACACTCTATGAGAATATCTTAAAGGAGTCACTGATAACTTTTCAAATAACAATATGTATTCAGTGCTGTCGTGAATGTATATGTGTCCTGATTCAAATACAAAGGGAACCAGGAATCACAATCAATTTTAATTACAAGTTATATGTACAGAATTTATTAATATGAATCTTGTAGTGACATATGTTATTAATAGTATCCTATGTGTGTCAGTTGTGTAGTGGTAATCTGAGGTAATACTGGTTTTGTTTTGTTCAAGCTCTGTTGGTATTTGTCATCATGACTTCAATAGTTTGTCTTTATTGGAACTAGTATTGGAGATGTTCTCAGTTCCTGATATTAAAACAATTAAATTCCCCTCTTAATGTTATTTTTACAATGTCATTTTAAGATGGGGGTACATAATGTTGAGCTCAGCTGGCCACATCAGCTTATCTTGCGTGATGGCGGCAGGAAAAGACTCCTCTGCTCGATTTCTCCCCTGGGCTCTGGAGACACCTCACTGATAGCTAAATGGACCAAGGAGTATGCTGTCCGACTCTGGATTCAGCAAAGCTCTGACCAGGTGCTGCTCAATAACTTTAAGACCACTGTCCCTGAAAACAAGAAGGATGTACCTTCTACGTCATAACTAATTTATACTCTCTTTCTACACTGAGCACAATACATCACAAACATTGAGTTCAGAGCGTTAGGCCAACTGTCAGCTTCATCTGAAATATTTTATACCAGTATTTCCCTCCCTAATGGTTACTACGCCTCTGCAATTCCAGCATTATTTCTGTCTAATCAATAATCTAGGTGTCAGTGTACTGTTTGGCCATTCCATGCAGTTTTACTTTCCTTCGACACCTTCTGTTCAGGCTGGAGCATTATAGGCTTTACATCATGTTCGCTACTGAACTACACATATATACAGGCATAAATTAACAATTTACATTCAATTTTCATTAAAAGATATTGAATATTTCAAGCTTACCACAATTCATAGAATAATAAACAGTTTCGTTGACTGGCAATGAATATAGCACAACTCCGATCTGCCGATGTCCCAGGCTTTATTTTATAACAAATATACACTGGTGCTCAACGTACTGCTTCTTAGTAGGTTTATTACAAGATGTGGCAATGAACAGACGCTCTGAATCAAGTATATTCGCAGCTCTACCCAATGAAACCACGTCCACACATCTTTTCAAAAAAGTACCCCTTCTATTCGTTTCCCATAACAACACAAGATAGTATTTATAGCCCGACCAATCGTGTTTAGTCTTATATTTGTTGCGCTCCAATCAATTAGGAGTTAACATGGTAGGCTATTTCCGTAACGTAAGGTTTTTTCAAACACGTTATAAAAAAAATTTTATGAGCAGAAATGATTTCATGCTGTCAGGCACCCCCACTATTTTATTTTGGTTATAATTTGGTAATTCCTAGACTATTTGCGTAACGTTTTACATATTCTTTGTCAGCAAGCCCTAAGGAACCCAAATATACAAATTTAAAAGAGCTAAGTGGCTGCGTTCAAAATATGCAATTTCTTCTACCTCCTGTTTCGAAGATGTGCTGTCTGGGTACTGTAATGTTTTCAAACGTAAACCCATCTAATGTCATCTTTTCTAATAAGCGTTTTCCAGGTTTTTAAAACCTAACTCTGGGAAGGTTAATGTTTTTATCACTGTCCGTCTGAAAAAAAATTAGTGCATGTGGCCTTACACGCGTGATAGTAGTAATTGTGTATCGCGCGACGCGAGTTTAGTGTTGCATGTGTCCTTGCTTTCATTCGCCCCTCTCTCTTTCTATTTGAGTCCATCTGTTCGTTCGTTTTGGTAACGTAGTATAATTAATGTTAGGATTTATTTAGGTCATTACGCAGTGTGCCTCTCAATGTTTTTCTTAGAAATGCAATACCCGTTTTAATGTGTTGTGGAAACGCTTGTATTTATGCAGTGGCTTATATTTAACGTGGAAACGTTACAATTTGCAGACGAAGCATAAAACAAAGGGGATTTCGAGTACTGTCATTGTGACAGCACTGTTCTTTACCATTCTTCTTCCTTTTATTAAATTTATTTGTTAGGCTTTGCATTTACCTGATACTTTATATATGTGGATTAGAATATTTCACGACACCTCCCCTCTTAAAACAGACATCCCATGTCTGTCCTTTATTCTATATACACATAGATAAATGTAAGTCAACTTGACTTTACTCTGCTGTGGTGCTATCATGGTTTTATGTAGTTGGGTCCATTCAGAGTAGGCACTACTCATGAAATCTGCCTCAGACTTCTACAACCAATAATATATTTCGGTTATGTTACTGAACAGCCGCAAGTGTGAGTGCTTGTCTTAATGCTGCTTTGCAACCCGTATTCACCATTTCTCTTCTCTGAGTCTGCGCAATGACATGTCCAGAGAACATTATATTTCCCTCAAAATGTACGTTATGAGGAGATAACATATACCTGGTGATAGCAGAGTTTTCGTAGTGGATCCCATAATCTTCTTATTATCCTGTATGAAACATTCGGAATATCCTCAATCAAAGAGGTAACTCAGGGATTCATTACATTCCTCCGAAATGTTTACATCCAACAATTTTCTCATCATTCTAGAGAAGACACTAGGCGCATTCTTCAATCCAAATGGCAATCTATTAAACTCATAGTGTCCTTCTGAGGTACTAAAAGCTAGGTATGGTCTAACCTCAGGCTTTACTGGAATCTGATAGTATCCTTTACTCAGATCCACTTTTGAGAAATATTTAGCTTTATTTAGTCTGGCAAACAGCTGATTTGTATCCGGCAATGGATCCACCTGTCCTTCTGTAATAGCATTCAGTCTTCTGTAATCTATACAGAGTCTATGTTCTCCAGAGGGCTTCCTTAAGAGTACAACACCGGAACTATACGAAGATTCACTGTGCGAAATAATTCCTTCCTTCAACAGATAGTCTATCTCTTCCTTCAAAGCTTTCTCCTTAGCAAACGGAATCGAATATGGTTTCATACAGACAGGTGTGGGGTCTATCAGTTTCATATCATATTCCAATAGGTTTGTATGCCCTGGTCGGTCTGTTAACACCTCTGCATGATTATTTAGAACCTGTTGCACTCTCTCTTTCTGAGTTTTCGTTAAATGTGTACTGATTTTCACCTGTGCTGCTGTCTCACAGGGGTGTAATGGATATTCAAATGATGAAAGTGATTCCTTTTTCATCTCCATGGCGATGGACAAGGTCAACAAGTGTGTCGTCTCTTCCTGATGTTCTCTTTCCAAATATTTCTTCAGGAGATTCACATGATAGATTTTTTCTTTCCCCTTCTTATCTATCTTATAATTTGTTCTAGACACCTTCTCTAGAACCGTATATGGACCCTGCCATCCAATTTGTAACTTATTCTGACTCCCGGGCAAAAGAAGCAGTACCTTTTCTCCCACAGCCAAATTTCTGTCTTTCGCCTTCCTGTTATAATAGGCAGCATGTTTCTTCCTGGCTTGTTTCAAATTTTCATTGGCAAGTTTCCAGCCAGTTTTTAAACGAGTGGTCAGCTCATTCACATATTGGTATGAAGATGTAATGTTTTCCTCTGCATTTTCATCAGTCCACGTTCTTAACAAAGCTACATATGGACCTTTAATTTTGTGGACCTCGTTGTCCATGCACCGGTATGGTCTCTTCCACTCGAAGCTCTATCGTGATGATTTTTCCTCCCAGAATTATCATTCACAAAACGACCGCTACCAATTTTTCTTTTGGGGCTTTCTCCCCACTTAAAATTCTTGATGAGAGATTTCCTCTCTGCATCCTCTTCCTCCAGTTTGTTTAAGTCCGATTGAGGGATTTTCGGCTTATCCTGGGGTAAGACATCTTTTTGCACTCTCCGCATAGTGGCCATTGTAAAACAGTTAAGTGAAGCTTGTCCGTGAAAAGGGGCTTCCCATTCCATTTGGTCCACTTTATCAAATTTATATTTCTTTTTATTGTCAGGCCTAATTTTGCCCCGTGGCGTGTCCAGGTCCTGATCAATGTTCCCACTTGTGGGTGTTCCCTCATGTGCTATGCTACACCTTTCTACAAAATTCTCAATGTCCCATCTTGCTTTGGGCCAATAATAATTGTGAGCCACCTTTTGAATGATGGTACCTATTTTCTCATGGTCCCCATCTGGTTTCACATGTAGGCTCCTTATTAAGTCTGCCCTATATCTTTTAGGAAGTACCAGCTGTCCCTGACCTTTGGATCTAGCTCCAGTCTTCCTATACATCAACTTGTTTTTCATGTAAAAATCTCCCTTGCCTGGAGTTGTATGACAAGTTGACAATTTTCTGAAACAAGGCTTGAGTGTTTTATCCCCAGCCTGTGCCTTCCTCATCTCTTCTGGAGTGGTATCTAACATAATATCCTCCTCCTGTCTTGAGGTCGACCTGACCTGAAGGGTGGCCATATACACAGGTTTCCTTCTGCAACGGTCAGTGTCATGATTGTCCATCTGACAATTCTTACACCACCTTTTTCCTTGGTTGAAAGATTTTCTTTCATCATATTTCCTTTCATCGAATTGTGGGAATTTATTTTTATTTTCATACCGTGGCCTATCAAACTGGTGCTTACCTTTGTTTTGATCCCTAGGATCAAATTTATTAAAGTTCTGTGGCGCCCCAAAGTTATCCACCTGTTTCTTTTTATTACCTGTTACCTCTGCTTGAGCTGCTTGATACCTTTCAGCAACATTTAGCAACTCACCCAGCCTCTCTGCACCTTGTTCCATGAGAAACTTTCTCAGGTCTGGAGCCATGGACTCTCTTAATTGCTCTATAAGGACCATTCCTTAAGATCTTGGGTTTTCCCCAGAGAAGTCCATTTCTCCAAGTATGTCTCCATTCGTGCAGAGAACTGGTGATAGGTTTCACCTGACAGTAGTTTAGCATTCCTAAATTTTTTCCTATAAAATTCTGCATTCTTTTCATATCTTAACAAAAGAGCCTGCTTTAGCATGTCATAATTTTCCTGATCACCTCTGCTCATTTTTGCAAAAACTTCATAAGCTGCCCCACGAAGTCCTTGAGATAACTTTAAGCTCCACCTTTCTCTCTCTAACCCATACGTGGTAGCTAATAGTTCATACCTATTTATATAGCTCTCAATATCATCGTCTTTCTCAACAAAATGATCTAAATGAAAGTTCATAGCTGAGGTTGAGGCTCCCTGAGTAACCGTAGCATCAGAGGCAAAGGGACTGGCACCATTTTCAGGAGCATGGCCTTGAAACTCCAACTCCCTTAGTCGTAACTCATGTTCCCTTTGTAATCTTTTATCTTCTGCTTCCCTTTCTGCAGCTAATCTCTTGTCTTCCCTTTCTGCAGCTAATCTTTTGTCTTCTCTTTCTGCCTCCAATGCTTTAGCCTCTTTGTCAGCCTCAATCTGCAACCTCTTAGTCTCAGCCTCAGCCTCACATTGTAACTTCTTAATTTCCCTTTCAGCCTCTAACTTTCTTTCGGCTTCAAACCTTCTTTCTTCGCGTTCAATAAATTTGTCACATTCAGTAGTGACATAGGCAACCATAACTTGCCCATCTAATCCTAACTCTTTTGCAGTCTGAACAGCAGCAGATCGAAATTTGGCTAGGTCCGCCATTGTCTATCAGGTAAGTTTATAAAATGTCTAACTAACAATTCAATCTCTAAATATATATCTAATGGACAACACAGGCACCGAGAGATCAACCTTATTTAATTCCACCCAAGGATACCTTTTAATTCTTATATTCCCTGAAGTGAATTACCCCCAATATTTTTAATAGGGAAAGATTCAAAATCCCAAGAGCGAGACCCCAATATATGTGGTGAAGTGGGATGTTATAAATATTTATAGGGGACTTAGTGTACTGACTGAGATCAGCTGTGAAGGTATCTATATCTAATAAGAGTAGTGTATTATAGGTAACCTTACTTGCTGCCACATATGTATACCTCAGTCAGAATTATTCTGGAATAGTGTGATGACTACGTTATATGTCTAGGGTATGTGTATGATGAAGTGTAAGTCATAACAACAACAGACAGATAAACAATTTAATTTATTCCACCACACTTGACAACACTGTGACACTCACATACATATAACACTCTATGAGAATATCTTAAAGGAGTCACTGATAACTTTTCAAATAACAATATGTATTCAGTGCTGTCGTGAATGTATATGTGTCCTGATTCAAATACAAAGGGAACCAGGAATCACAATCAATTTTAATTACAAGTTATATGTACAGAATTTATTAATATGAATCTTGTAGTGACATATGTTATTAATAGTATCCTATGTGTGTCAGTTGTGTAGTGGTAATCTGAGGTAATACTGGTTTTGTTTTGTTCAAGCTCTGTTGGTATTTGTCATCATGACTTCAATAGTTTGTCTTTATTGGAACTAGTATTGGAGATGTTCTCAGTTCCTGATATTAAAACAATTAAATTCCCCTCTTAATGTTATTTTTACAATGTCATTTTAAGATGGGGGTACATAATGTTGAGCTCAGCTGGCCACATCAGCTTATCTTGCGTGATGGCGGCAGGAAAAGACTCCTCTACTCGATTTCTCCCCTGGGCTCTGGAGACACCTCACTGATAGCTAAATGGACCAAGGAGTATGCTGTCCGACTCTGGATTCAGCAAAGCTCTGACCAGGTGCTGCTCAATAACTTTAAGACCACTGTCCCTGAAAACAAGAAGGATGTACTTTCTACGTCATAACTAATTTATACTCTCTTTCTACACTGAGCACAATACATCACAAACATTGAGTTCAGAGCGTTAGGCCAACTGTCAGCTTCATCTGAAATATTTTATACCAGTATTTCCCTCCCTAATGGTTACTACGCCTCTGCAATTCCAGCATTATTTCTGTCTAATCAATAATCTAGGTGTCAGTGTACTGTTTGGCCATTCCATGCAGTTGTCATGAAATATTCTAATCCACATATATAAATTATTAGGTAAATATGAAGCCTAACAAATAAAATTAATAAAGAGAAGAGCAATGGTAAAATGACAGTGCTGTCACAAGGAATGTACTCGAAATCCCCCTTGTTTTCTGCTTCGTCTGCAAATTGTAACGCTTTCACGTTGATATAAAAGCTTACTGTATTATTACCCGCTTTCTTCAACGAAACGTGTGCTGTATTTCTTGGAAAAGCATTGAGAGGCCCTGCGTAATGACCTAAATTAATCCTAACATTAATTATATTACGTTACCAAAACGAACGAACAGATGGACAAAAGGATAGCGAGAAGGGAGAGGCAGAAAGCCGAACACTAAACACGCTTCGCGCGATACGCAAATGCTGCCATCACGCGTGTAAGTCTACATGCACTAATTTTTTTTTCAGACGGACAGTGATAAAATACACTACCCTTTCCCAGAGTTAGGTTTATAAATCATAACAGACTCTTATTAGAAAAGATAACATTAGATGGGTTTACGGTTGAAAACATAACAGTACCCAGACAGCACATCTTCGAAACAGGAGGTAGAAGAAATTGCATATTTTGAACGCAGCCACGTAGCTCCTTTAAATTAGTATTTTTGGGTTCTTTAGGGCTTGCTGACAAATAATATGTAAAACGTTACGCAAATAGTCCAGGAATTAATAAATTATACCCAAAATAAAATATTGGGGGTGCCTGACAGCATAAAATCATTTCTGCTCATAAGATTTTTTTTTAACGTGTTTGAAAAAAATTTACGTTACAGAAATAGCCTACCATGTAAACTCCAAATTGATTGGAGCGCAACAAATGAAAGCCTAACCACGATTGGTCGGGCTATAAATACTATCTTGGTTGTTAGGGGAGACGGGAAAAGATAACATTTTTTCAAACACTTGTCGAAACGTGGCTCATTGGCCAGTCTCGCTGATATACACGCTTGGGAGCGTTAGTTCGAGACCACTTGTTTAAATGATCTTGATAAAGCATCAGTGCGTTGAAGCCAGCTAAAATTTTGCTCAATAAAAGCCTGGAAGATAAGCAGATGGAAATTTGTGCCAGTTTGTGCCAGAATTCATTGCTAATCAACGTATCTGTGTTATTCGTATGAATTGTGGTAAGCTTGAACCATTTAATATCTTTTAATGAAAATTGAATGTGAATTGTTGATTTATGCCTGTATATATATGTGTAGTTCAGTGGCAAACGTGAGGTAAAGCCTAAAATGCTCCAGCCTGAACAGAGGGTGTCGGAGAGAAGTAAAACGGCATGGAATGGCCAAACAGTACACTGACACCTGGATGATTGACTAGAAAGAAATAATGCTGGAAGTGCAGAGGCGTAGTAACCATTAGGAAGGGTAATACTGGAATAAAGTATTTCAGATGAAGCTGACTGTTGGCCTAACGCTCTGAACGCAATGTTTGTGATGTATTGTGATCAGTGTAAAAAGAAAATATAAATTAGTTATGAAGTAGAAGGTACATCCTTCTTGATTTCAGGGACAGTGGTCTTGATGGTAGTGAGCAGCACCTGGTCAGAGCTTTGCTGAATCCAGTGTCGGACAGCATACTCCTTGGTCCTTTTAGCTATCAGTGAGGTGTCTCCAGAGCCCAGAAGAGAATTCGAGCAGAGGAGTCCTCTCCTGCCGCCATCACTCAAGATAAGCAGAGTTGGCCAGCTGAGCTCAACATTATGTCCCCTCATCTTGAAATAACTTTATAAAAATACCATTCAGAGGGGAATTTACTTGTCTTGAAATCAGGAACTGTGAACATCTCCAATACTAGTCCCTAAAGACAAACTATTGAAGTCATGATGACAAATACCAACAGAGCTTGAACGAAACAAAACCAGTATTACCTCATTTTACTACTACACAACTGACACACATAGAACATTTGTAATAATATATGTCACTACAATATTCATATTAAATACATTCTGTACATAACTTGTAATTTAAATTGATTGTGATTCCTGGTTCCCTTGTAGTTGAATCAGGACACATATTCATTCATGCCAGTAATGAATACATATTGTTATTTGAAACGTTACGAGTGACTTCTTTAAGATATTCTCATAGAGTGTTATATGTATGTGAGTGTCACAGTGTTGTTAAGAGTAGTGGATTAAATTAAATTGTTTATCTGTCTGTTGTTGTGACTTACACTTCACCATACACATACCCTAGACACATAACGTAGCATCACACTATTCCAGAATAATTCTGACTGAGATATATAGATATGTGGTAGCAAGTAAGGTTATATATATAATATACTACTCTTATTAGATATATATATACCTTCACAGCTGATCTCAGTCAGTACACTAAGTCCCTTATAAATATTTATAACATCCCACTTCACCACAGCAGTTTTACTTTCCTCCGACACCTTCTGTTCAGGCTGGAGCATTATAGGCTTTACATCATGTTCGCTACTGAACTACACATATATACAGGCATAAATTAACAATTTACATTCAATTTTCATTAAAAGATATTGAATATTTCAAGCTTACCACAATTCATAGAATAATAAACAGTTTCGTTGACTGGCAATGAATATAGCACAACTCCGATCTGCCGATGTCCCAGGCTTTATTTTATAACAAATATACACTGGTGCTCAACGTACTGCTTCTTAGTAGGTTTATTACAAGATGTGGTAATGAACAGACGCTCTGAATCAAGTATATTCGCAGCTCTACCCAATGAAACCACGTCCACACATCTTTTAAAAAAAGTACCCCTTCTATTCGTTTCCCATAACAACACAAGATAGTATTTATAGCCCGACCAATCGTGTTTAGTCTTATATTTGTTGCGCTCCAATCAATTAGGAGTTAACATGGTAGGCTATTTCCGTAACGTAAGGTTTTTTCAAACACGTTATAAAAAAAATTTTATGAGCAGAAATGATTTCATGCTGTCAGGCACCCCCACTATTTTATTTTGGTTATAATTTGGTAATTCCTAGACTATTTGCGTAACGTTTTACATATTCTTTGTCAGCAAGCCCTAAGGAACCCAAATATACAAATTTAAAAGAGCTAAGTGGCTGCGTTCAAAATATGCAATTTCTTCTACCTCCTGTTTCGAAGATGTGCTGTCTGGGTACTGTAATGTTTTCAAACGTAAACCCATCTAATGTCATCTTTTCTAATAAGCGTTTTCCAGGTTTTTAAAACCTAACTCTGGGAAGGTTAATGTTTTTATCACTGTCCGTCTGAAAAAAAATTAGTGCATGTGGCCTTACACGCGTGATAGTAGTAATTGTGAATCGCGCGACGCGAGTTTAGTGTTGCATGTGTCCTTGCTTTCATTCGCCCCTCTCTCTTTCTATTTGAGTCCATCTGTTCGTTCGTTTTGGTAACGTAGTATAATTAATGTTAGGATTTATTTAGGTCATTACGCAGTGTGCCTCTCAATGTTTTTCTTAGAAATGCAATACCCGTTTTAATGTGTTGTGGAAACGCTTGTATTTATGCAGTGGCTTATATTTAACGTGGAAACGTTACGATTTGCAGACGAAGCATAAAACAAAGGGGATTTCGAGTACTGTCATTGTGACAGCACTGTTCTTTACCATTCTTCTTCCTTTTATTAAATTTATTTGTTAGGCTTTGCATTTACCTGATACTTTATATATGTGGATTAGAATATTTCACGACATATATACAAAGCCTCTTCCAATTTCACATCTTTCGCATTTCTCATGGTTTTACGTTTCTTCGACCCATTTTCACTATCAAATTTCGATGCAAAACTCATAATTTTATCCTTGTTACTTTTGATGTCAGAGACGGTAGCTTTCCCAACATTGAAAATCCTCGCAAGTGAAGACACAGTTTCACCTTGTCCTAGTCTCTTGATAATTTCTGTTTTCGTTTCAATTGACAAAACATTGCGGTTCCTTTTATATGCTTTAGGCCTACTGAAAGATGCCATATCGCACAGAGAAATACTTGTACACCAAAATTATTCTGCTGTAGTAGCAGACACAATTATTTTAAGTTGAACTGTCTGTTTAGCCAGTGTTCTACCTAGAACGCACACGTACACTGGATTGGTAAACCAGATATTAACTGACTTTATGATCTAACTGACTTCCTGTACGTAAGCGACCGACCATTAGCCATTCCATTCTCTACAAATTGTTTGCACACATTTGAAGTTTGCCGCATCAAAAGATTCAGAATTTTAGTCTAACGTGACCAAGAACAACAGGCAGCCGTAAGAACAGAGGGGGAAACATCAGAATGGTTTGAAGTACAGAAAGGAGTAAGACAAGGCTGTACCCTTTCCCCTTACCTGTTTAACATTTATGCCGAGAATATCATGAGAAACGTAAGAGATGACAAAGGACACACAGAGTTTGACTCATTTAACATCGGCGGGTACCAGATCCCGGAAATCAGATATGCTGACGACACAGTCCTCCTATCGACCAACCCAGAAGGACTTGAACAATTAATTCTGTCCACCAAAAAACACGGCGAGGCCCAGAATCTATACCTAAACACCAAGAAGACCAAAGTATTGACAACAGACAAAGTAAAGACCAAACCAGAAATTGAAATTGATAACGAAGAACTGGAAAGTGTTAATGAATTCGAATACTTAGGATCAATCATCAACAGCTCTGGCGACTGTGCAGTAGAAATTAAAAGAAGACTTGCAATTGCTTCACATAAACTAATACAGATGAAAAACCTATGGCAAGGCACAAGCAAAGAAACAAAGTTACAACTGATCAGAGCATGTATATTCCCAGTAGCAACATACGGCTGCGAGACTTGGACACTCAATAAAACAGTTGCAAAAAAGATTACATCATTCGAAATGAAATGCTACAGAAGGATGTTGAGAATACCCTGGACAGAAAAAAAAGACCAACAGAGAAGTACTGCACTCACTAAACTTACAGGAACATTGGCTCCTAAATACCATCGCAATAAGGAAGCTGAAATTTTTCGGTCATATAAAAAGACATAATAGTCTGGAAAAAACAGTGATGGAAGGCATGGTCCCTGGAAAAAGGGGAAGTGGTCGACCTAGACGACGGTGGACCCAGGACATCACAGAGAGTCTGAACTTGTCTTTGGCTGATGCAGGTCGACTTGCCCAGAATCGTGATGCGTTCAGAGCAGCTGTAATGGAGACAACGTTCTGGAAAGAATACGTCACATGATGAGTCTAACGTGACTGTGGCATCTGATTTTTTTTTTCTGGAAAAAGTGTTCGGATAATTGGATGTTCGGATAATTGGGGTTCGGATAAATGGAGTTCTACTGTAGGTGGTTTTTAAATTAAGAGGAGAAGGGGTTAAATAGTAGGCGTACATATTCATTTTAAGTAGCAGCACGCCTAACTCGCATTACCAGGATACGCCACTGGTGGACGACATTTATTATAATCGCAGCTGAAATATTCAATACTTATGATAACCTTAACTGGTTTAAATTAACTGTTTAATTGTACATACATTGTTTATTTAATTATTTTTAGTAAGGATAAATGCGAAAGCATTTAGTTGCGTAGGGAAAGCGTTAAGCTCTGTCTCGTGTTACATGCGGCGAATGAAAGGAAAGAATTTGTAAAAGCCGAATTAATTAAACTCTATTTCTTTTAAAATGGGGGGGGGGGGTGTTTGAGAGATTTGTGACGTCACACGTCTGGGTTTTTGTGACGAAGTGTGACAGGGGGGTGATTACAAATGGCAACAATTGCGTGACGTTATGTGTGGACGAATTCTCCCAGGACAGTACAAACACTAAGTTAAAAATGTATGAGAGCTGCGTTATTTCTGTACTTCTGTACGGTGCAGAATGCTGGAGAGTAACAGAAGTGGAAATGTCCAAATTGTTCTATTTCTACACAATCTGGCACAACACCATCACCAACCAAGAACTGCTAACTCGGAGCCACCAAGAAGACATGCGCACCATCTTAGCGGTTAGACAGTGGAATTCGGTTGGCCACAACCTCAGAAGAGACCCTGACATCATCACCAGAACGATCATGTAATGGACTCCAGAAGGAAAGCGAAAGCAAGGACGGCCAAAAGTCACCTGGCGGAGAACAGTGGAGGCTGAGGGCTTACTCGGACACCTTTGTCCTTGACAACAGCGACACTATCGCTGTTACCACTAACCTAAAACAACAACAATGGCAACGTTGTTCAAAGGATAAGTTTCCACACTGTACATAGCAATAAATAAGTCAACTCAAAGACTGTGCCAATCTCCACATAATATAATCACAACTAGCACATGGCATATATATATATATATATATATATATATATATATATATATATATATATATATATATATATATATATATATATATATATATATATATATATATATATATATATATATATAAGTGTTCAAATGAAACCCGTCCGTGCTGCGCCAAGTGGACATTTGTAGGAGGAGCATGATGACGTCACATCTGACGTAATAAGCACCTACGAATGTACAAGTGTGTAAGTGTTCATTCTCCTAGTATTCATTGGTTGTGCTGCAGACCGTTAAAATAATGGCCGGTGTGATACGGAATCCGTCCAAGGTGGATCAGCGAGCGGTGATTCAGTTCCTAACAGCCGAAGGATGTCGACCAGTCGAATTCATCGCCGAATGAAAGCAGTGTATGGTGACAAAAGTGTGTCTAAGACTACAGTGAAATACTGAGCACGAATGTTTCGAGAAGGACGTCAGTTAACGAAAGATCTTCCGCGGCCAGGTTAGGTGCATATTGTTGCGACATACGAAGCCATTGCCGAGATTGATGCAGAAATACGGGTGGACCGTCGTCGGAGCTTACGTTCGCTAGCAGAGGAATTCGCTGTGTCTCTTGGGACAGTTCAAATGGTGGTTAGGAAGAAACTGAAGTATCGAAAGGTGTGTTCACAATGGGTCCCACGGATGCTGACCGATCACCATAAGGAAGAACGCATGGGGTGGAGTTTGAACCACCTGCTGCGTTACGAAGAGGAGGGTGATGCATTTCTGTTGCGCATAGTGGCAGGCGATGAGTCGTGGTGCCACCACTTTGAGCCGGGCAGCAAAACAGCGAGCATGCAATGGAAACATTCCGGATCACCAAAACCCAAAAAATTCAAGTCACAGACTTCCGCCAGTAAGGTTATGCTGACCGCATTTTTTGACCATGAAGGGCTTCTATTGGTAGACTTTAAAGAGCCTGGCGAGAACATCAATGCCATCTGCTACAAAGACACACTAGACAACCTGCAAACAGCCATCAAGAATAAACGACCCGGCATGCTTTCGCGTGGTGTGATTCTGTTGCACGACAATGCTCGTCCACATGTTGCGAACATTGTGCAGGAAGCCATAGCAAGGAAAAGGTGGGAAGTTCTGCCACACCTAGCCTACAGCCCCGATATGTCACCATGTGACTTTCATATGTTCGGACCCTTAAAAAAATCTCTAAAGGGACAATGATTCGACTCCGATGCAGACGTCAGGGTCTCGGTGACCAAATGGTTCAATAAGCAACCAAAGTCATTTAAGTCATTTTTCTCGGACGGCATCCGCCGTCTACCCAAGCAGTGGGATGCGTGTCTGAATGCCTATGGTGACTATTTCTAAAGAACACCAGTGAGTACGTGCTTCATAACAATTGCTGTATTTAATTATACTACTCCTGCTGATGTACCTTACATATATTTGTTATACAGCCACTGGGACGGGTTTCATTTGAACACACCTCGTACGTATATATATATATATATATATATATATATATATATATATATATATATATAGATATATATATATATATATATATATATATATATATATATATATATATATATATATATATATATGTCACGTAGACAGTGACTTAATTTATTTTTCCATCTCGTCTCAATGTTATTACTCTTTAATGTTCTGTTTTCCTACACATTTTGTTTCTCTTTGCTTTGCTACCTGTGTGGCCCGATTGTTTTCTCCTTCTCAAACCCCACCCGAGGTTGTTTACGTTCGAGCCTGCAGCGGTCTGCGAACGATAATGTTACGTCAGCACACCTGGCCTGATCAGAAGAACGTCTGTTACGCTTAAAGTGTTAGAACGAGCCAAAGACGGTTTCTGTGAAAGAAACGGTTCGTTAGCGGCGGGTACCCTCTGTGGTCCGAACAGGGGAATTTCTCTGGTCGCTTTAAAACGTTTGATCACGAGCGGCTAGTACCCTTTGGGTCCTGGGTAGAATGGTTTGTAAGCTATAAGACTTGAAATTTTACTACGTTAAACACACTCGTAGAAGATTCCTGGCCCGTAGATGACCATCATGAGATAAGGCAAACTTTAACACAGTACTAGAATGTGTTTGCCTATGTTCTAGTCATTTTCGGGGTGAGTTGACATATCTAATTATAATATGATATATTCATGTTAGCTTTTATATATCTGTTAGGAAAGTGAATTCATTTCTGAGGACTTCTCCTAGTAATTTAGTTCAGTGATAAGGTAGCGCTGTCTACGGCCTAGTAAGGGTGCTTAAACTGTTACGGTTTATCATGGGTTAAATGTTAAACTTACAATAACAGATAATAGGCGTAGAATCAGTCCACAGACGCTTATCATGGGTTAAGAATAGGCTAAATTAACTGTCATTTCTGTAAGATAATGTCAGGTGTGGATTGTTCACTTAAAAACTGAATAGTGAGATGCAGGTAATAACTCTGGATTATAGGAGATAGTCACTTATTCCTTTTTGATAGATATTTCCAGTGGCAAGGGAGAATCATTTTATGCTTACTTGTGTGGCTAGGCACTAGTCCATAACTTTCACAGAAAGCAGTCACCAGGCATAGATATAATTATATCTTATGATTTAGCCACAACTGTATTATTATAGCAAGAACATTGCATTTTCTTTGTACTCATTTTGTGGGATATTAATATTTTGTTTCCCCAAAAGGGGCATATGATTTAATGTTGTAATGTCACATGCTGTAATCTGTTTATGTAAATTCACTTAATGTTGTAAGATGAATAAGCATATCCATTCAGCTGTAACTACAAGGTTAGGTTTCCTGTATGTTTAGTTGGAAGAAGAGAAGTAGTTTTTTGATGTCAGAACATTTACTGACAGGTACATGGGTGTACAAAATATGTTAAGCCTATGCGGGCGCGTGTTGATAATTGATATTTTTAAGGAACAGGAGACATGGTTAAAGACAGCCCTAAACTATCATAGCAATAACTACAATAAATTTAATCCCATAGTGGAGCGAAACTTTCTGTATAAAGTTAGTGTGATTTATTATTTGCTTGATGTAAAAGGGTGTCTCTTTTTGGTCTCAGTTTCAGGGGATTCCGAATTGCTAGTCTAGTTTCCAGTCAGACGAAGAATGTCACCGTCTCTTCGGTCTAGAGGGATTCTGAGGATATCTAGCCCCACGAGTGTCACAGCCATACCTGAAACAACAACCCTTTGTCAACGCCATTTCCCTCTCACGGGAGTTAAGCTCACGCAATGCCACGAGCCAACGCTAAATCTGAAATCATCTAATGCAGTAGTAGTTTCCTACTCGCCTATTGGATTACCAGTCAGAGCAGTACGGCTTCCAGCACATAAATCAGCCCAGCATATATAGCAGAATTCAATTCACCAGTCTCTGTATGCCTAAACGGGGCACTCAGCCAAGCCACAGTCAACCAGCTAAAACCGGATTTAAAGCCTATTCTAGCGCCGGATAAGCACGCCTTGGGATCAGTTGTCCTCAAGTGACTTCGTCCCATGGCTTATTTCTGGATTATGTAGAACTTCGCACGTATGAGCAGCCATCTATGGACAGAGTTCCAGCCCCACTCACGCTATAAGGGGAGTCACCAACGTTTAGCACCAACAAAGAAAGTTTTGTAGGCTAGTCCCTCACGAAGGATCTACAAGTAATACACTTTCTGGAGCTAACACATTTGGTCCTACGAAAAGCAGACAGGCTGTCGCTCAGTTCGGTTATTTGGCCAGCAAGAAAGATAGACAGAGTTCCAGCCCCACTCACGCTATAAGGGGAGTCACCAACGTTTAGCACCAACAAAGAAAGTTTTGTAGGCTAGTCCCTCACGAAGGATCTACAAGTAATACACTTTCTGGAGCTAGCACATTTGGTCCCACGAAATAGCGGACAGGCTGTCGTTCAGTTTGTTTATTCGATCAGCAGGAGATAAATAGAGTCTTCCAGACCACCTCGCGCAATTAGGGAGGAATCACCAATGATAGCGCCTATACAGTGATTTTATTCAGGTTAATTCCATCACCCATGGAGGATGTGTACGAAAAAACCACTTACTGGAGCTATTTCATATGGTCCCGAAAGCGGACGGACTGACACTCAGTTATTTCATCTCTCTGTGTTCTACAGGTTTTATGAATGGTGGTGTGTGTGTGGTTGTTGGTGTATTTTGCATATTTTGGTTATTGATGATTATTGATGAAATTTTATGTTGTTGTGATGATATGCATTAATTCCATGCTTTTTCTTCTTGAATAAAGTTTACACCTTTATTAATACGCTGTTCACGACCTTTCCATCCATATTTGTATTTTTAGCTCTTTACTAGAATCTCTATGTATGATAAGAGAAAAGAGTGAGAGCAGGAGATGCTTAGACAGTAAAAGTGAGTTGAGGCCTGGAGAGAGAGATCCTTTGAATAAATCTTCTTCCAGGTTGTCTCAAGTCCATCTCCTATTTACACCTTATCTAAAGTGTAATCTATAACTCTGTCAGTCCACTATCCCTTGTCGATTTCACTACTGTTGTCCAACTCGACAAATACTCAAACTCAACCACGACAATATATATATATATATATATATTTATATATATATATATATATATATATATATATATATATATATATATATATATATATATATATATATATATATATATATATATATATATATATATATATATATATATAGGGCAGTAGATATGTCTTAATAAGGGGCGGGGGTTATAAAAATGTTTCGGCACAAAACATGTTTGGTACAGTATAATATCCAGACAAATGTTTTTCACCAAACCCTAAAAGAGGGGGGGGGAAGGTGGGGTTTGACACCGCCCCCCGCCCCCCCCCGCCCCCCGGCCGTATCTACGGCCTTCTATATATTGTGACAGAACGTCTGAACATGCTCTTTTGTGTGATCTCTCCGACCTTCAGCCCTCCGGCAGTATCCTTTTTTCTTCATTTTCCTCACTGATCGCTTTTATTTGGCATCAACCATGCCTTTTCATTTGTATTTTCACTATTTGTCTCTATGCTGGACATAGCATGGTGAAGTCTCTAACACGCCACTCCCATATGGCAGTATTTGCTATGGGAGTAATTCTTATCTTATTGTGTCGCATTCACGCTTCACGAAGACGTGTTAAGTTAGGCCAGGTTATTAGACGTCAGCGACAGTATTTTATCACAATATCGGTCTGACCATCTTTTCAAGCGACAAGGGTTGTTGAATTGAACCAGATTTGTTTGTTTGGCGAAACACATGATAACCCGTGCACGTGGCGGAACTTATGACATAAGCACTTCTGGGTCATCCTAGCTACACCAACATTACCGTCTGTGTGACACCTGTGGGCAGACAAGAGTGATATAATCGCTTTCGGTCACTTGTTAAAAAGTAATCATGGATTTATTACATTTTAGACAATATTAGTTTACAAATGTGTTGGTGAGAGTGTATGCAAGACATTATATTACCATATATGGAAGACGTGACCTCTTGCAAAATTTTCCGTGTAGGAAATATTTGGAAAGTGCCACACCCGACTTATTTGAAATGGCTTGATCTTTCTGATTAGATTCATGACATCATTGGAGGGAATATAGGGTGACCAATTTCACAGTTTTATTTCTCTGTGATTGCGCGCTCGCCAAGACAACATCAGACCTTAGCCAGAGTGAAGAACTAGATTCATAATTCTTATTTGTTAATCGGACCTTTTATTGGAGAACCAGATAAGTCTGACAAAAGCACAGGAAATCTCTAAATTTTAATAAGGAACACCAGACTAGGAAACTGAAGAAACACGGAGTCAGAAGGGCCAATCTATTGTAAAATTAAAAGAAATCCCAGACACGTGTAAGAGAAAGATTCGTCTCTTTTATTCATCTGTGCGACAAGTCTGTAGCCAGGATTTGCTTATTGGTGGTACCAGCAGAAAGAACCATTTCTGGCCCAAGCAGGGACAAGCGGGTTATGCATTATAAGTCGGCAGATGAGCTTTGAAGACTCTCCTAGACTTTCATGGGAAACGAGCTTCACCCTACAAACCTTGACCAGAGACGAGTGACAGCAGTGTACAGAAAACCTACCCATCAGGAGGAGGATTAGAATCATCATTGGCAGCTAAGTTAACCTATATGCTGCCATAGAACTTTTTACAATCCCACATTACCATCACCAACGTGATGAGTAACTTATCTTGATTCATAACTATTCAAATTATTTTCCAACTGTTAAAACCTAAAGTGATTATTAAATTTTGTTATTTGTAATGTTACAAATTTAACTTCGATTTAATCTGTTAAATGTACTACATGTTTGTCTCTGTCAAAGTTGTAAAACACACACTCTAAACAGAGCTATATATACATTATAATAATAAATTCCACTGATTAAATCAGCGGTTGGGGCTTAACGAGCTAAAACAACCATTGCTAAACTCTTCATAAAAGTGTCGGCAGATTATAGAATTAACGTGCTTAGCGACAGCCAGCATTGTTTTCGCTTATCTGAATATCTTATGAAGACTCCCATGTGATAGAAGCTTTACCACTCTTCTATCGACATTTCTGCCAAGAGTAATCTTGTGTAGACTCCATTGAAGCTTATAATAGATACTCTTGAGTTTTGGCCAGTGGTGGACAACTACTGCAAGCAGGGGAGGAATACCGTCATATATATATATATATATATATATATATATATATATGAGGTACTAAAAAAGCACAAGAAATTACCAATCAATCTCGACAACCTACCAGTACTCAAGTTATGCTAACATCACGTCTGAGACTACGACAACTTCCAAGATCAGAAATAACATCCATCCTTGCAACAACAAAAACCACACAACAGACACAAGGTCTTCCCAACCAAGAGCAACAACGGGACACGTCCGTTCCCTTTTACAACGTGTCAACTTTTCCTTACACAAACTTCCTAACCTTTTCACCATCCATACCTCAGGTTAACTCTTGCCAATAATAACTTCTACTTTTGTCACATGTCATAACAATCCGAGTTCAGCTGCTCGTGCAAACATCACATGCAGCTCACAAACTTCTTCTTCTTTGATCCTTAGCCGCCGACCGTCAAAGCAGTCAGTGGCAATTACGCCTGGTGGCGTCTTGTAGACAACAACAAATTGATTCCACTTTGCTCGGTCGGCGGCCATCCTTCGTACAGTGCCCCAACTCTGGTTCATTCTTTGCATCTCAGCCTCCACAGTCCTCCGCAAAGTTGTTTTTGATCGGCCTCTCTTTCGTTTTCCTTCAGGGGTCCATAGCATAGCTGTTCTTGTGATGGCATCGGGGTCTCTTCTGAGGACATGGCCAACCCAGCTCCAGCGTCTGCCAGCTATGATGGTGTGCATGTCCTCTTGCTTGCTCCGAGTAAGCAGATCTTGGTTGGTGATGATATTCGGCCAAAATATTCGGTGAATTTTTCTTAAGCATTTTGTGTGAAAAGAGGACAATTTCGACATTTCCTTCTCTGTAACTCTCCAGCTCTCTGCGCCATAGAGAAGCACAGAAAGCACACAGCTCTGATATAATCCTAATTTTGTGCTTGTGCTGTACTGAGAGGACTTCCAGATGTTGTTTAGACTAAAAAAGGTTGTTCTTGCTTTATTCATTCTGTTGTTGATGTCTTTGCTTGCTCCGCCGTCTGGTGTTACTATGCATCCTAGGTATGTGAAGGCATCTGTCTGTTCCAGTTGCTGATTCCTTACTGATATGGGCTCAGGGTTGCTCACATTGAGCGTCATGACCTCTGTCTTCTTTAGGTTGATGTTCAAGCTCACCTGCTGGCTATACTTATTAAGTCTATCCGTTTTTTCCTGGATGTATTGATGTGAATGTGCTAGCAGTGCAATGTCATCTGCATATTCTAGATCTTCCAATGTAAAAGATGTAGTCCATCTTATTCCTCTTGGATTGCCCTCTGTTGTCTGGCGCATCACCCAGTCTATGACTGTTAAAAATAGAGTGGTTGATAAGGGGCATCTCTGTCGTACTCCTGTCTTCACTTCAAAGGTTAGGTTGCTCTGCCCAATGCTGCACGTAAAGTTGGCTGTAGTGAGGATTCCTGTTGCGGAGTGATGAATATAGAACTGTTGGTGTTCTTGATTGGCACTACTGGCAAGGGCGATGCCAGAAAATGTCGGGCTTAAAGTCTCTATTGCCGACTTACAAATGTTCAACGCAAAATATATATAGTGGGCCGTGTAACTCAATGGCCAACGAAGATAATGTCAACACGGTACAGTGACGACTGGCACGTCAATTAGATTGGAGCCAAGTATTAAAGTTGACGACATAATTTATTGTGCACTGAAAGGTACATTGACATCACAAAGTCAGACGACGTAGCATCATTATAATGGCATGGCATAAACGTTATGTAATCTGATCAATCATGGCTGATCAATCATGTAGAAGTAGGCATCAACATCAATAGTATAGGTTACAGCATCTGGGCATCACAATTCATTGCATTTTCAATCATGAACTTGATTGAAATCGTATAACGGCCGACCTCTCAAGGACGGCGCTGAACTTCACGGCCAATAATTCTATCATGACTTTCAATACGGAGCTTTCCTACAACGCCAATGGTTTTATTGAATAAACCTCAAATATATGCGAAGAATAATCTCGATAATATTCTCGATAATAATAATCTGGATCCCACTAGCAACACAACATGGCGCATGTGTTGAAGTACAGCCAGATTTTAATAAATGACGAAATTAGCATAATAAGAATATGCAACGAGCCCTACACTGGCTCACATAGATACTCCCTACCAGGAGGTTTATAATCTCTACATGACTGCTTCCCTCAATCCGGCAAGACTTACAAATCGGCTCCGTCTAGAGACAACCGTCTCAGGCCATAGGCATTTGGCATTCCCCTTTCATAACGTCCATCTTATTCTCCCTGAGCGCACCAGTTGCGCTTCTGTGTTCAACCTCGTGTCAAATCGCGCGTAACTAATTAATAATATATATATTCTTAGCTGTGCTAAACATTTAAAATTACGCGCGCAAAAAGAACGCAACAGATACCTTCCACCCATGAGACAAAAAAAAAAGCGAAGCTTTTTTTTTGATTTAACTTATACCCACGACATCGATCAAGTTCATGTTCACAATTAATGTAATACCATTTAAATGTGAAAGTATGTGTGAATAATAATATGTGAGGTAAAGTTTGGAAAAAAGAAAATAGATTCCAAATTCAAAACTCAAACAAAAGAAATGACACATAATGTATCAAAATGGTACAAAACAACAAGTTAAGAAGTCCCAAATGAAATGAGATACTGAAATAAAGTAGAGAAGAATGGAAAGAAATGGTGATTAATGGAGACAGTAATCAAATAGGATGATAAAAGAGAAAATCTCAATCAGTGAACGCAATTAAATTAAGTAGTGAATGTATGCGAATATCTGTAAGAGGAAGAAATCATTAAATAAAATCAATGCGAAACACAACATACTCGAAGAAAATAACACGATCCAAATGATGTGTAGGCAAGATTAGCCACACAGCAAGTACGCCACAATGGTCACATGAATTTTGCCTATGTGCCAAAAATGATTAAGTGCGGATGATGCGCGGTTATAAAATAATTAGGGTGTTATGGAATAGCGTATTTCGAGTACTGAAATAATTAAGTGAATATGAATGTCATAGATGTCACCCAAAGTTATGGAAATTTAAAATGTTACCAAGTAATCTATAATGAAAGTAACTTAAATTAATTAAAATGTCCAGAAATCATCACGTAAGCAATGAAGATTGTCTTCAGCTCGTATCGAAGTGAATTAAAATCATGAAACTCTATGAAAGTTAAATGTCATGTAATCATTTATGTATCTAATAAGTTCGATTTATGTCAGTTTATGTTTCCAGTGGAATAGAAGTAAACTTACACCACGGTTAGTTTTGCACCAACACAATTACTCCTAGTTATTTGAAATGGAAAAGCACCAAAATAATGTATTAAAAAATGGTGCGAAGAATGTAATGATATATTCAAAGGTTAGGTTATTACTGGAAAACCCATAGTAGTACGTGTCGGCATAGTTCGTAAGCAATCATTCATAGTGCTGACTTGGTCACGTAGTGGCGTCACAACTTGAGGGGAGCAGAGGCTTGGTAGAGTCAAGGTGGTTTCGAGAGAAAAAATTCATCCATTGAGGTGTCAGTATTGCGGATGGCTTGAGTAGCGAAAACCAAATTACAGACGATGATAGAGACTCGTGCAGGAATGAAATTCGTGAGGTATGCACACTAAGTCCAATAATCGTCCGCAGTAGTGACGAAATGACCCCAAAAAAGTCTCAGCAATACGCGTAACGACCAAATAAGGGTTAACAATGTGATGTTTATCATAGCCTTAAGTCGTGTAGTTTCAATCCATTGACGATAAAAGTTATGCACATGCACAACTCCGAGTCCCATCATAAATACGTTCCTGTGAATAAAGAAACGAAATGTTCTTTTTGGTAAAAGTATGATATTTTTAACGCAATAATTTTAATAAATCTTACCGCATGTGGTCTGGTACTTCCTTGACCACTGTTCCATGACAGTTGATCCTTTCTTTAGGAGACAAGAAAAGGTAGTAGTGACAGCAGTCAAAACAGTAATGAATGTATTACCGATATAGGAAGAACAAAAATACCAGCGTGAAATGGAAGTCGCGTTGTGAATAATGTGCTGCAGAAAAAAATTGGTCCAAGATAAAACAAGAGCAAACATGAGTGTACGCAATGATGTAAAGAGTAGACATAAATATTAAAAAAATGATATCGAAACCAATAGGAAAAATAAAAAAAAAGTGTGTAATGACAACTGGATATCACAGACATCACGTATTACAAAGAAAATACTGAGTTAACCGGCCCATTAAATAAAAAAAGTAAATATAGATACTACAAGTGAAGAAATGCGAAACAGCCAAGACATAATAAAACTAAAGAACTGTCAATATGCAAGAGGAAATCAAGTAAACAGGAAGAATTAGCAATTAGCAATAACGGAAGAGACAAGTTCCAAAAATATACCAGAAAGAAAGAAGAAGCACGCACACACAAAACAACTATTAAGTGCGTGGTGCAGAATTGTGCACAAGTTGTACATCTAGAAGATGGTGTGCAAAAATCGAACCATGTTTGAAATGCACAGCTCTGTGAGCGTCATGAAAGTTTTCAAAACGAACAAAAGCAAGCTGATTAAAAGATTTTTGTAGTTCAAACATGCGAACAAATTTAACATTACCGACTGTCTGAAAAAATTTTCGGAGTGCATACCAAGTGGTATGAGACGGAATGTTGCGCACCAGAACAGTGCGATTCAATGTAATATGATCTCGGCCAGATCGCAACTGAGCCCGAGTATCATTTAAATTATTATGTTTAGCGCGTAGTGAGCGCGAAGAGGAATTTGTACGGACATGTAGATTCTTGCATGTCGTAATAGTTGGAAAATCACGGTTGTACTTGCGATTATCATGATGAATATTAATATCATCAACGCGCTGAATAATGTCACGACTCTTACAAGTGAATTTTGTGTCACCTTTGACAACATCATTCACACTATTGGGAGTATAAGTCCCCTGAGCATGCTGTATATAACGATTCTCATCGAAATAAATAGAACCAGTGTGAACGATATCGGTCACACTATCCTCAAATGGAACAAACTTGTCTGTCCCTGTACGTCTCAGATTCCGCAAGTTTGGAATGTTCTTAACAAACTTTTTAGGCTTCTCATGTAATGAAGTGACATGATTTTGTTGATTATGGGAAACAATTTTATTTGGGGGCTTAGGATGATACGCTAAACTGTTTGTCACCCCGTTTTTACTGTTATCGACATGTCGCCATGACGAACTCCCAGAGGAAGTAGTATAGTTATGACCAGATACACTGGCATCAGGGTGATGTCGAGGAAAGTTGTAACTACCTCTGTATGATATCTTTACTTTGGCAGGTTGTACAGGCCTGTTTGTATCACACTTGGGACTACCGGTATGTTGTACAGTAGTATTTCCATTATTAAGATTTGATAATATATTTTTATGTAACACCACATCGAGTAAATCATCAACCCTAGTTCTCAATTTCAAAATTTCCAAATCTTTGAGTGAAATCTCTTCACTCTGCCTCTTATTTAACTCTATCAGGTTAACAACTTTACTTCTATCATCAAGTAATGACTCAATGTGAGCCAACGTATCGAGGGTAAAATTTTCTTGTCGACCCTTAAGTTCTGGAATTTCGAGTTCAAGTGCTGCCACTTTACTCTCCAACTTTTCCTCCTGAAGCAGGGGGGCATGAGATTGAATTTCCTGTGGTTTCCTTCTCTCCAATTCTATCTCCCTCATGGCTTTTATTTTTCTTGCCATTTTCATAAATCTCTTTTTATGGGCTACCACCGTATGTGGCTGTAATAGGGCAACTTGAACATTAAGACCCAGAATTTGGGCAGCCTGTGCCTGAATGTTATCTTGTAGTTCCTGAACTTCCTGCGTGAGATTTTTCACCTCGACATGCCTATCTTCCATCTGAGCTTCCAACTCTTTAATCTTACACAATGCTGAATTCAATGCAGCTTGCGCACCAGTAAGTTCCAAATTCGATTTATGTAGATCACCTGTAAGTTTGGACACTGTCTCATGTAGTCCGCTCTCCTCAGCAATATCCTCCAACAACTGTATCTTTTCATGACGACACCTTTTGTCGTGAGTTATTTGTTTCTCATGAAAATTGTCTTTGCGTATAGCGCGGAATATATTTTTCATTATATTACCATGTGGTTCATGGGTGTAATTCACTAAAAACAAACGCAGATCCCTACGCAGTAGTTGTGCCAAGTCCGTGGCAATATTTATATGTGGACTAGAACGAAAATGCCAACTCGCAAAGTCCTCCAAATCTGATGCTGCCTGGCCTAAAAAACGATCCATCACATATTCTTCAAGTTCTGGGCCTTGAAATCCATGATCCCTACCATTCTGGAGCAGCATCTCCAATACAGGTATCATGTCATCCGTAGACATTTTTGTCTAATTTATATGAGGTCCACTTACCTAATCAAATATCACTCACTGAGGGAAAAATGTATCCTGTAATTAGCATGTGACAAGTTCCTGTCCAGAGAACTCGTATACTAATTATCATCAATGTCAGAAATATGTTATATTATTACCTAGCCATTAATTATTCATGCATTAAAATCATATAAGTAGAAAATACAAGATGTAGATAATGAGAACAATAGTTACAAAGACAAGATACTAAGGAACAAATGAAAACATTCGCAGAATCAACTGAACAATAAAGTAGAACTAAAAAGTGAATGTTGCAAAGCGTGCCATGAAAACTGCGAGGGAAAAAATAACAAGACAGGTAACATCACAGTGTATAAATACAAAGGTGTAAAAACTAAGCGAAAGCAAGATGGAGATGGACGACCGTTACAAACAAAATACATCATAAAAATAAGGTACGGATAAAAAATTATTACGAAAACAACAGTATAATACCTGACGAAACAACTAAACAGTTACTATTATAAGAAACAAGTAGCGATCAGAACTTCAGCAAGGTTTTTAGCCTTGAACTGGAATTACCGCTCAATTGAAACTTACAAACTAAATCCTATAGAACGTCTGACAAGAGCCCGAATTAGCTTCGAGATGAACCTCGTTTGTCAGATCGGCCTCCCTACCGCCCACGTGAAACATTAAACATAGAACATGCAATACAAATAATATTAGAATGGACATATTAAAAGAAAAGGCTCATCAATAACATGCAACAGAGTTACAGAGTACAAACAATCAGTGACCACTTATCTTTTTAAGAAGAAAAAATTCCCGGCCCTCGCAAAGCTAGCGATGAAGGTTCTCGGGTGTTGCATGTAGGTGCTTGAATATAGGACGTGATGCAGTCCAACGTTGATCTTTGCTATAGTCTTTGAACACCGGATCATCAAAAGTCAAGGAGGTTGAACGTTAAGAGACAAGTCGTGTCCTTGAAGTTATAAATTGGCTGTATCAGTTCTCGAAGCATGAGTTCTTGATTACAGAAAAAATTCTTATCCCCTTTGACTTGGCCACCAGATGTAGGAATCTTCGGTTGTTGCGGGATGTTGATTATAGTTATGCTGGTGTTCTTGATTGGCACTACTGGCAAGGGCGATGCCAGAAAATGTCGGGCTTAAAGTCTCTATTGCCGACTTACGCAAAATATATATAGTGGGCCGTGTAACTCAATGGCCAACGAAGATAATGTCAACACGGTACGTGACGACTGGCACGTCAATTAGATTGGAGCCAAGTATTAAAGTTGACGACATAATTTATTGTGCACTGAAAGGTACATTGACATCACAAAGTCAGACGACGTAGCATCATTATAATGGCATGGCATAAACGTTATGTATTCTGATCAATCATGGCTGATCAATCATGTAGAAGTAGGCATCAACATCAATAGTATAGGTTACAGCATCGGGGGCATCACAATTCATTGCATTTTCAATCATGAACTTGATTGAAATCTTATAACGGCCGACCTCTCAAGGACGACGCTGAACTTCACGGCCAATAATTCTATCATGACTTTCAATACGGAGCTTTCCTACAACGCCAATGGTTTTATTGAATAAACCTCAAATATATGCGAAGAATAATCTCGATAATATTCTCGATAATAATAATCTGGATCCCACTAGCAACACAACATGGCGCATGTGTTGAAGTACAGCCAGATTTTTAATAAATGACGAAATTAGCATAATAAGAATATGCAACGAGCCCTACACTGGCTCACATAGATACTCCCTACCAGGAGGTTTATAATCTCTACATGACTGCTTCCCTCAATCCGGCAAGACTTACAAATCGGCTCCGTCTAGAGACAACCGTCTCAGGCCATAGGCATTTGGCATTCCCCTTTCATAATCAAAGCGCTATATGACAATGCGAGATGTTGTGTTAGAACAAATAAAGCGAATACAGAATGGTTTACAGTAGAAACAGGGGTGAAACAAGGCTGTATTATGACACCACTACTTTTTGGAATAGCTATTGATTGGGTTATGAGAAACTATACCCACAATGAACAATTAGGTATAAAATGGACAAATGGAAAATTCCTGGGGGACCTGGATTTCGCAGATGATGTAGCATTCTTAAGTTCAACACCAAGACAATCCCAAGAAGCAATAAATAATTTGTGTCATCTCTCGGTTAAAATAGGTCTCCAAATAAATACCTCTAAAACTAAAGCTATGAACTTTTCTAACGAGACCTTTGATATCATCTTGAACGGGGAAAAACTACAGAAAGTTGAAAGTTTCAATAATTTAGGCAGTAAAATGACTCAGGATGGTGACACAACAAGAGAAATCCATACTAGAATTGCTTTGGCAGCTAGCGCCTTCAATAGATTATCTAACATTTGGAAATTACGATCATTGAATATACATACCAAGCTTCGTCTGTTTAATTCAAATGTTATCTCAGTGTTAACATACGGCTGTGAGAGTTGAAAATAACAAAATCATTGGAGAACAAGCTGAATACATTCGAGAACAAATGTCTTAGAAAACTCATGAACATCAGTTGGAAAGAATTCAAGACTAATCGACAAATAAGAGAAGACTCTAGGCAGAAATATGTCTCCGACTATATAAGGAAAAGACGATGGTCATATATCGGTCATGTCCTACGAATGCAAAACAACAGAATACCACTACAGGCGCTCACTTGGGTTCCTGAGGGTAAGAGGAAAAAAAGGAAGACCAAAAGAAACACTCAGAAGAACAATAATAAGAGAAGGAAGAACGTTGGGCCTAAATAATGTGCAAGAGCTAAGAGGAGTGGCGTCACAACGAACAACCTGGAGAGCACTCGTTTCTGCCTTATGCGCCGTGTTTGGTGCTTAAAGAATTTATTATTATTATTATTTCATAACGTCAATCTTATTCTCCCTGAGCGCACCCGTTGCGCTTCTGTGTTCAACCTCGTGTCAAATCGCGCGTAACTAATTAATAATATATATATTCTTAGCTGTGATAAACATTTAAAATTACGCGCGCAAAAAGAACGCAACATTGTCATAAAGGCTTTTTAATGATTGACACTATGCAGCTTGGAATTCCATAAGCCCTCAGTATTTTCCATAAACTGTCCCTGTGTATACTGTCAAAAGCCTTTTCAAAATCAACGAAATTAATGTACAACTGTCTTTGCCATTCTGAGCACTGCTCTATAATGTTCCTGAGGGTAAATATATGATCTACACATCTTCTGTTCTTTCTAAATCCTGCTTGTTCTTTCCTCAGTTTGTGGTCTACTGCTTTTGAGATTCTCTGTATAATTATCCTGCCTAGTATTTTGCTGGGAACTGAGAGAAGAGTTATTCCTCTCCAATTATTGCAGTCTGCAAGATCTCCCTTCTTGGGCAATTTGACAATTATTCCTTTTCTCCACTCTGTTGGTGTTGTCTCTGTTTTCCAGACTTGTGCAAATAGTGGTTCTAATAGTTCTGCTGCTAGCTCAGGGTCTGTCTTAAATAGCTCTGCATTTAAGTTATCATGACAAGGCGCTTTTCCATTCTTTAACCCTTTGATTGCTGTGATGATTTCTTCTTTTCGTGGGATGTCTGTATTAACATCAAGATCATTTTCAGCCTCAGGAACATTCAATTGTGTCTCTGGTGGTTCCTTATTCAGAGTTCCTCTGAAATGCTCTGCCCATCTTGTTTCCTATCCCTCTACTGTTGTGATGAGATTTCCTTGCTTACCTCTTACTAATGTAATATTGTTTGCACCTCGTTTTCCACTGATGATTTTAGTTATTTTGTATACTGTGCTTTGTTCATTTCTCAGTGCTGCCTCTTCTGCCTGTCTTACAAGGTCATCCAGTAATGTTCTTTTGTTAGCACGGGTTTGACGTTTAACTTCCTTGTCCAGCTGACTGTACTGTTCACTATATATTGCCTTTAATCTGGGAGACTTAGCTTCTGTTTTCTTTCTTTTCATTTCCTTTCTCTTCGCTATGGTATTTAGCGTATCTGGTGTTATCCAGTCTTGGCTCTGTCTTTCCTGGAATCCCAAGCATGACTTGCTGCTTTCCTTGTATATTGTTGAGATGGTGTTGAATCTCTGGTCAACATCATCGGTCTCTGTTCTTTCCTGGCTTTTGATAATCTCATATCTTCTCTTTACGTCGACCACGAAAGCTTTTCTGGTGAGGGGATCCTTCAGTTTCGTGATGTTGTATCTTTTCTGTTTGACTGCAACTGGTCCAGCAGCTCTGAGTTTCACTTTCAGTCTTGGTACTACTAGGTGATGATCACTTCCCACATCTGCGCCTCTTCTTACTTTCACGTCTTGTAGTGCATGTCTCCACCTGCCATTGATCATTATGTGATCTATCTGGTTTCTGTCTCGTCCGTTTGGTGATTCCCATGTTAACTTGTGCACTTCCTTGTGTGGAAAAAGTGTTCCTCCAATGACCAGGTTTTTAATACTGCAGAAGCTTATTAATTTGTCCCCATTCTCATTTGCTGTTCCACTGCCGCATTTCCCCATTACTCTTTCGTTATAATTATTGTGTGCTCCCACTTTCGCATTTAGGTCTCCCATTACTATAATGAGATCGTACCTGGGTGTAGTTTCCATTTCTTTTTGTACCTGTTGATATAACTCGTCCTTGATCTCTTCATCGCTGTGTTGGTGCATAGCATTGTATAATTGTGGTGTTGGTGAACCTCCCTCTTAGTCTTGCTCTTATCAGTCTGTTGTTGGTGGGTTTCCATTCCAGTAAAGACCTTTCCATTCCTTTCTTCAGGATAATGGCTACACCTTCGTTGTGCTGACCATCCTCTCTGCCAGAATAAAGTACTGTTTCCCCTGTAGCTGTTTTTATTCTCCGTCTACCTGTCCATCTGCTCTCGCTTATTCCCAGGATATGTATCTTGTAGTTCCTCATCTCTGCTGTAATTTGTCTCAGCTTTCCTGCCTCATTCATAGTTCTGACGTTCCAAAAACCAATTCTGGTTTCGTGTTTTGCGGTCGGGACACAGCTCACAAACGTTTAGCTCGATTTACATTGCATTCACATTTACCACAAAAATGTACCCAATAAACCTCGCTCACGCAGGAGCATACAACCATAGAACCTTCTCAAAATTACATCTTGACAATCTGCCTAAGGAAAATTCTTCGAATTTTCTGACCGAACACCATCACCAACCATGAACTGCTAACTCGGAGCCACAAAGAAGACATGCGCACTATCTTAGTGGGTAGACACTGGAAATCGGTTGGCCACAACCTCAGAAGAGACCCTGACACCATCACCAGACCGACCATGCTATAGACTCCAGAAGGAAAGCGAAAGTAAGGGCGGCCAAAAGCCATCTGGCGGAAAACAGCGGAGGCAGAGATGCTGAGCATGAACCGAAGCTAGGGCACCACATGAAGGATGGCTGTCGACCGAGCACAGTGGAGACAGTTTGTTGGTGTCCTACAAGACACCACCAGGCGTGATAGTCACTGATTGCTTTGTCAGTCAATGGCCAAGGACGAAAGGCAAGAAAAAAATATGTGAATGACCCCTAAGTTGTGTACAGCGTCCGACTCGAGTTCGAATCGATCGAATCGACAATACTGCCTTTCTAAGAATGATTTTGAGAAGCAGCCGTTCCTTTACTTATTAGAGAAGTTACCCCTTCCCTGTCGCTTCGTACAGCAGACTCCTCCCTAATGAACCAGGAGTCATCGTAATAGCTGTTTCTATTTGTTTTTTCAGAGAGAGAGAGAAAGAGAGGGAGGGAGAGAGGAGGAGATAGATAGATAGATAGATAGATAGATAGATAGATAGATAGATAGATAGATAGATAGATAGATAGATAGATAGATAGATAGATAGATAGATAGATAGGTATAAACTTTAAAAAAATTTCGTTTCGTTCCCTTTATATTTAAGTTCATGTAGGCGGTTGCACTTTTTAATAGTTTTCTTTTGTAGCTCAGTAGATGCGGAAGTGAAAGGCTTATGTTTGTGTTTTTGTTTCTTTCGGATTAGCATAATTCTATTTACAGTGTACGTATATATGCACGTATGTTGAAGAGTTGAAATTTCACTAATTGTTGATTTATTTGTCGATTATGTAAAGTTCTCTACTTTTATTTGAATACACAAACCCTTATCGGTGTCAGCAATGGCTGCAAGAGCATTTGAAAAAGTCACCAGTTGTCGATAGCATAACTTTAGTGTGCCCACTTATAATTAATTTTAGCTGTTAATTGCACTTCCGCATTAGTTGTTCTAGAAGTATACATGGACTTAGTTGTACGTAAGTGACTAGCTTCGAGAAAACCCACAGTGAGGACATTGGATGGGGATAAGGGAGAAGTACTTTCGACAATTGATCGCCTGGCTAGAGAACAACACTGTAGGCTAATTGATGAATCAAGGCTAAGATTGCTGACATTTGGTGTCAGTTGTAAGACTAACAGGGATGCATGTATGAGAGGATGCATCCGTGGTGTATACAACCAGCGTGCTACAGGAACAGTTAGTATCATACCCTTCAACATTTGCTGAGTGAGACTGAGCACCTATTAGTTTGCCTGGAGTGTAGGCCTAGTGATGTCGATTCTGATCAACAATAATAAAGTGATGTGCAATTAATACTATGGCTGAAGTGTGCAACAGTAGGCTGGGGGTTGCCATTTTGGCCAAACATGGTGATTCCGCTTCAATTTAGAATTTAATTTCTTTGTTTTCATCTTTAAAACGGCCTCAGTGTTTGTTGGCCGTAATTAATTTTAGCAAAGCTCGAAATAGGGTTGGTATTAGATTAAGGCTAGCTGTTTGACAAAGCTCAAAACAGAGTTTGAGTTATTGGTTGAAATGAAGAAAAGTTTGTTGTGTGTTCGATACAACCCCAACTTTCAGAGACAAGTATTTAGAATTTAAAATTTCTTTGAGAACAGTAATTGTTGTTCTTTAAAAAAAGGTTGGTTTGTTAAATGCTAACACAAAGCCCCTAACTATTCTCTTTAAATAAACATTAAATATCACTAATTGAGTTGAAATGAAAATCAGTGCTTGCCATAAATGGTACCTATACCTTGTAGCTGTATGGCAGCTTGCGTACCATGACAACCCCCAGAGCTATGCCAGTGGGAGTTTTACTTCTGGTAGGTTCAGCTAAGCTGGACAGGTCTGTGCGGGTAGGGGTCAGACAAAAGCTGGTACCCTGGTCCTCCAGGTTTTGGGGTTTTAGCGCAGGGCTGACACCCCTACCTATGTAAAAAATCTGAGCAGTTATGTAAACGGCAACAAATGGGAAAACTTTGATGCAGGACAGACATTCGGAGTCTCAGGCTCTTATGACTGTCAGTGGTGAAAGCCGAAAGGAAGCTACTGGCATGAAAACGGATGCCCCGACCGCAAAACACAAAACTAGAATTGGATTCTGGAACGTCAGAACCATGAATGAGGCAGGAAAGCTAAGGCAGATCACAGCAGAGATGAGGAACTACAGATTACATATCCTACTGCACCTAGGTACGAACATATTATAGTAATGGGAGACCTCAATGCGAAAGTTGGTACACACAATACTTATAATGAAAGAGTAATGGGGAAATGCGGCAGTGGAACAGTAAACGAGAATGGGGACAAACTAATAAGCTTCTGCAGCATTAACAACCTGGTCATTGGAGGAACACTTTTTCCACACAAAGAAGTGCACAAGTTAATGTGGGAATTACCAAACGGGCGGGACATAAACCAGATAGACCACATTATGATCAATGGTAGATGGAGGCATGCATTTCAAGATGTGAAAGTAAGAAGAGTTGCAAATGTAGGAAGGGATCATCGCTTTGTAGTAGCAAGACTGAAGGTGAAATTCAGAGCTGCTGGACCAATTGCAGTCAAATAGAAAAGATATAACATCATAAAACTCAAGGACCCCCTCACCAGAAAAGCTTTTGTGGTTGATGTAAATAGATGATATGAAATTGCCAAAAGCCAGGAAAGTACAGTGACTGATGATGTTGACCAGAAATTCAACATCATTTGAACAATATACAGGAAAGCAGCGAATCATGCTAGGGATTCCAGGAAAGAGACAAGATTGGATAACACCAGAAACGTTAAACACCATAGTGAAAAGAAAGAAAACAGAAGCAAAGTCTCCCAGATTAAAGGTAATATATAGCGAACAGTACAGTCAGCTGGACAAAGAAGTAAAACGACTAACCTGTGCCAACAAAAGGAAATTTCTGGATGACCTTGCAAGACAGGCAGAAGAGGCAGCACTGAGAAATGAACAAAGCACAGTTTATAAAATAACAAAAACTATCAGCGGAAAATGAGGTGCAAACAATATAACATTAGTTTTTCTTTTTCTAACCAGCGGCACTCGAGATTTCCAGCCCTTTTGGCCCAATGACGTCATTGCGAGGCTGGGGAGCCAGTGGACTTTTCTTCCGACCCGGTCAGGAGATTCGCTCCTTCCCATCCACAGAGGGTTTATCTGCAGGAGCCGTTCAGGTTATTCAGTCAAATTCCCGGTCGATGACACTCCTGCAAATGCCGGCGCCCGGGCTTGAACCTTGAAAACCTGGTCGCTAGCGGAACGTCTTAACCATTACATCAGCGCGGCTCCCATATAACATTAGTAAGAGACAAGCAAGGCAATCTCATCACCACAGCATAGGGGCAGAAAACAAGATGGGCAGAGCACTTCAGAGAAACACTGAATAAGGAACCACCAGAGATGCAGCTGAATGTTCCTGAGGCTGAAAGCGATCTAGACGTAAATACAGACATTGAACGAAGAGAAGAAATCATCACAAAGGTTTAAAGAATGGGAAAGTGCCTGGTCACGACAATTTAAATGCTGAGTTATTCAAGGCAGATCCTGAACTAGCAGCAGAACTATTAGAACCACTATTTGCACAAGTCTGGAAAACAGAGACATCATCAACAGAGTGGAGTAAAGGAATAATTGTCAAATTGCCTATGAAGGGCAACCTTGCAGACTGCAACAACTGGAGAGGAATTACTCTCCTCTCAGTTCCCAGTAAAATACTAGGCAGGAATTTCAAAAGCAGTAGACCATAAACTGAGGAAAGAACAAGCGGGATTCAGAAAGAACAGAAGATGTGCAGATCATATATTCACCCTCAGGAACATTATAGAGTAGTGCTTGTCATGGGATTTGCCTCCCCTTTGCACTGCAGTAGTGGTCCACTAGTGGCCAAACCTCAAGAGTATCTAAAATGGGTCTTCAAAGGTGTCTACCTTCGCACAAGATTACTCTTGCCAGAGTTGTAGATAGAAGGATAATGATGCTTCTATCTCAAGGTAGTGTTCACAAGATAATTCAGAAGTCAAGAACAATGCTGCATAGGGCAGAGCACTATTAACTTCTATCTGATCTTGCACTTTTTGTGAAGTTTTAAGCAATGGTGTGGCTTGTTTGAGCCCCCAGCTGGTTTAATCCAGCAAAATTCCAGTAAGTGTATGTATATTAAAGATTTTAGATCATACATGCGCTCTCTTATCTATAAGAACTGAATCAACTATGAATTTGTAAAATAACATATAACAAATTTAATAATCAATTAGTCTTTAACAAATTTAAATAAATATGGATGAAAGTGACTTTAGAGGGTTTTTTAAGATTGTCTTCACTGAGACTTAATTGGGGACTGATGATTATTGTTCGTTGCTTGCGCCTGTTACAAAAAACTTAACTGGCTGAGTACTGTAATGGGTCATTGTCAGGTGTTTTGTGATGAGGACTCTTCTCTAGAGGCATCTAGATGAACTTCACTCCTATGGGTGTCTTCACAACATCTCCACTGTAGGTAGTTGGTGTCGAACCCAGCTTCTTGAATCACAAGATAGTGGCAAAGATTCTTACTTCAGACTGGTCTGGTACTAAGAACCTTCTTGTAGCTTTGAACCATGAACTTTAGGAAAAATAAAAGAACAAATGCCTCTGCTAAGTACATTTGTGGGCTGAAGATTAACAGGCACATTGTATCGCTGTCCACCCACCAATGTTAGCCTCTCTGAATAATTATTCTCCATGAGTATGCACAGTATAACTCAAGAAATATGATAAGAAATCACCGTTATTCTTCTGGTTACTTTAATGGGGAAAATGTGTCTGGACAGCGCGAGTGCAATGGCTGGGGCCTGAATTACAATTAACAAGGTACATATATATCACAAAATGATACTATACACTTTATGCACATGTGATGTAATCATCACTCCTCACTGCTCCATTCAGAGTCTGGGGTCGCTTCTGTTTTCGCTTTCCTGAGCGAATTATCATAAAGCAAACACCAGTGCTTGCTGTAGTGGTTTATGAACATACCATTTTCATATATTGAGGTTGCCAGCCTCCTATGCCTTGTAAAACCACTTAGCAAGTACAAACATGTCAAAATTCACATGGTAAAATAAATGTTTACACTCTCCCCAAATTACTTGGGAACACAATCTCCTGGCACATATGAATGGACACAGTAACTTTGATTAGATGCTTCAAACACTTGGTCGGGGAAATTTTAGTATTCCTCTTATGACGGGTTTTCTGATTCCTTAAGTTTCCAGTCTTGGTATTTAAAATTGCTGGTTCTCTTTTAAATTATAAAGACGCCCAAATACTTCGATCTGTCACTTTTAATTCTGGAATTCTTTGTCCGATCCTTCTCTCTGGCTAATGGGAGTTGTTACTTGACATTTGTTGAAAATGCAGTCTGACTTGTGTCTCTGATTTCGCTAGATTATATTTCCATTTCTCAGTCCAAGTCCCAGATGGTATTTCCGACAAACTTTCCAATGAGAGCCAAAGTTTATTCCGGCTCTCAAATTAAACCAATCCTGTCTCTTTAGAACTATGTGGGTCGGGGTGTTAAATCATTACTATCCCCTGTGTGTTTTAAAATATCAGTTTTGAAATTTAAACTCGTGACCTCTTTCAAATATAGCAGTAATACTTCCGATTGCATTTGTACAAACTCACAAACACATCGGTGAATTTATTTCCTGGCTAATACCTTCCGCCCATATTGTCTCCTCTGACAGGTTATCCTTACTATAGCTACAGAGATGGTCCAGCGGAAGTGATTACATATTATCACCTGTGTTTGCGTACATCTCCCAGACGGATTTCTTAGACAGCCAATCTGGCTTGCTTTCCGTCCATCGGGCGAGACCACCTTGTGTCAACAATGACCGTCTCTATCAAATGTGGCTAGATGACTTCAGTGATTGAAGTATTAGCCGCTGACCTGTCTAATTAGCCTTGTAATACTACAATTCACATGGTAAACGTAAACAAGTCTGGGAGTGACTAGGCAAGAATGTCGGTGCATAAAATATGCCAAATAATCGGATGATGAGCGTGAAAAAAAAAAGAAATAAATCGGTAATGCAGGAGAGAAGGACGTACACAATTATCGTCACAGTGCTCAGAATGGCAGAGACAGCTATACGTTAACTTTGCTGATTTTGAAAAGGCTTTTGACATCATACACAGGGACAGCTTATGGAAAATACTGAGGGCGTATGGAATTCCTAGCTGCATTGTTTGCTTTATAAAAAGCCTCTATTCTAACTTTACACGCAATGTTGGGTTGAGCAACCTAACTTTCAAGGTGAAGACAGGGATGCCCCTTATCAACAACTTTATTTTTGACAGTCATAGACTGGGTGATGCGCCAGACAACAGAGGGCAGTCCAAGAGGAATTAGATGGACACCATTTTCTACACTGGAAGACCTGGAATATGCAGATGACATTGCACTACTGACACATTTACATCATCACATCCAAGAAAAAAAACCGATGGACTGAATAAGTATAGCCAGCAGGTGGGTCTGAACATCAGTCTGAAGAAGACAGGTCATGACACTCAATGTAGGCAATCCTGAGCCAATAATAATTAGGAACCAGAAGCTAGAACAGACAGGCACATTTACATACTTAGGATGCAAAGTAACACCAGACAGTGGAACAAGCAAGGACATCAACAACAGAATGAATAAAGTGAGAACAGCCTTTGCTAGTCTCAACAACATCTGGAAGTCTTCCCAGTACAGCACAAACACCAAATTAAGATTATATAAGAGCTGTGTACTTTCTGTGCTTGTCTATTTTGCGGAATGCTGGAGAGTAACAGAGAAGGAAATGTCGAAACTGTCCTCTTTCTACACAGTGTGCCTAAGGAAAATTCACAGAATCTTTTGGCCGAATACCATCACCAACCAAGAACTACTTATTCGGAGTAACCAAGAGGACATGCACACCATCATAGCTGGTAGATGCTGGAGTTGGGTTGGCTACGTCCTCAGAAGGGACCCTGATGCCATTACAAGAACAGCTATGCTATGAACCCCGAAGGAAAGCGAAAGAGAGGCCAACCAAAAACAACTTGGCGGAGAACTGTTGAGGCTGGAGATGCAAAGAATGAACCAGAGTTGGGGCACTGTATGAAGGATGACCGCCGACCGAACAAAGTGGAAGCAATTTGTTGCTGCCCTACAAGACGCCACCAGGTGTTATGGCCACTGACTGCTTTAACAGTCTGCGGCTAAGGATCAAAGAAGAAGAAAAATAGTGCATTTTGTTTGATGTTATCCAAAAAAGTGTCCCACATTGGTAGGATGGAGCCGCGGTAGCATAGTGGTTAGTGCACTGGCTTCCTAGCGCAGTGGTCTATGGTTCGATCCCCAGATGAGGCGGAAAAATTTTTAGGCCACAAACGGCTCCTGGGTCGACCCAGCCCCAAATGGGTACCAGAGCTACTCTGGGAAGGTTAAGGCGGCCGGCGTGATGCCGACCACATCACCCCTCGTGTGCCGACGGTCAAGATAATATGGGCCTAACACCATATTCCCAATATGCCTCAATGGGCGTGTAACGGGTTCCTTTACCTTTTTTTTTTTTACATTGGTAGGATTAGGTTTTGGGTTCCTAAACCTAACCCTTACCCCTTTTTACTGCGTCTCAGAATTTTGTTGTTGTTGAGATTGTAATGAACATACGGCCCACTGTTCTTCATTTCAACCCACTAATTGAAACAAAGATTATGGGAATACAGTAGTATTTTACCTAAATGGCTGTCCATATATGAGCTGGTTGAAATAAACAGCAGTGAGAAAGATGTCCAATTTCACCCAGATGTCTCTCACTCTGGCAGTAAATTAAGTCGCCAACATTGTTAGATTGCCCACATGGTTTAGGATTTTAACTCTTACCCCTTATTAATTAATTATTCTTTAAGACCATATCAATGTGGGTGACTTAACTGGTTGCAGAATTGATAGCTTATGCTAAGCAAAAAAAAAAAAGGCTCAGTATATTCCATCTACTATGTCTACGCCACATCCTTGTAATTTTGTGGAAGGACAAAGTGACAGATGTCGAGGTGCTGTCAGGTGCTGGCCTTCCAAGTATATATACACTGCTTAGACAACACAGACTCCGCAGCATGGAAGATGGTTGCATCCCTAAAGATATCTTCTACGGACAACTGGCAGATGGCAAAAGAACAGTCAGGCGACCACAGTTGAGGTTCAAACATGTACGTTAGAGAGACATGGAGGTACTGGACATAAATCCAGCAACCTGGGAGGATGAAGCTGCTGATCGCACCAAGGAGCAATGCTCCCTATGGCTCCACCTCAGGTTGGGTGAAAAGAAGCTCCCACGTGAAGCAGAAGAGAAAAGAACCTGCTGAAAGGAACACCAGGAAAATAAGCAGCTGAGGGCTGTCACCTCAGGGGCACATTCCCATAGTCTGTTATGACTAAAGGGGCTATTATTATTATTATTATGGTTTGTACTAAACCGAGGTAAACTGCACATCTTGTTGAGTTGATGCTAATTTTGTTTATCGAGTTTTTTTTGTTTGATGTCGTAAGCGTAAAGAGCCGATGATTGTTTTCGTTACTCTATGTCTGTATATTTGTGTACCATATGATTAATGCCATGGCATTCAACAGTAATATATGTTCGTCCTGGACAAAGTCGTAGATTACTCCTCAACTAAATGCCGTATTTGTCAGTGAAGACCTAACATTTTGAATCCAGAAAAAAAGACACTAAAAATGCTGTGTCAAACACTTGTTTATTTCCATACAAAAAGTTGTTTTCATATAATACGTCTAGTCTGTTTGTTATTTATTAGTTAAATTATAATAGTATAAAAATCATCATAATAAAAAACAGTGTGCTTCTATATTTAGTAACAGGTGAATAACTTAATTAATGATTATGGAACATTTAAAACTTCAGGCATGATGTCAGCATTTTCAGGTTAATTTCTAAATGAGGGGAAAGCAGAAGATAGATTCTTATTCTTTGAATATGAGTTGAGAAGGAACGTGTTGATTGTGTGAAATACGTTTATTTGAATTTCATCAAGTGCAACGTGCAAGTTGCGCACGTTAAAAATCCCTCAAAAGTTGGAAATCGTATAGAATATACGGCCGCTGGCCTGGCAAAATTTAAAAACTCGGAAACCTACCCACCACAACAAAAATTTATATAATGTGTGATTCCTGTATACACACATAAGGATCCTCGTGGTGCTACGGAGTTCTTGCATTGTGCTGATATCCGCCTTGTGTGATTAAAGGGAGGAGATCGGAGCACTGATGGAGTTGTCCGAGTGCAATGAATATGGTCCTTAAAACCAAACAAAATCAAATCAACATAGCTAAGTTAGGAAGTTATCAAACTTCAGACAAAACGGTAGAGATCAAATATTATCTGACCTGTGCTTTTCTGTTTTTATTAGCACTGAAAAATCATTATTATTATTCTAATCTTTTTCTTTTAGGTCGTTCATGCCATTTAGGATAACTCCATTCTCATCCAGTCCTACCTACTATGGCCTGATGTATTGTTCTAATATATTTCTATCAGATTGCTTGTCTAAGTCTTGATCCATTTTCTCGTGCGTTCTCCTCTATTAATGGTCGTTTCCACTGTGCACCGTTATTGCCATGTTTTTAGTTGATCAGGATTGGTTCATACAAACCCAGACCATTTCTTTGTTTTTCAGCACAGTGTATTTATTTACTCGTCTAGTCCACGATGGCCACGATATCTTCATTTCTCAGCAGGACTTTTGTGTATTTATGAGTTGCTTTGCTCAGATGCCTCATTTTACAGATGGTGACAGTTTTTTTTTCTCTCTTGTTAATGCGCAAGTGTAGCACTGATAGTCCTCATTCATTAGTCTCCCGTCAGCTTACCAAGGTGCTTATATCTTCAACAAATTCACACCAGTCTTCCTGTCCTGTGCAAGTAGCTCAAGGTCTTTCTTTGTCTTCTTCATCCCATTAATTTCTGTCTCAAGTTATCTTCTCCTTGTGTCCTTTGGTCTTTCTCTATCTGTCTTAACCTGGAGATTCCAGAACAAGAACTGATAGCATGTGTATTTATGAGTTGCTGTGCTCAGGTGTCTCATTTCCCAGATGGTGACTGTTTTTTTTATATCTTCTTGCTAGTTATATCCTCTCACTGTCAGACACATCAGGAAACAGGAACAACATTATGATCCAAGGACATAGAGAAAGGGAGAAAATGGAATGGAATGGTTTTGACACCTCGTCAGAATACAACCAAATCAGCTGCCTCCGGTGAGCTTCTACTGCCCAACTTTTCGCTTACAAAATAGTAGCAGCCGGGAGGTTTGTTCTTCTCATCTTCCTTGTCATTAAGCTTCGTGCGTAGCATAGGCCCTCATTTTACTCACACCGAATTCCTCCTGTCTTGGGCCATCTACTCATATACTTTTATTGTCTTCGGCATCTTTCTTCTATCTGTTATGGTGCTGTTTAAGCTATCTTGATTGTCCTTTTTGTTGTTCTTGAAGTGTTTGAAGTTTTGGTACCAAGCTAAGTGTCGGCAGCAGTGGTTGTCAAAACCACGGGTGGCGACCCAAACGAGGATCGTGTGGATGTTGCAGAGGGTTACGAAAGGGCTCGACCGGAAATAAAATTGTTGGTAAAATGAAATGTGAAATTGTCTGCGTGTAAATTTTAAGGACAGCATCATTGTTTTTTTTGTTTATAAACCGAAAATATGGGTATGAAGAATTAAAGTATAGATTAAAATGATTTGTATTCCATTTAATTTTTTTTTATTCCATTCTGGCAATATTAACATTATACACCAATCTGACAATCTTAACATCGCACCGATCCATTCTTCTTTGTACAATCCCAGCAGCGGGACATTTTGCAGTTAGAAAATATTCATTGTTAACGTTTAATGATATTATTATAAGACTACTCATTTTTAATGGTGAATGTTGTTGTAACGTTAATGTAACAGTGGGCTATCACCTCAGGAGCGCATTCCCATAGTTAGTTATGATAGAATTCTGGGTGAAATCAGTCATACATTCTACTGCTCTTCATTTCATCTTGTGTGCCAGTTAAGTTGACCCACATTGGTACACCCTGAAATAAGAATCCACAGATGCAGTAATAAGCTGTACATTTTTTTTTTTTTGGTCATTGCATTTTTTTGTAATTTTTTTTTGTAACACATGGTCTCATTTTGTTTTTGTTGCACTTATAAATTTTGAAAAAAAGCTTGAAACATGCTTAGGGTTATCATTATTGAGTATTTTGCTGTCTCTGCTTCTTAAGTGTAAGCCTGGCCCTAAATTCAAATGAACCATTAAACTTAACCCTGTTTCCAGCATTTTATCTTTTTGGAAATAATAATAATAAATAAACAGCCGATAGGATAGTCTGGCGCTCTCTCTTCCAAACCTCTACACCTCACGGTAGAAGGGGAACGACTAAGTAAGTAAGTAAGGAAATAATAAATGGCTAAAAATCTCAAAACAGTAATGACTGACACTAATCTTAACCCTTATCCTATGTCACGCTTTTTCAAAGATAATTATTAATGCAAAAAAAAATGAAATGAGGATCATAACGCTACCTTGGTAATCATTACAATGTATCTTAAGTTATAACTGTAGGCAGAGTAACTTTAGCTAGACTAAGCTGGTAATTGCAATGCTGTATCATGAGTTGTAATTGCAGACAAAAAAACAGCTCACGTGCTCAAAACTGACTTCGACTGCTTATCACGCATTGATAGCTGTTAAGGAAAAAATGGAAGTTTAATTTACTACACTATCATCAACCTTAATCCTAAGTCAAACCTTGTTTCTGACAAGATAGCAACAAAACCATTTTCTGAATGGTGATTCTCTCAAACTATTGTGATCATATTCTGTACAGTTGAAGAGTGCTTGAGAAGTACTAATGAATAAATAAATATCACAGCGATAAGGAGAATGCACTTAGCCATCATTGGTGCCACGGTAGCACAGCGGTTAGTGCATTGGCTTCCTAGCTCGGTGGTCCATGGTTCGATCCCCAATTGAGGTGGGATTTTTTAGACCGCAAATGGCTCCGGGGTCACCCCTAGTGTGCCGATGGGCAAGAAAATATGGGCCTAACACCATATTCCCAATATGCCTCAATGGGCGTGTAACGGGATACTTTACCTTTACTTACATATCCAACTTGGACATGGATGAGAAGAGAAACTTTTGAGAATATTGTTTGACGAAAAAAAAAAGCTGGAGTAAGAAGTAGAGGAAGACAGAGAAAAGGTAATGGACAGCTTGGCACCCTAGTTTGGAAAGAAGTTAACAACAGAATTGAAAGTGGATGCAAATGATTGAGATCTGTTGAGAGGCGTGATAGCCCACATCTCATGGTACAGGACGCAGTGATCTTCTTTTTCTGCGTTCAGTTTGTAATCATGCTAAATCTGCAGGCCTGTCGCCAGGATGAAGTTCACAGTCTTTTCCATGTCAGTGCAGCAGCCCCAGAGCCCAGCACCCTCTTACCAAGAGGGTCATCATGGGTTGGGCCATTTTGGAGAATGCATTCAGTGGTCTGGATTCCGGTTCCACATGGACATTCATTTGTATGAGATATCCGGAGGCGATAGAGGTGGCCTAGTATGCAGTGGACAGTTCTCAGGCAGAAAATGATTGTCTGCTGGTGTCTATTAAGCTGGTGGATTGGGTCATATCTGTTGTATATATCACCTACCTTTTTCTACTGGTAGTTTAACTTGTTGTGGATGATGGTTTTAGTCTCTCGATAGGACAATATATTAATTATTTGACCAGTATTGGTTGTCATTCATAATTTTTGTGTATTGTGTTGTTTAGTAAGAATCCCCAAGGAGAAATACACTCGTCAGGATGCCCGGGGATAAAGTCACTTTGACGAATGCTCTAGAAAATGTGGATGTCCTGGATGACCTACCTCTACCAGACCAGCAACCATGCATTGAGGCTTTGTCCCTATCAGTGCATTATCGAGCCAATTTTGACACTAATTTTGAGGACAAGAATGCTTTTGTTACAAGTGTCGCAAAATACAAGGAACAAGCCACAGTACAGGCAGACCTGGTGAGATTTTAATTTTATTGCCAGTGGCTGAGTGTTTCTGTACAGTAAGTTAGCTGAACATTTTAAAAGTAACAGTGTAATTGTGAAAGCTCTTCTGCATTTAGCAAATCTTAGTTTAAAACAACAGTCTTCAAACAGTAATTTGACATGTAGTTAGTTTATGCTACCAACTTCCCTGGTAATGTTTAACAAATCATTCTTATCCCATTTTCTAGAATCTGCTTCTGGAAGAAGGCGAGACATATGCAGTAATGCTTTATACATGGAGATGTTGTTCTCGTGCAATTCCCCAGGTTTGTTTTTGTAACTGTCTCAAACTGATGATATTGTGGTGTTTTAAAAAGGTACAGTTTTAATCGGTGAGAAATATCTGGAAATCCTTTTAACAATTATTGTACCATGGATACCTAGCCTTCTCGGATAAGGACGGAAAAATTAGGAGGTCCCGTGTGCAAGTTGCCTACGTTAAAAATTCCACGGCAGTTGGAAATCATAAAGAGTAGGCCTATCAGGCCGCTGCCTTGGCAAAATTTAAAAATGAGGAAATCTACTCACCACAAAAATATTTATAGAATGTGTGATTCTTATATACACACATTGGGATTCTCGCCGGTGCTATGGAGTTTGTGCACTGTGCTGAGATCCTCCTTGTGTAATCTAGGGAGGAGATTGGAGCACTGGTGGAGTTGTCCGTGTGCAGTGAAGATAGTCCTTAAAAACCAAACCAAACCAAGGGAGAAAAATCGATTGTAGCAGCTGACCTTGTGTGCTGAGATGACACAATCTGATCCAAATTTATATTTTACATCTTGTTAAAAGAATGTTACATAATCTGCTTCTCTCACAAATTTTTTTTCATTCTGACTCCGCATTAATTTTTCTTTCCTGTTCCATACTGTTGTGCTGTATTGTTTGTGTTTACATTTTCATGTATTCGCATTCCAGCCTTCTTATATCACCAAAACATCTGTTATTCTAGTCTAAAACCTCTGGCATTTGTTGCAGTTTTAGTTGTACTCTTAAATTTCTTCAGAAGAAATTTCACCAGATTCCTGTGCTGATGAATTTGTTTAACTTAAATGAATGTGAATTGTGTCCATTGTTTGGGCATATCTTTTAAAACTTTATTCTTTATTTGATGTCTTCAAGGTGAAAAGCAATGAACAAGAAAACCGCACAGAGATCTATCAGAAAACAGTTGAGGTGCTTGAGCCACATGTCAACAAATTGATGCAATTCATGTTTTTCCAGGTAAGGGACATTAAAGAGGAATCATTTATGTTAGCATACAGGAAGAAGCAAATACATTAGCTGTAGAAGCAGCAAAAAAAGTTATGTGTCAGTGTAAAATAACAGGAAATCTGTGTCATTTCTTGCTTGTGTCAGCTTGCTAACAATGCTGTAAATAATATGAGAATTCATCTGTTACTTCAGTAAGTCACTAATACATTTTTTCAACCACTTTTGAATTTTTCTATTGTTCATGCATTGGTAGCACACCATTTGATTAATTCATGGCAGAAATTAATTCACACATTACCGTTACACGTTTAATCTTTGTAACTTTCAACCTTTAGCCTTTCTTGACTGTCTTTAATAGAAATTTTCATGAAAATAAGTACACAAGACTTTTTATTTTGTGTCTCCTAAGCAACACACAATGTTTTGTTTGCAGGGTCCAACAATTATTTAACCTCCTGATGGCACAGTTTCAGTTGCTTTGTGTTTTTTAAATTGTTTTTTTTTAAACATAATTTGTATTTAGTGTTCCTTTGCAATTAGATTTAATAATTATTAGCTCATGTATATTCCACAACAGCCTTTTTTTCAGTGGCTTAAAACATGTACTAAATACTTTTACAATGTGTGCTGAATTAGGATCCATACCTGGAAGGTAGACCGTATTTTTTCTGAAGTAAATTTTCAGGCTGAACACAGCATGTACCTGAATCACAGAACATGTGGCCAGTTGTGGAATCATGAAGTCTCAGAAGCCATGACATGATACTTATGTTTATGTTATCATTGAATCTGCTTCCACCTGTAATCATTGCACCCGTGCACACTTTTTTGAAGTAGATAAAAGAGTCTGGAATTTTCCTACTTGTATTTCGTAAATGGTTCAGTCTTGATTTTATCTTTGGCATCTGGTGCACACACATGTAATATTCTGTGATTAATACATTCATAAGGGTTTGTTTGAAACATGATATCAGGATATGTAGAAATTTACCACTGTATGCCAGTAGTCCTTGATTTTAGGTTTAGAGTCTAGTCCAATGGCAGTCAAGATTAGAGTAAACTTTCAGCCATTCATGTTTTGTGGGCATTTGCAAGAGTCAGAGGTAGAATATCTTTGGGGGTTATTTATTAGTATTATTTTTGCTGTATAATTATCAATACTTGTTGTCAGAGCAACAGTATGACAGTAAATAGAAACTTTGATTAAGGAGTGCATCAAGTTCAAATAAAGCAGTCAAGACTGGAGTAAACTTTTAAACCCTTCATATTTTGTGAGTGGGAATAGTGAGGCAAAGGAGGATTATTTTATCCGATTTCATTCATTTGTATTATTTTTGCCTTATTATCAAAGTTATGACAGTATCATCATAAATGATAACTTAAACAAAAATCAAGAAATGCATCAGGTTTTATATTCTTTCTTGTTTGATGGAGAGGAAAGTTCACCTTTGTGTCTCGTGTTTCATTTGATAATAGACTGCATCATTATCCACAGAGTTTTCTGTTTTATTTGGAGGAATCTTTCTATCTTCTTCCATTTTTGCTCACATATAGTCCTTGTGTTTGTTGGCATTTGTAACCAGATGACATTTCTCCATCATCATCAGCCAATCAGTCAATACCCTTTAGCTCCCAGAGGAGTGTAGGTCTTCAATAAACACATGCCAAGTTATCCTATCATGTGCATCAACTCAAGTTCTTTCCACAAAATGAAAATGATGAAGAATGCATGGGAAGAATCATTATCAGTAACTGAATTATTTTCCTTATTTAACATTTCTAAACAAATTTTCACTCATGATGTGAAATAAATCTGCGAGGACCACATGCAATGAAGACGGCCATTACAAATTTTAGAAAATGTGCATGCAGTTAATGTAAACTCTGAAGAAAACATCTCCTGAGACCTGAACCCTGTTTTTTACATGAAGCAAAAGTGAAAATAATATCCCTTTTTAAAGTGTAACAATTGCAGAAAGAAGACGTGAACCAACATAAATGTTTTGATATGAGTTAAGAAATCTCCTTATTCCTCAGCAGGTTAAAGCAAATAGTTAAATGACTAAAACCAAAGGAGCAAGAAGTAGTTCATATACTAGTGTTATAATATGCCATAACAGAATGAAAGTAAATTAATAGTTTTCAGTAAGTTTATATAATTTAGTTACATATAACTCATGTTAGAATAGCTGTTATTTTATATGTTACATGTTTTGGCTTTAAATTATGTTTTTAATGACTGTCTTGTCTTCTAATAAGCTTGAACTTGTTCCCTTCTTATTACTTGGTTTCCATGTGCACACTACATGCTTTTAATTGTATTCAGAAAAAAGCCATAGACCTGTTTTGTGAAGAAGTGAAACGACTTTGCCACAAAGAGAAACGTCAAGATTTTGTTTCTGAAGCATACCTGTTGACCCTTGGGAAACTAATCAACATGTTTGCAGAGCTTGATGAGCTAAAAAACATGAAGGCCAGTGTGCGTAATGACTACTCGGCATATCGGCGGTAAATGTGGCCTCTTTTTCTCTTGTTTTTTTGTTTTGTTTTTTGAATGACTTATTAAAACACGAATGAGTAAGTCAGAGTTTGTGAACATATGAAAACAGGACATTTGTAAATATCAGAGCCCTTGCATTAGGGACATACAATTTCTTCTAAAAGATTTTATAGTTTTAAATTATTGTTCATGCTTTTTATTTTTAGAACTTCATTAAATATACTTAAGAATATTGCATTAATGTATGGTGTCCAGATCAATCTTACCTGGCAATGTCCTTGTTTTCATCCATGTTCTAACTCTGGTTTACTGAGTATGGTTTTCTTTCTATCTGGCATGTGTCAGCAGCAGATCAAAAGTGAATGCTTTTAAACATCGTCTGTGCTCTGAACAAAACTTTGTGTTACAGGTGAAAGCAATTGACAGATTCTGCAATGAAGTGAAATATTTGTGTCACAAGGGGGCGAAAAATGACTTTGTATCTGAAGCATATCTCCTGACTCTCGGCAAATTACTCAACATGTTTGCTGTCTTAAATGAGTTAACCAGCGTGAAATCAAGCGTGAGCAATGATTTCTCAGTGTACAAACGGTAAAGAAATAAAATATAGAGGAAAAGGGGGCTAATTTTATTTCCCATCCACTTACAAGCTTGCACCTTTATTTATAAGCAAATACCTCTATGTACACTACTGCATCCCGGATTAGCGGTATAGTCAATGATATATCTCTCCATGTCCCTCCTCCACTCCCAACCATTGCCAAGTAATTGTAATGTGAGATTGCCAAAATTAGATTTTATAAACATACCCTTTGTGAAAGATAAAATCATTATAGTTGCAGAATGTGGGGTCCAGTACATTTAGTAATTTAATTATCCTAGATCTAGAAGGGCAGCTGGCATTTCATTTCTGCTGACTAAATACTTGCTTGTAGTAATACTGCTGAGGTCAAGTTTTTTATATAAGGCCAACAGGTTATAAAGATGGTAGGATCCAGCCTCCTTTTATTTTGTGAGTGGAAGAGTTTATTATGCTGCAGTGATTGTGATTGATTAGTGGAAGGAAAGTAGGAGGGGTGTGAGCTCAGTTAAACAGATATGTTGAAAATATATTTGATCGAAGTCATACAAATATTTATGAGTAAAGTCATAAGAATACATTAGAGTAAGGTCATAAAATACTTTGCAGCGGAGTTATAAAAATACTTGTGATTGACATCATAAACCCACGGCTTATTCACCAGCAATTAGCACAATACAGAATTCTGGCAGCAGCTGGACAAAAAGTGATGCTAGATGGCATAAATGATGGTTTTTTACAATTAACTTGTAACTCCTTTGCTACTGGCAGGATGTGTGGGGGATCTTGCAAAGCCGTTATATTTAGAAGTTCCTCAAAATGTATTTTTCATGAGTCTTGGCTCTGGAACGTCTAGTTTTACTTTCGTTCAAGTCTTCTTTCTTGTTATATTTGTCTTTCTTTTAACTTACTGATGGTTTCTGCTGTTATCTTGTTCAGTATGGTTTGCACTTTCTTCCTGAAATCAGCACCATTTATCCAGTGCTTATTTTCCTTCTTTGTTTTGCAGAGTCCCATGAGTCCATTTTTAGTTAGCATTTCTGCTACCACCTGTGCAATTTTTCCCTTGTTTAGTGTACAAATATTCCAGATACTAAATCTGGAGATTTTTCTGGAAGAAGAAAAGGTGAGTCTTCGGCCCAGACTACTTTCAGAATTCTCTGGGCTGTTTCATAAACTTTTTTTAATAGATGACCTTCTTCTGTCTAAGCTGACCATGTTGAATTGTCTGAAGTACTTGCTTTGTGTAGTGTATTCATATTTATTTAAGTCTTTATTGCTCAAAGCTTCTGTGACATGCTTGGTAAATTACTGTGTTACCATTCTTTGCTTCCCTTTTGGGCACCAGAAATGCACCGGTGAAGTGCCTTCTTTGAAATTAGAAAGGAAATCCCAACTGTTCACACATAGTTTTCATCCTCATGTCTTCAATAGGTTTTTTCACCATTAATTAGTCAATCTCTCTTGTCTCGGAGTTTAATATTTGACTTTTATATTTCGTTTCCCTATTCTATTATATATCCGGTCATTAGAAGTTTTGTCTTCACTTAACTTCCAGTGTTTGTCTTTTATCACTTCATATTATGAGCCTCATGTGTGAAGAATATTTATGAGACATCCTGGTTTCTGTGTATTATGGTTACTGTAACTGTGAGAGCTGTATTTCTGGGCTTTAATTATTTATTGTATCTTAATACCCTAATTGTTAAGGACTGTTATGGGGTGTATAGACGTTTAAATTCCACAACAAAAGCTTACTCTTTTGAGACACCTTCAATGTCAGGCTCGCTGTCTAGAGATGGTACATGAAAAATGACTTGCTCGAACATAAACGTCATTCTCCCTTTTATGCAACTTTGTCATAATAATGAATTCAGGGCTATGAAAATAATGACTATAAAATTCTAGTTCTCGGAACAACATCTGTTAGATAGTCAATACATTTTCTCTCTCTCTCTGTAAATAGTACATCGACCAAAACCTTTTAACACTTCATAAATCATATATGCAAATGAACTGCAAATTACCACTTCTGCTACAAGGTCAATCAAAAACTCTCATCAGTTGTTATAAAAAACTGCAATGACATTATCAAGAAAATTATACTGACAAATTACAGACCATATAGTGCACAACTCTGTACAATTGCAACAACTCGTCGACATCCTAAAAACTCACACAGCTCATCAACTATTGTTCACATGTATAAAACAGTCACACCACTGGAAACTGACAAAACTTCCTAGACTTAGGGTAAAACATCAAAAGATTACAGCAGTTTCAAAAACTAATCATGCAGTCAATAAATGTAGTTCCCCATGAAGCAGAGACCTGTGCAAGCAAATGTGCAGAAAACACTTTTTGGCAAAGACTATGATACTGTTTTAATCTGAGCTTCATTGATCTATTCTGCTTAGTCTTAGTTGAATCTATCTGTGTACTCATGATAGAATGAGTAAGTAAGACCTTTATAATGCTATTTTGCATGATTATAGTTTTTATGCATAAACATATTTGGCATTAATTTTGTGAAGGCAGTCTGATAAATTAAAATTAAATGTATTCTTCCTCTGCCAAATATGAACTTTGCTTTATGCCAGGTTGAATGGTTTTTGTGTTATTGAGCAGGAAATAATGTAAGAAAGAAAAAAAAAAGAAGCGGTTTGGATTGCATGCTATTGTAGTAGATTTATCATCAAACTGCCATGCTCATATTTCTGTTTATAATTCAGTAATCTTACTGTTGAGTTTTTTTTTTTTGGTTTAACAGTTGATTGTATTTAATTATCATCTATATATGATGATCTGAGAGACAGTGAGATTTAGCATTCAGCTTTGATATGCATAGTGTTTATGCATAGACAGTATGGGTACTTTTGAAGCACATGCAGTAGAATAAGGAATTGATAGCAGCAAAATTTACTTAGTCAGATGATTGGCAGTACTTAAAATATAAACAGAACACAGAGGTTAAGTGAGAAGAAGGAACAGTGAAAGCATGTATAAAGCTTAAACCTGGGACAGGTTGACAGGGCTGCCTATCTCTTAGGGGATTGTTATTATTGTTAATCAGAATCAACGTCATTGCACTCCGGGCAAACCCATAGGTGCTCAGTCTCCCACAGCAAATGTCAAAGGGTATGAATGCTAATTGTTGCGCACTGGTTGTTTACATGGTGGGTGCGTCCTCTCAAACGTCCATCCCTGCTGGTCTTACGTTTGATGCCGAATTCCAGCAATCTTAGCCTTAATGATTCATCGATTGCAGTGTCGTTTTCTAATAGACGAACATGAATCGCCCTCAGTATTTCTTCCTTATCCATGACCAAAGCACCTTTTATGGATGCTCTTGAAGCTAGTCTGTCAGCTCTTTCATTGCCACGTACCCCGGCATGGCCAGGACAGTAGATCCATATCAGTTCTTGAAGATTCGATGCTTCTAAGGAGGTTGTCCATTCACGTTGAAGCCAACCATTTTGGACCTTTCGAAGCATGGATTGTGAGTCTGATACAATAACTGCCTTTGTTAATAAAGTCTCAGACAGCCATCTTAACACAGCAGTAACTGCCTCTACCTCCATTCTCTTGCTGGAGGTTGTTAACATGTAAGCCCCGCTATGTTCAGCGGCGATTCTGCCCTTTATTCTAGCAGAGAAGCCCCACCCATCAGTGTACACAATGGCATTATCATCCCCAGCATTATCATTTATAAGCTGATCAACTTCCAGCTCTGCTCTCCCATTGGCCCAAGTTCTGCATTCTCTACCAAGGCTGATGATGACTTGCTGGTAGTTCATCCAGCTCTCATCTGACTTACTCCACTCTTTTCCCTTGAATATACTGTCAACTGGGGTCACCTGTCTAATAGTCTCCTCCGCCTGCGCCATCCATGACATCCCCCTCTTTATTCTCACTCCTTTGATGTCAGCTATGTTCCCATGCAGGGGATGACTTTTGTCTGTGGTTACACGCATATTTTGAAAGCATTTCAGTTTTACCTGGGATATTGACCATCGTATATCGATGGACCAGCTGATGATACTAATAGTAGTCTCTGCTCCAGGTGCGCTGCAACCATTGTTTTTAGGGCTGCCAGACCTCTCTTGCACTCAATGCATTTTTTAACTATATTAACAACCTAAAATAAACATTAAATCTGGTAATATAATAATACATTTTAAGTATTCTTGAAAATAACAGCTGTAACATTTGAAATGTGTTCAGAGACCTGCTGGAATATGCTATCAGAGGACATCCTTAAGCATTTTGGGAAAGTGCACATAATCAAAGTTTGTAATGATTTCACAAAGGAGTACAGATTTATTTTGAAAGTGGTATAGTTATGAAAAATAAACTTACAAATTACAGACCCCAGACTAATAGCACATGGCTACAATTGTAACAACTCTCATGGAGAGAGAAGACAAAAAGAGGTCTTAGAAAAGCTAGGAATTAATAAAGAATTAATGACGCAAATAAAAATTAAACAGCTAAATTATTTTGGCTTGCTTAAAAAGACAGTAAATAAATAAGTATTACACACATAAAGGTATGTATTAGGCACTGATGAGAAATAAAGGAGTAGAAAACTAGACAACAGAAAAACAACTAGTGTGATTCGATTCCGAAGCTAGGCGGTCGTGCCAATCGGAAGGTCCTACGTTCGATTCTCCAGTAAGCAACTCACTTCTGTTGTTTTTTTGTTGTCTAGTTTTCTGCTTGTTTATTTCTCACAAGTGCCTGAAACATACCTTTATGTGTATAATACTTATTTATTTACTGTTTACAGGCCTCGGGTTTCCCCTCTTTATTTGTATAAAAAGACACTGTATGAATACCATAATGGAGGGCAGAGTTGAAGGCAAACGTGCAAGAGGAAGACAGTGCTATAAGTGAGAAAATAACTTCAAGAGATGAACAGGAAAGAGTCTATCAGAGTGCACCATCAAGGCAAGAGACAGAAGATGTTGGAGATCCATTACAGCCTACCTTCGTTGTAGAGATGGCAGCTGATGATGATGATTGTTATGAGACATCAATCAATACCCTTTAGCTCCCCAAGGAGCATAGGCCTTCAACAAACACATGCCAAGTCCTCCTGCCCTGTGCCATCTGCTCAAGTTCTTTCCATATTTTCCTCATCATTTTCACCTCTGTATCCAGTTCTCATCTCCATGTGTTTTTTGGTCTATCTCTGCCTTTCTTTCCCTGTGGATTCCAGAACAATGACTGCCTTGTAATGCTATCAACAGTTTTCCTCAATATGTGTCCTATCCATCGCCAGCGTCTTCTTCTCAACTCTTGTTCTACTGTCACTTGTCTGGTTCTTACCAGAAAGCTCCTCTTGCTTTTTGTATTCTTATTTTGATATCACTGTCTGTCCCTCCAACTTTGTCTATATTACTGCCAAGATATGTGTACAATTCTACATCCTTTAGTGGTGTTTCTTCAAGTTCAACCTTGTTATCATTTCTTGCATTTATTCTCATAATCTTTGTCTTTTCCCTGTGTATTTTCAGGCCCACTTGTTGCGACCTCTCATCGAGCATTTTCATTTTCTCTTGCATCTGATTATGGTTATGGGACAGAAGAGCCAAGTCATCTGCAAAATCCAGATCATCAAGCTGTTTAGTCAGATTCCACTGGATTCCATTTCTGTTGTGTGATGTCGATGTTTTCATAACCCAATCTATTGCTAGTAAGAAAAGAAATCTAATCCTAAACGGTTCTGTAAGTTGTCCTTCGTGAAGAACTCTGCATGTCATGTCTTCATAGGTCTTCTTTATTATTAAGTTAATGATCTTATGGGAACTCCAAAATGCCTCATCAATTTCCAAAGTGATTCTTTGTCTACACTGTCAAATTCCTTTTCATGGTCCACTAATCCGACGTATAGCAGTGAATTCCATTCCAGACTTTGTTCAACTATTATTCTCAATGTGGCTATCTGGTCTGTACAGGATCTAATTTGTCGAAAACCTGCTTGTTGATCTCTCAGTTGCATGTCTATGGACTCTTTTAATCTCTCAAGGATGATTCTGTTTAATACTTTTCCTGGCACTGATAGTAACATTATTCCTCTATAATTTGTGCACTCATGTAAATTTCGCTTCTTAGACAACTTGACCAGATAACCTTCCTTCCATTCTGCTGTTATTTCCTCTCTCTCCCAGACTTTGCCAAGTAGTTTGTATAATATCTCTGTAGAGGTATCAATATCTGTTTTGATGGCCTCTGCTGGAATGCCATCGGGACCAGCTGCTTTTCCACCTTTCAGAAGCTTAATGGCTTTCTTTATTTCTTCTCTACTTGGTCGTTCACAGCTGATTTGTAGCTCCTCTTCTGCTCGCTGGATGTTTAGGGGTTTAGTTGGAGCTGGTCTATTGAGAAGTTCCTCTTGTCTCTTTTTATGTTTCTTCTTACTTCTTTGTTTGCTTCTATGTACACTTCATGAGCCTTGGCTTTGGAGCTTCTGGTTTTGCTTCTGTTTAAATATGCTTTCTTGTTTTTCCTGTCTTCTATCTTGGTAATGGTTTCTGTTGTTATCCATGCTTTGTGCTGATGTTCTACTTTTCTCAGTACTTCTTCACATGTCTCGTTCCATATATTTTTTACTTGTTGCCAGTGGTCTTCCGTATCTGTTTCATCTTCCAAGCTGTTGGAGTACTTGGTATTTGTTGGATAATTGGTCTCTTATTTCCCGATTTCTTATATATCCCACATTATACTGTTGTCTATAGTTAAATACTGTTGTAAATTTCTTGAGTTTTAATTTTGTGTTTTAGCCAACAGAAGATGGTGGTCTGATACCACATCTGCTCTCCTACATACTTTTACATCATGCAATGATGAGCTAAACTTCTTACTTATGCATATGTGATCAATCTGATTCTCAGTTCTGTGGTCTGGTGATATCCACATTGCTTTATGTATTCTTTTATGTGGAAATATGCTTCCTCCTACAGCTAGTTGATTTGAAGCACAGAAGTTAGCTAATAGGTTCCCATTCCCGTTCATCATACCTAATCCATGGTTTTCCATGATTTCTTTGAAGGCGGTGTTGTCTGTTCCTATTTTCGTGTTTAGGTCCCCCATCAGAATTGTGATGTCCTTTCTTTTCTTTTTGTCCAAGACATTTTGTAGTCTGATGTAAAAGTCTTCTTTCTCAGATTCTTCTTTATCATTTGTTGGACAGTTATGGGGAACTGAGAGGAACACTATCTTAACTTCAGCATTATACCTGTTTCCACAATGGTCAGCTATGGCAGCAATTTTTAAGTGCTGCTACCTCATATCTATAGAGGACATTGTACATTCTTCAGAATCCGGTAGGAACACTACACCGAGTCCTGATGGAGTGAAGTACCACTCATTGACACAGTAATTAGGAATGTGGTGAGGGATATTATCACCTGCATACAGCTCCATAGTTTTCTACGACAACTGCCTAAACCTGATAAAGGCCCCACACTGCTCAGCAGCTATCGAATTATCATCTTACAGAATGTCTATGACAAATTAATTGAAAAGATAGTAGGGAGACAAGAAATAACCCATCTTGAAAATGCACACATCCTCCCTGATGGATAAAGCAGATATCCATGAAAGTAACCTGGGTTAATGCTGGAATAGCTGCAAACAATGTGTATGAGGAATTCCAGGGTAAGCGAGAAACAACCTAGGTGACTTGTATAATGGCATGTGGTGTAAACTCTTGGCTAACAAGATGGATAGCTTCTGCCTTAATGGAGAGATCAAATGCATTTCACTTAGGAACATGAATGTCAGGACTAGTTCACATATTCCTTGGACTGACCTAGGGCTCTCCACTATCACGTGCTATTAAATGTCTACACAGTAAAAGTAGTCACAATTCAGTCAATAGGACTGGGACGAACATTAACTTTCTCAGATGACATTCTGATCTGCAGAACTGCTCAGACAGACAGGAAATTGGTATGCCGGGATCAATAGTATGGAACTGACGGCAAGAACTGTAGAAATGCAGGTGGGAAAAGAGGTCCCAAAAAAATACGGCACTGGATTGGATGCAGCTATTAGCGCTACAAGGCAGAGAAAGGCTGAAAAACATGTAAAGAAGAGAACTGGAGATAGACATAAGATAGATAAAGCAGATGTGCAAAGAATTTGAGTTGATAGCACAGGACAGGATGAACTAATTGAAGACTGGTGCTCCACAGGGAGCTGAAAGATGAAGAAAAAAAGAAAGAAGTCAGTGTCTGTTTCAACTGTCTTGCCTTCAGTGTCTGTTTCAACTGTCTTGCCCTCAGTGTCTGTTTCAACTGTCTTGCCCAAACATCAGCTATATCATTAAATGCCAGAGAGGAACTTGCAAAAACATATGTGATGCTAACAGTCCATGAAAATGGTTGCCTAGGAATTAATCACTGCTAATAGTTGGGCTTTATCAAGTGTTCTCAGGTACACCAGATCTTCTTCAAGTACCAAGCATAGACAGTCATGTCCCTTCACATCTTCAGTAATATTTATTAATTCTGTTGTTGAGTTCTTTCCATGCCTGGATGTCAAACTGTCTAGTGTCTTCTTTCTTTGTCATTCTGTCTCTTTTTTCTTTCAATCTTTCCTGTTTTTATGATATATTCTTGCTTTCTTCTTCTCATAACATGCCTCAAGAAAGTAGATTGCTTCCTTTTAACATAAGGAATAAGCTTTCATTGCCTCTTTCAGGACATCCTCATTACTCTGTTTAGCTGCCCATGGTATTTTTAACCTTCTGTGAAACCACATCTCTGTGGCCTCTAGTGCTTTTCTTACTTGTTTACTTATTGTCTGTGACTCACTTTTGTATGTCGGGATTTGTTCTATATAGCACTGAAGAACGCTTTCTTACATCCATTAACAAATAATTGTTGCATAAAATACTTTTCATTTTATAGAATGCTTTCACCTGGCTATTCTACTTTTCACTTCAGAGATGCATCTTCCATCACATATTATTAACGTGCTCAGGTGTTTGAATCTATTGACAAGATTTAAAACTGTTCCATTTACTTTGATAGTGCATTCTGAAGAAGTCATTTTCTTTGAAATGACCATTACTATCTTTTTGCTATTATGGCTAAGGCCTTTATTTTAATTTCCTGTCAATATTGTATCATCCATTTCCTCCAACTCCTATTATTACAAAGAAATGAACAATGGTCTGTAATGTTAATGTTAAAATCATGCTTGATCTAGTTTTTATTTGACTTAATTTTCATGAAAAAATGCAAAAACATGTGGTACTTTAGAGGTTACAACTTGTTTACTCATTGTAATAGACCAGTAGGAATAGCACATACTTTTTTCTAATTTGTGAGCTTACATGAACATTCTTTCCCAGCACCCATTGCTGTTTTCCTCCCTCATTAGTTTACCCACAGGACATTGAGCATTTTGCTCTGCTCTGTTGCTTCTTAGTTGTGTTGAGAAATAATGTTTTAATCACTATATTTTATGTGACAGTTGTGCTTATGAATTGAATAATTGAATAGATAATTAATCGTTACAAGAAAAATCATAATAAATGTGAAATCTTTATTCATTGTCAATACTTAACAGTTGTAGTATTGTATGTTGTCATAAGAATGAGTGAATATCATCATGTGGGGATAGTTGAAATATTTTGTTACCTTTTATTTACATTTCTGTTGTTAGTTTCAAAGTAGGAAAAGTAAAATAATGTTTGCCATATTATGTTTTATTGGATGACAAGTATTAAGATCACAAAGCAATCCAAGATTCTCAGCAGTGTCATGCATTTAATTTGACCTGTTTCTCAGACTCCATAGCTCTTCAGTATGTAAAGATACATGGATCACATGCAACCATTCCTCACCCTCTTATCCCTCTGTATGTGTGTGTGTGTATATACTATATATAGATATAGGCAGTAAAGCCTCATTGCTTATCTTAGATGAAGCTTTTGTGCCACACTGTTTGTGTTTCCATATATCTGAAACAAAATGGAAGTAAATTAAATGACCACATGAGAATTTTTAGTACCGTCATCAGGGCATGCAGCAGAGAGAGCACAACATAATTATTTCCCACCATGTTTTGGTGGGTGACTTACTCATTATTTAATAAACATGTGAATGAAGTATACATCATCTTCAGTTAATTGTTTACTTTCCTTTTTTACTTGGTTGTTACTCTTCTACCCTGGGGTGTAGCAGTTTGCCAGAGAGAACGTCATACTGTCTTCCTCCTGTCCTGGTTCCAGTCTAGTCATCGTTCCTTCAGGGATTGTCTAATGTTGTCCTCCCAGTGAACTCTGGGTTGTCCAGGGGGTCTGGATCCCTGGCTCTTGGTTTCCCATATTTGCCTTGGTGACCATCTTCTTCAATTCTCCATACATAGCCAAACCATCATAGTTGGGACTGTTCTACTTGGATCTGCAGGGGCTGGGTTTTGAGGCCTTGCTATATCGTCTGATTGCGAACCATGTCTCTTCTTGTTACTTCAACCACCTTCCTCAGATACCTCATTTATGAGGTTTGGAGCTGGCTTTTGTGGGTTGTAATCACTGCCCATGATTCACATCCATATGTCAAGACTGGGTTGTAGGTGAAGTGTTAAATATATCTTCATCCTCTTGCCAATCTCTATTGCTGAGGAATCCTTGATTTATTGCCTGAAAAAGTCTCCCAGCTGCCACTCTTCAGGTAGCCAACTCTTTGATGTCTCCCTTCCAAGCTTTACTTTCCTTTTCGTTTTTAACATTTTGTTTTATTTAAATCTTTTCACATATACCACTTAACTTCATGGTGAGAAACTAATTTCAATCTTATCTGAGGTTTGCTGCTTTGGCCTGCATTATAACCATGATTCTTTAGGAATTTTTTAACATTGTCTGTTATTTGCTCCCCTTCTTATGTTTCTCTTTCCTGTAGCTAGATCTTCTGCTGGTTTGGATGCATTGAAGTGAGGTGTTCATAGTATTTTATTATGTTGTTCACATAAACTTCTTACTTACTTACTTAGTTGTTCCTCTTCTACTGTGAGATGTTGATGTTTTGAAGAGAGAGCGCCATACTATCCTATTGGCTATCCTTCTCCTGGCCTGGTTCTTTCTAGTCCTCCGTCCTTCAGAGATTGTCTAATGTTGTTCTCCCAGTGGACTCTGGGTCATCCTGGAGGTTTGGATCCCTGGCTCTTAGTTTCCCATACTTTTCATAGTAGCCGATCTTCTCCCATTCTGCAGACATGACCAGACCATCTTAGTTGGGACTGTTCTACTTGAGTCTGCAGGAGTCCCATCAGCTTCCTGATCTCTTAATCTCTTTTCTGTCTGTTTTCATGGCATTTACAGCTTTTCTCTGACATTTCATCTTGATTATTATTATCCTCTTACCCAGTGCATTAGTTAGTATAAAATATAAATATATCGCCAACATTACTATGATGAGGTCTTTGTCAGGGGCAGTCTGTTTGAAAACAGAAAGAATGGACAAAATACTCTACAATTTAAGATTTAGATCTAATTTACTACTTTTCTCCCCCTCATGTTATGCATGTAGATTGCTGAGAATAAAGCAAAATTCCACGAAATACAAGACAGATACCACCTCCCAGAAAAAAAAAAAAAAGAAATACAGAGTGTTACATTCAATATCCAGACAAATCATCAGATGGGCTGTTTGATGCTTGCAGGGAGTTTTGCTCCAACTATGAAGTTGAAATCACTACACTGGAAACAGCCTAATACCATCTGAAGACTATATTTGATGCCATTTCCTCAAAGGCCCAAAACATCATCATTTTTACTGACTCGGTGTCTGCCCTTCAAGCTCTAGAAGATGATGGGCATTTTAGAACTGAATTAACCAAAGTAGTCCTAGATGCCAATTAGCTTATCACTTCCCATGGCATCAGAATAGTTTTGCAGTGGATCCCTGGACACTCTAATAAGCCTTGTAATGACAGAGCAGACAAACTAGCAAAGAAGCGAACAAGACAAGAACAACAACAACTCTTCAAACAGCCAAATAACTCATACAAACAAAGAAACTTGACTGAACAGATGGGCTATAGAGTATACCAGTAGAGAGGTTTACAAACATATGGCCAGTCTGGATTCTAATGACAACATCTGCCATCCTACAAGGATGGATCAGTGAACCATTTTTTGACTCAGTCATCACTTGGGCAGAATCCAACCACAACACCCTCCAGAGTGCCAACTAAATACTCATCATTTATGAAGCTGTTGACCACAACCTCTTTGAGTGCCAAGCTCTTGATGATGTTATAACAATGCAGATACCACTGCATTGTATTGGGCCAAAGGGCCAAAGCCCAAATGCTGCTGGATCAATAACAACAACAACAACATGCATGTAGATTAGTTTACATTTTCTGTCTGTACTGTTTTTCTATGTCCTGTCCCTGGTTTAGGTTTCATCTTCAGATGGAGGGTTGTATTTTTTTCTGTCTTAGACTTTTTCTGTGCCTCATTTTGTTCACCCGTATATATCTGGTAATTGAACTTTGACTTGTTTGATCAGGTTGTTGATGGATGTCATGTGCCTTGGATTTCTACTGTCATTGCTGTTTTAGATATGCTAATCTTCATATTATATATCTCTTATGTTGTATGAGTATGTTTCTGTGTTCTTGGAGTCATTTATCTCTGTGTACAGTAGGCCTTGGCCTTCTGCAAAAATTAATTCACTTATATTGCCTGATTCTAGATTTGCTTCAGAAATTATCCAGCCTTTGTACACCATCATAGGGTATGATAGCATGTCACCCATATTACAACAGGGATTGTTATTGTTAACCAGAATCGACCTCACTGCACTCCGGGCAAACCCAAAGGTGCTCAGCAAATGTCGAAGAGTATGAATGCTAATTGGTATCTAGCATGAGCCTCATCTTTCATAAATTTTATCCAAATTTTGTAGATTCAGTCTGCTTCGTTGTTCTCCCCCCCCCCCCCCCCCCCCCCCCCCCCCCCCCCCCCATCCTACTGTTGAAGTCCTTTATTTTTTCCTCTTGTCCCCAGAATTTATGTGTTGAATAAATTACATTATTTCTTTAATATTTGATTGGCAGGGTTTTGTAGGTTTTAGTAATAGCTTGACATATTGCATTTCTTGCTATCTCCTGCTTAATTCATTTGTCTAAGTTAAAAACCTGTTTTGGTCACTTTAGTTGCTTCTCTAATGTTGCTGCTTCTTTTAGTATGTAATGTATGATATAATTACTGTAGAGGTCATTTTCAGTGCTGATGCCAGTTTGTTACATTTGTTCCTCATTTTTTTTTTTTGATGATTGTTATGTAGTCTTTCATGATGTGTCATTCAGAATTATGGCTAAGCCAGCACAACCAGTGTATTCATAGTCGCACTACTCATTACGTTGATACTTTAGAACAAATAAAATATATTCATGAACTGCATGAGATAAGAACACAACTTTTTCTCTTTATGGAGGGGGGAGGTATCATCATCCTCCCACCCCAACTTAAAAATTACACACACACATATATATATATATATATATATACATTGTAGATCTTTAAAGGGGGGGGGGGGGAGGGCTGGAGTGTGTAAGGGATAGTACCTCACGGTGAGAGGCAGTCACTTCCTCTTTTTGAGGATGGCCTGGATCCTATTTGGTTCCCCCACTCCAGTTCAGCTCATGTATGGCTCCTCGAGTCTGCTTGTGTACGGCAGCGCCACCCCCCGGGCAACGGCTTTGACTGGCCGGCCAAACTACATGAGTAAATTGAAAAAGGGAGGTCCCCCTTAAACAGTACACACAACTGCTGGCCGAACGGGCGGATGATCAATAATATTTTGACAACGGCTTCTAGGGCAGGAGTTGGAAAGGCCTGGTATCGGGCTGAGGGCGCACCACGGACTGTAATGGTAAGCGGCCAGAACCATCCAGAAAGCAATGGCAAACTACTGGATGTACAATGCCAAGAAATCCATAATGGCTAATCTGAATACTACACAAAGATCTGGTGGTGAGGCCCCCAGGCCAGGCAGATCATATTTAACTGGGGAAGAGATCGTTGGCAGCGTCAGTACAGGTAATCGTGATGACGGCCAAAAGCCTGACTGTGTTACCACGGAAAACCATGTCATCGGTCTTAGAAAAATAATCAAAATAGGAACATGGAACGTCAGAAGCTTATACCAAGGAAAACAGTACATAGTGAAGAACGAGATGGAAAGACTAAACATCGATATCCTGGGCATCTCAGAGCACAGATGGTCGGGCCAGGGACACTTTTCGATTCCATCAGGAGGAACATTCATATACTCAGGCAAAGAGAGAGGAGGTCAGAGCGGCGTAGGCTTCTACCTGTCTAAAAGGACAGCTGCCTCACTATTAGGATATAATCCCATAAATGACCGCATTGTCACAATCAGACTGAAAGGAAAAAGAAAGAACATCACAATTATACAAACATATGCGCCAACAGCAGCTGCTGAAGAACAGGAAATTGAAGATTTTTACAATGAACTGCAAAATGCATTAGAGAAAGCAAATAAGCAAGATATTAGGATAATAATGGGAGATTTTAATGCCAAAGTTGGAAACGAAAGATTAGAACATGAAAAAAGAGTGAAAGGAAGTTATGGATACGAATACTCTTTTTATGCAACACCCTAGAAGACTATATACATGGACGTCACCGGATGGAAAAAGCAAGAACCAAATAGATTATATCTTAATACAACAAAGGTGGCGATCTTGTATCTCATCCATCAAGACGTTCCCAGGAGCAGACTGTGACTCCGACCATGAACTTCTTGCTGCAAACTTCAAGATCAAATTGAAAAAAAGTCGTTACAAGCGACAAAGTAATACGTTATGACACAAGCGCCATACCAGAAGAGTACAGTGTCGATATTCAGAACAAATTTGACATTCTTATGGCAGTACAGGAGGAAATGACACCAGATGAACTTGCTAATAACATCAGAGATGTATATATTACAAATGCACAGAGGTTAATTCCTAAAAGAAGCATAAAGAGACGAGAGTACATCTCAGACGAAACACTGAAGTTGGTGGTAGAGAGAAGAAAAATGAAGTCCAAAAAAGATACAGAAAATCAGGAATTGTACAAGGAATACACAAAGCAGATTAAAAAACGAGTCAGACAAGACAAACAACAATACATAAACGACACCTGCAGGAAAATAGAGGAAATGCGCGAACAGGGATTGAGTAAGAATATGTTTTCTGAAGTAAGAACATTGAAAAACAGCAACTTTAAATCATCACCTCGAGCAATAAACGACAAGAAAGGCGACACTCTAACAGAACGTAAAGATATTCTGAACAGATGGAAGGAGTACTGTCAAGAAATGTATACGGAAATAAACAAAGCGGCAGATAACAACGTCATGAATGAAGCGGAACGTGAACCAGAACCTACCATAGAGGAAGTCCGGAATGCAATCAAACACTTAAAAAGTGGAAAATCTCCTGGTTGTGATGAAATAACAGCTGAAATGATACAGGCAGGAAGAGAAGGCAGCGCTCGTATATACCATGCATTATGCTGCAAGATCTGGCAAAGCGGAATTTGGCCCAAGGAATGGAAAAGATCAATTTACATACCCTTGCCAAAAAAGGGCAACCTGAAACTGTGCACAAACTACAGAACTATAGCTCTTATAAGCCATGCCAGCAAAATACTTTTACAAATCATAATGAAAAGGATGCAACAAAAGCTAGAAACAGAAATAAATGAAGTACAGGCGGGTTTTCGACCAGGTAGAGGCACTAGGGATCATATATTCAACATGAGGATCATCATAGAAAAGTGTAGAGAATTCAACGTTGACCTACATACTTGTTTCATTGATTACACAAAAGCTTTCGATTGTGTACAACATCAGCAGTTATGGGCTATTATGAAAAATATGGGATTTCCAAACCACCTTATACAACTCATCGCACTGCTGTACCAAGAACAACAGGCAGCCGTAAGAATAGAGGGGGAAACATCAGAATGGTTTGAAGTACAGAAAGGAGTAAGACAAGGCTGTACCCTTTCCCCTTACCTGTTTAACATTTATGTCGAGAATATCATGAGAAACGTAAGAGATGACCAAGAACACACAGAGTTTGACTCATTTAACATCGGCGGGTACCAGATCCCGGAAATCAGATATGCTGACGACACAGTCCTCCTATCGACCAACCCAGAAGGACTTGAACAATTACTTCTGTCCACCAAAAAAAACACAGCGAGGCCCAGAATCTATACCTAAACACCAAGAAGACCAAAGTATTGACAACAGACAAAGTAAAGACCAAACCAGAAATTGAAATTGATAACGAAGAACTGGAAAGTGTCAATGAATTCGAATACTTAGGATCAATCATTAACAGCTCTGGCGACTGTGCAGTAGAAATTAAAAGAAGACTTGCAATTGCTTCACATAAGCTAATACAGATGAAAAACCTATGGCAAGGCACAAGCAAAGAAACAAAGTTACAACTGATCAGAGCATGTATATTCCCAGTAGCAACATACGGCTGCGAGACTTGGACACTCAATAAAAACAGTTGCAAAAAAGATTACATCATTCGAAATGAAATGCTACAGAAGGATGTTGAGAATACCCTGGACAGAAAAAAAGACCAACAGAGAAGTACTGCACTCACTAAATGTACAGGAACATTGGCTCCTAAATACCATCGCAATAAGGAAGCTGAAATTTTTCGGTCATATAAAAAGACATAATAGTCTGGAAAAAACAGTGATGGAAGGCATGGTCCCTGGAAAAAGGGGAAGGGGTCGACCTAGACGACGGTGGACCCAGGACATCACAGAGAGTCTGAACTTGTCTTTGGCTGATGCAGGTCGACTTGCCCAGAATCGTGATGCGTTCAGAGCAGCTGTAATGGAGACAACGTTCTGGAAAGAATACGTCACATGATGATGAGATCTTTAAAGGGCTCCGCATTACTAAAGTAGATCCCAAAAGCTTCTGGGTTGCCTGCCCCTGCTTTAAAGAACAGATAACAATATGAAGTTCTAAAACCTTGCTTGGAATTTTTTTTTTTATGTTGATGTCGTTTATTTATGTGCTAGGGATATGATGAACTTCTGGCTGATGTTGTGAACATATGTGTGATGATGTATGAAAAAGACATGTATCTGGAGCCAACAGAGAAACACATGCTAGTCAAGGTGAGTTGTAACTTCACTGTGCATTAATAGTGGCATTGGGGGATGGTGGTGGGCACCAGTGATATGAGATTTAGATCATATTCAGTTTTGACCATTGTGCCCTGTGTAACTATCTTTGTAATTTTTCATCAGTTTATTGTACTTAACCTTTAGCACACTGCATTAAAATGGCGGAAATTTGCCCTGCCACTGCATTCTTTTTCACAACGCCCCCTTTTTTATAGTGGGTGACTTGTAACGTCTATAGTTTCTTTGTTTCTTGGTCAATTGCTATAATTTTTGGAATGTATATAAATAAATGAATGATGAATCTGGTGATATAAGTTTTGTTGGTGTATATGTTAGATGTGATAGGAAGAGAGGAATGGAAAGATTATTAAAAAAAAAACCAACAAACGAAGAGACTCACCTTCTCCTGTCCCTGCTCATCACATTCCTGAACCCTGGCATCTCAATGAAACTGTCATTTGACCAATACAAATCAAATGATGATCTTTTCGTTACACCCATCATCGGTAGCAAAGCAACAAACGCCTCATCTCGTCAGCAGTGACATTCGGCCCTAACCCTGACGCTAGACATACTAGCAATGACATTCTACTGTCATCCCCATCTCCGCCATCACCCATATTCTGAGAACCGATATCAGCGCTAGTAAAGCCAACAAACGCCTAGTCATCGGAGTCAGAATCCATGAAAATTTCAGCGAAAATGGCAGCTTGTTCCATGCCGATTGATTTCGATTTGAAAAATGCACAGAAAATACACGCTAACACACTCGTCACAAATATCGATCAGAATAGGAAGTGAACTCTTTCGCAAATACGATTAAAACTAAACATTGGGGGGTAATATGACGTGTACACATGTGTACATGCAGGAAACCAACTCTATCCGAAAGTAGCAGAATTGCGCCAGCAGCCGGCAGAACATATAGTACCTCTGGCGCAACGTTGCGACCGCAATGTGCTAACGGTTAAAGGTATTAGGTTATACATTAACAATTCTTCAAAAGGTGTTGATAATAAACCATTACATACTATTTCCTTATTTAAAAAAAAAAAAAACTTTCATTAGTATGAAATATTCCTTTAAAATTCTGCTTGACTGTTTGTAACCAGGGATTTGGAGCACTCGAATTTCGTAATTGCTCTGCCCCTGCATCGATAGTGACTACTCCAGCTCCGACTCCGCACTGCACTCCAACTCAAATTGTATATATATATTTCATTCATTCCATTTTAATGGAATGGTTTATTAGTTATAAGGATAATATAATTATTCTAGTTTAAATGGCAGTTAAATCATTTGAAGTTTTATATATATATATATTTAAAACCCAACGGGCTGATCACCCGTTTGCCAGTCACTTTGATTACGGAAACAACGACAAACGGATTGATTTGTTGTTGCCCTAAAGACGCCATTAGGCGTGATGGGAACAACGGCAAAGAAAATCTATTCGCTGTTGCCCTTAAGACGCCACTAGGCGTAATGGCCACTGACTGCTTTGCCGGTCATTGGCTAAGGACAGAAGAAGAAGAAGAGAATATTTAAAACTTCAAATGATTTAACTGCCATTTAAACTAGAATAATTAAATTATCCTTATAACTAATAAACCATTCCATTAAAATATATTGTTGCATGCAGGGTCGGTGCAAGCATTGCGTCTGCAACAGGCATCGACCTGGGGGAGGCGACAAACTTTATTATTCTTTTTAAATCATTTTAATTTTAAAGGAACGAAGAACATGAAAAAGACAATTTCAGAATAAAAAAATTATTAGCTTGTATGACAATGGTAGCTTTACTACATGTTTATATTATTCCTTTGTTTAAAAAAAAAAACATTGCATTGAGTGCCAATCTGATAAATAAAAATGAAAAAAATTACCTACAATAAGATTTAAAATATAAAAATAAGTGGCACTCCTCCGAATACCGGTCCCAAATGAATCCATACGATTTGTGTTAGAAAAGATCCCTTACAGGGCCTCATTTTGACATTAAAAAAAAATATAAAAATATACGAGTAGAAATGAATGGGAAACTACTCTTGAAACACAGAAATTGCCAATCTGATCAATGTATTGATAGAGTTATAGTTGAGCAGACAGATTGAATTTATTTTCTGCCAGCTGGAGGCAATTGTGAAAGTAACCCATAGCAGATACTACCGTAGGGGAGTGAAGTGTTAGAGACCTCACTATACTAGGTCATGCATGAGAGGTGGGGTGACCAGTACCTTTCTTCGCTGCCTTTTCCTTCCCTAACTCAAGTGAGAAGTCAGGTACCCATTTACAGCTGGGTAGACTGAATCGTGTCGATACTGTGAATCTTTTTACTTTTCTTTGTTTCCCATGCTTGTCGTGGTAGCCGATCTCCCATTCTGCAGACATGGCCAAACCATCTTAGCTGGGACTGTTCTACTTGGGTCTGCGGGGGTGGGATTTTAGGCCTTGATGTATCGTCTGGTTGCGCACCATGTCTCTTCTTGTTACTTGAACCACCTTCCTCATATATACCTCATTTCTGAGGTTTGGATCTGGCTTTTGTGGGTTGTAGTCATTGCCCATGACTCGCATCCATATGTCAACACTGGGACATATGTGGAGCGGTGTACAGCCATCTTTGTTTTCTTACCAAACTCTCTCTTGGCTAGGAATCCTAGATTTATGGCCTTAAAAAAAGTCTCCCAGCTGCTGCTTTTCGAGTGGCCAACTAGTCTCTGATGCCTTCCTTTCTGTCTATAATAGCTCCGAGGTATTTAAAATGGTCGACCTGCTCCAGGACCTGTTCTCCCAGCTTAATCTGATGTACTCTGTCTTCTTGTGATATCACCATGGATTTTGTTTTACAGCTGCTTATGACCATCCTCTCTTCTCCAGCTCTTCCTTCCAGACGTGCAGATTGGATTGGAGATGTGCCTCTTATTTAGCAATCAGGGCAATATCATCAGCAAATGCCAGCTCTGAAATACAGACCTGTCTTATCTTCCAGTACCCCACTGAATACTTTCTTGTTCTCTCCTTACATGACTTGATAACATCGTCCATGAGGAGTATGAAAAGATAAGGTGACAGGATATCACCTTGTCTTATGCCAGTGGTGGTCCTGAACTCTTCTGCCTTATAGTTTGCTGTCCTTTATAAATTTGAGAGGGCATTATTTTTCCTTCCTCGTGTTCTTTATAGTCTTGTTCCAAATATCACAATTGCATTGAGAATCTTTCTCAGTCTACCTGTGTCAGTGGCTTCAACGCTCGTATAATGTGCTGAAACAGATAAATAAAACTACTTATAGTCTTACAGAACAATTTCTGGTTTTCTTGCGCATCTTTGTCTAGCTTTTCTCCAATTTCTTCTCAATACTTTAGTTTTGCTGCTAGCACCTTGTTTTTTGCTTCTGTTCTGAGTGTCACATATTCTCTATATTTCTCTATTTGTCCTGCTCTTCGACTTCCACTGTGCACCAAGGTGTCCTCTTGCTCTTGTTCCCAAGTCGGATTTCACCACATGCTTCTGCAGCTTCTGTCTTTATGATGTCCTGGAATTTAAGCCATAGGGTTTCCAATTCATGAGGTTGTTCTTCAGTGTTTCTCACCGATGTAGCAATAAGCCCCTGATGTCTGGTCTTAGTTTCTGGCTCTCTCAGCTTTTAGGTCTTAATACTCATTTCTCCCTGTCGTTTACATTGTTTCTTGCATGATGTTGGGCAGTTCCTAGGCTGTGCAACTTTCAGTTGTTCTTTTGATTGTAATCAGGTAGTGATCACTTTCAATCTCTGGCCCCCTCCATACTCTAGCATCCTGGACATATTTGAATGAGCTCCGCATGACTGTGGCATAGTCGATCACTGACTTCTCATTCTTTGTTGGTTCACATCTAGTGTATCTTCATGTCTGCGCTTATGGGAGAACTTTGTGTTTGAAGAGAAAGAGAATACTTTGTGGACAGAGGAAGTCAAAGAGAAAATAAGAGAGAAGAAAATGGCTTGGAAACAATACTTAGGAGCTAAAAAAACAGCAGGACAAATAGAGAAGCAAAAACACAAGGTGCTAGCTGCAAAACTAAAGTATTGGGAAGAAATTGGAGAAAAGTTAGAAAAAGATGCGCAAGAAAACCAGAAATTGTTCTGTAAAACTATAAAGAACACGAGGAAGGAAAAACAATGCCCTCTCAAATTTATAAAGGACAGCAAACTATAAGGCAGAAGAGTTCAGGACCACCACTGGCGTAAGACAAGGTGATATCCTGTCACCTTATCTTTTCATTCTCCTCATGGACGATGTCATCAAGGCATGTAAGGAGAGAACAAGTAAGTATTCAGTGGGGTACTGGAAGATGAGACAGGTCTGTATTTCAGAGCTGGCATTTGCTGATGATGTTTTTAGGTCGCCCCTGAACCGGCATTTTTAGATTTGTTTCCCCCATTTCATGTCGCCCCTGAACCGGCATTACCAAATGAGGCCCTGTAAGGGATATTTTCTAACACAAATCGTATGAATTCATTTGGGACCAGTATTCGGAGGAGTGCCAATAAGTTATGTTTTGTAAAACACTGCATCAGGCATCACTTGCAGAAATTAAAGTGTGACCCAACTCAGCATGCAATTGAAATTCATAAAAGTACGTACATGTGTGTGTGTGTGTGTGTGGGGGGGGGGGGGGAGAGAAAGGTGCTATCATGTGACCACACATCACTTTGAGAAGGGCCGGCTGTGACTGCATACATTCAAATCATTGTCTTTAGTAGCTTGATGCAGATCATTTACATTTAACTTTTAAGCCAAAAATATATGCTTTATACTAGCTTGGATTGTAGGCATGCTGGAAGCGACTCTACAGGTAGCCTGAATGTGGTGTGGATAATTATGAATGGCTTCATAAACAAATTAGTTTTTAGCCTGCCAATAAACTCCTTCGATTCAGAATTTCCCCGAAACATTTTCTTGAATAATGCTTCATTATAATTATGAATTGCAAAAACCTACCGATGTATTTCCTGTTTATATAATTCCTTTTCGGCTTCAGTGTCTTCTGAAGAATTGGTGCTTGAATTGTCTCAATTTACTTATGACAGATGAAAACTTCTAACTCCTACGAATGAATGCTCTAAGTTCGAAGTCAAGACAGGAGTTTGAGAACATTTGAAAGCAGCTATCAAACATACTCTCTAAAATTATAGACAATGTATCCTAATTACTCCACGCTTTTTCCACAGGGTCACATAAACATCTGTACAAACTCCTACGTTCCTGATTAGTACTGGGTTCACATGTAACATTTCAAACTCACGTAAGTGGCATACAGCCATTACAACCACTCCATCGTTCACCTATACTTCTTCGCACTCTCAGATGTCTACTTTAATATTTTTTTTAAAAAAAGCAGTAGTCAGCTTGAGGCTATTTATATCTCCATAGATTTTTTTCCAGGAATGGTATTGATGTCTGCTATCTCTGTTCCTCATATGTTGGGCAGATTTTCAGCTGTCATTTTATCGGTGCCACAGTTACACTAATCGGTAATTCATATCTTTAGCTTGTTGAATAGATGATGTCCCAATCTTTTGTGGCCCGTGTGGAGTCTGAAGATTACCACTTGTTCTCTTCTGCTGAGCTTGTAAAATGCATCATTTTGTGTGTGGCCGGGATGCTTAGCTTCTCATTTTTTCTTGTATCTGATTCTGATAAAAAATCTTTGCCTCTTTGAAAGTTATGCTTGCATCAGGCTGAGGTAGCTGTCCACCTTCCTTTGCCATCTGTCAGCCTCTTCATTGCTGGGAATGTTACAATGAGATGGGATCCATTGGTTCACAGCTCATTTGATCCATTGACATAGTTTGTGAAGCACCACTCTTAGGTCATCCAAGTCTGCATTATTTTGGCTCTGCAGCTTTGCAATTACTGACAGTAATTTTTTTGAGTGATCTCCCCTTGCCAAGATGGTGACCTAACCTTTAGCATGCTGCATTCTTTGGCGGAAATTTGTGCCTGCAGCTGCATTCTTTTTCACAACGCCCTGTTTTTATAGTGGGTGACTTGTAATGTCTACAGTTTTTGTGTTTCTTGGTCAATTGCTATCATTTTTGGAATTTATATAAATAAATGAATGGTGAATCTGATGATATAAAATTTGTTTGTGTACATGTTAGATGGGATAGGAAGAGAGGAAAGGAAAAATGAAAAAAAACGAAAAAAAATTTAAATTAAAAAAAAAAAAATTTTTTTTTCTTTTAAAATTTTAAAAAAATAACCAACAAATGAAGAGTCCATATCTCTTGCATCTCAATGAAAGTCATTTGACCAATACAAATCAAATGACGATCTTTTCGTTACACCCATCATCAGTAGTAAAGCATCAAACGCCCTCGTCAGCAGTGACATTCGGCCGTAAACCTAAACCTTTCCCATAAACCTAAGCCTAACCCCTAAAATTAGTCATACTAGCAATGACATTCTACTATCGTTTCCATCTCTGCCATCACCCATATTCTGAGAACCGATATCAGCGCTAATAAAGACAAAAATATCCTCCTCATCGCATTGGAGTCAGAATCCATTAAAATTTGAGCGAAAATGGCCACGTGTTCGATGCTGATTCATTTCGATTTTAAAAATTCACAGAAAATAAACGCGAATACACCCATCACTAAATAAAGATCGGAAACGGAAGCTAACTCTCTCCCAGATAAGATTAAAACTTAACATCCGGGGGTGATATCACGTGTACACAATTCCTAATGCTAGAAAACAAAGATATCCGAAGGCGACTTAAGTCGCCTGCAGCTGGGAGAACTTGGGTTTCTGTGGGCGACTTAAGTCGACCGCAGCGTGCTAAAGGCTAAATATTGATGTCAACGAACTTCTACTCTTTTGTAGAGACCAGTGAAATAGAGATACAATACTGCTGCCATGCAGGTAGCCTGAGGACAGTCATAGTCTAAGGAGTACAACCTGATATAAATGCCTGTTGAAATCAGATGCACTAGGCCACACGCCTAACAAAACCATGCAACGTACAACACTAAAAGTAAGAAGAATGGCACTAAACCCATGGAGTTCACACATACACCAGTCATGTCTATCATGGCAGCTATAATTAAGATAGAATTTCTAGATAGTATGTTCAGTTTCTGCCATTTACTTATTGACAGGTTACTTTCTGATTATTTATTACATAATAGGAATTGATTAATCAAAAATTCTAATAGTATGTATTTTTTAAATCTTAATACTTATTAAACTACTTTAAAGAATTAATTAAAAATATAAATAAATGAGAATTTTGTAAAAAATGACAAAGTTTTCTTGTGAGTGCGCACACATGACGTAACAAGTTCTATATAGTTATATAATATCCTATTTTTGATTTGTAAATTCAGATGATGTATATTTTGTTTTCTCTTTTGAGATTCCATCATTTATTTACTTTGCTTTTCTTAAGTTTGTTAAACTGTATTTCCCAGCAAATAGATGCTGATTTCAATATTTTTATTCCTATTTTACTTTAACTGCCCTCGACAGGAACCCACAGAGGAAGAGCGAAGAGGCTATCCTTTTGCAACTTCTCTGTCAAAATGGTAACATCATATTTTGTTGTTGATGTAGAGTACTGGTTGTATTTTATCTTTCTTTCAACAGGTTATGGCATTTGGATTGTTTATGATGGATGTGGAAAAAGGTCCCAACATATATCGAATGAATGATAAGAAGAGGATCAACCTGGCAAAAATTGACAAGATTTTCAAGGTACTATTTGCAAGCAGCTAAATTTAGTGAGTGAAAGAACAGCTGAAAGTTATGACTGAAGATCTGGCCAAGTGCTGAATGAATTTTATTTCAAATCTGGACATATTCTATTTTGTTATCGATGGAGCATAACGCCTTTAAAATATTCTTTCAACATACTAATTTGGTTCTGCTCTCTTCGCTACATTTTATGATTGATTTACTCTAAATCTCTTGTTTGTTTGTCTTCTCCTTGTTTTTTTTCTGTCCTCTGTCCTAGTGAGCTGAAGATTCTTGGTTTCCTGGCTGTTTCTTCATGCTTCTTTGAAAGTATGTCCTGTCGGCTGTTAAAAGAGTATTGTGATAAGTTTTGAATGTTCTGATGGTACACCCAACTTTGCCTAATCAAATTTTGGTGCCATCTTCAGTATCACCATCTTTGGACCTGGTGCTACCTAATTATTTATCATAATGTTTCCACTTCTCTTAGGGCAACGTTGTGATTACCTCATTTTGTTTATTATTTATTTTTATATTTTTTTGTTTTATGTGTACTCAGAACAGTCACATGGGTTGTGTTTATTTGAACCAGATAGTAAAGTAAGCTTATCTGCCTTCATTCCACATTGGTACAAAAAGACAAGCCTGCAGTTCCAAGATATAAGTAAGCGCTTGATAGTTGATAACTTGAAAAGTATATAAAGACACTAAGTGGTGGTCCTGGAAACAGGCTGCATCAATACAGTCTGGCTGAGAGAGTAGGGATCGAAGTGGGAAGGCAAACCCGGTCCCAAAAATGCCGTGCTGAAGTCGGATGTGTCGGCCGAAAGGTGCAGATATCGCAGCTTCACTGTAAACGGACACAATGCAACCAACATCCTTTTCAGGATGAAGAAGGAAGAAGAAGAAGATATAAAGACACGGGTATGGACAAGGGGCTGCAGGGACATGGTGACCAAATAGACTTGTATCATAAATGCCGGCTACTTCTGTAGTTTATTTAGATGCTTTAGATTTGTTTCACATTTTCATATGTTTGAAACAGTGCACATTGCACTACTTACCAGATTTACACTGCAGAAATTTCATTGTTAGAAGCAGTTGATAGATGTTAATTTCCAGAGCTTTCCTAAAAGTAAAGGTCATGTAACAAATCATTCATTGTACAGTTTAGTGTGGTAATACACCTAGTTATTTTATGTGTAGGAAATAGGTTACAGTGCTCATATGATATCAATCAATCATTCAATACCCTTTAGCTCCATGAGGAGCATAGGCCTTCAACAAACACATGCCAAGTCTTCCTGTCCTGTGCCATCCGCTCTTTCCATGTTTTCCTCATCATTTTTACTCTCTGTATCCAGCTCTCTTCATTAATTTAATAAAGAAAACATATGAAGACATGACATGCAGAGTTCTTCATGAAGGACAGCTTACAGAACCATTTGGGATAAGAACAGGAGTGCGACAGGGATGCCTCTTGTCTCCATTTCTTTTCTTGCTGGCAATAGATTGGGTTATGAGATCATCGACAACACAGAACAGAAATGGAATCCAGTGGACTCTGACTAAGCAGTTGGATGATCTGGATTTTGCTGATGACTTGGCTCTTCTGTCCCATAACCGTAATCAGATGCAGGACAAATTGAAAACACTCGATGAGAGGTCACAGCAATTGGGTCTGAAAATACACAGGGAAAAGACAAAAATAATGAGAATAAATGCAGGTAATGATAATAGGGTTGAACTTGAAGAAACACCAATACAAGATGTAGAATCATATACGTATCTTGGCAGTAATATAGACAAAGTTGGAGGGACAGACAGCGATATCAAAATAAGAATACAAAAGGCAAGAGGAGCTTTCATTGCATTGGGAAATATATGGAGATCAAGAGAAATAGGATCCAACACGAAAATAAGAATCTTCAACTCAAATGTGAAGTCAGTCCTATTGTATGGCTCTGAGACATGGAGAACAACAAAGACAACAACCAAAAAGCTACAGACTTTCATAAATGGGTGCTTGCGTAGAATAGAGGGATTAAAATGGTATGACAAGGTTACCAACGTAGAACTGATGACTGTAGTGAAATTGACAGAGATACAACGGTAAAAAAGGGGGGGAAACGGAGAAAAGTCACGTTTCCCAAGTTGACATAAAGTAAGGAACTCGACAGAAGGGACCTTGGATATGTTACGCCACAGTCATTTATTGGTCGCTTTTGCGATACCAAGCCTTTGATTTGAATTCAGCGGCAGAACGCAGATGTTTGGAATATTACAAAAATTAAAAAGTAACTTTTTCGTAATATTAATGTTAGGAATATAAAAATTAGCTGGCCGGATGGCCCATTCTGAGCAGTGAACTAATATGTTCTTAATTTTACAGACGGATAGATAATATTGAAGATAATGACAAAAGACAGTGTTGTTCACATCAGCGACAGACTGTATGGAATAAAAAGTGTCGCTATTTGCACAAAAAAACACGACCTTGAGACGCAGGTGTTCAAATCTACTTAGTAGGGAAGCGAAGGGACATTGGTGGGAGCTGTGTCTAAATATAACTTTTAACGACAAAATTTTGGAGGGGAGAGAAAGGTTGGTTCAAAAATCAAGTACGTTTTTGAAAAAAAAACAAGTAGAGACGGACAGACTAACAGATAAACATCCATACTTGACTGAAGCATGACTGAAATGACTTTAGGGTAGGAAATTTGAATTTGAAATAAACCTAGGCAGTGATTGGCCACAGACAATCATTTTATCGGCGCTCAGACGCGCAAGTGGGGCCATTCCTCAATAGTTGTTCGATGATAGACACAGTATTTTAAAGTGTGGTGATTTCCAAATGAAAGAAAGTGAAATAAGTTCAGGGACGCCATACTATAGCCAGCAGCTCAGCTGAGTTTTGCTAGCTTTCTGTGTTCTTTATTCATAATCTGGTAAGATTGAAATTATTTCTTTGTATATTTTGAATATTGTTTAATGTTCGAGTGATTTGATACTGCCATATCATAATCTAGCCTTACAAACAAGTAGGGATTTGCTCTAGACCCCCCGCCCAAGTCAGGGTCTAGGGACCAACAATATACATAAACTCCAGCAAGGGTTAGGAAAGACAGATCAAGTGTTGAGAATAATGAAACATATTACCTATCCACTTTTAGGGAAGGAAACTAATAAATATTTTTCAGAATCTATAGTCTGGGAGGACCTATCTGATGTAAAACCACCATGGTAAATGTGCTGTTTGGTCAGAGAGATCTGACCTGTCTGTATGATGTGGTTGTTGTGTCCGTGTTGTGTCCAGACGTGGGTAGAGAATAGAATTTTGACACATAGCCAATACTTTGATTGCAGAGCTGTGAGTTTCAGTTGTCAACAAGGCGGTGTCCATTCAGTTGGTGATTTTACTCGAGTGTATCTGTGCAGTACGTTGTGACAGAGACCACTATTATTGCCCGCCAGCACGGAGAGGTGGGACCACCAGATTTCAGCACCAGAGCTACATATGCAAGTTGAGTGAGCCTCTGGTCTGCTGGAAGTTCACCAACGCCTTTTAGTTACTAATACCCCATAAAATTCCTGCAATTTACTGGACACTGTGTAGTCAATATAGACAGGTGTGATGAGGCCACCCCAACAGCACAAGCATTAACTATCCTCCCAAGTAGATGACTACTAGAACATTTTAATAAAACTAACTAGTCTAGTACTTATATATGTACACTCTTGCATTTATTATGTAACATTCCATGCATTTCTTTCATAATTTTTAAATCCTTTTTTTTTTTTAAAAAAAAAAAAGTTCTGGTCAACATAAAACTTGATCCAGAACAAATAAATGTAATATAATTCTATCAAAAATTTTACACTCTTGAGTTAGTTCAGTGTATTATAATATTTGTTAAATATTATTAGTCTGCTTAAATATCTGTGGGTGTATCTATAACTATCACACCACATTACATATCATTACCCTAGACATTTTACATAGCTACATTCATTAAGAAAAAAAAAATTGAGTGTGAGGTCGTAGTGGTAGCAAGAAAGGCCTTCTGACAATTCACAACTACACTTTATCTCAGGAGCCTTCACAGCTGGCCTCATACATTACATTTAGTAATATCACCATCATACAATACCATCAAACCCACTACATACATTGGGGTCTTGTCCAGGGATAATTAGCCCAACAGTAATATTAGGATCTCCTGGTTGGAGAAATAAAATTAGGGGAAAAAAATTGTGAAATTCCCTTTAAAATTAAAAGTGTCCCTGCAGATAAAAGTTGGTGAATCTTCACAGCCAGTGATAATTAATTAGTTAACTGGTTAGTTAGAATTAGTTAGACTATAGTCATAAGAAGTACTTAGTGTATTTACTGGTTAGAGATTTAGCTTGTATATTATTATATTGTCTGAAAAGTATGGCGGAGCTAGCAAAATTCCGATCAGCTGCTGTGCTGACCGCAAAGGAGATGGGAATGGATGGTCAGATTTTAATTCAATATGTAACGGCTGAATGTGATAAATATATTGAAAGGGAAGATAGAAAGGTAGCTGAAGAGAAGAGGTTACAAATTGAGGCTGATAGAGAAATTAAGAGGCTGCAGATTGAGGCAGAAGAAAAACGACAGCAAAGGGAGGCAGAAGATAAAAAGGCCGAAAGGGAGGCAGAAGAAAAAAGGTTGACTGCCGAAAGGGAGGCAGAAGAAAAAAAAAGGTTGACTGCCGAAAGGGAGGCAGAAGATAGAAGGTTGCAAAGGGAGCACGAATTACGACTAAGGGAGCTGGAATTACAAGGCCCGGCTCCTGAAAATGGTGCCAGCCCTTTTGCCTCAGATGCTACGCCCAGTCTGGGAGCCTCAAACTCAGCTATGGGGTTTCATTTAGACCATTTTGTTGAAAAAGACGATGACATAGAGGGGTACCTAGGACGTTTTGAGTTATTAGCTACTACATATGGGTTAGAGAGAGAGAGAGGTGGAGTTTAAAGCTATCACAGGGATTGAGAGGTACTTCTTATGAAGTATTTGCCAAAATGAACAGGGAAGACCAAGACAATTATGACATGTTAAAGCAGGCTTTGTTATTAAGGTACGAGAAGAATGGTGAATTTTATCGTAAGAAATTTAGAAATGCCAAACTGTTGTCTGGGGAGACATACCACCAATTCTCTGCTAGACTAGAAACCTATTTGGAGAAATGGACGGCTCTGGGGAAGACCCAAGATCTTAAAGAAATGATCATGATTGAGCAATTGAGAGAGTCCATGGCTCCAGACATGAGAAAATTTCTCATGGAACAAGGTGCAGAGAAGTTGGGGGAAATTTTAAATGTTGCTGAGAGGTATCAGGCAGCTCAGGCAGAGGTAAGTGGTGCTAAAAAGAAGCACATAGACAATTTTAAAGCTCCACAGCAATTTAATAAATTTGATAATAGAGAGCAGGGAAATAAAGGTAGGACAAACTTTGAGCGGCCAAGAAATGACTATCGCGACAGAAACTCACAGTTCAATGACCAAAAGTTCAATGAAAGAAAACCGTTGAACCAAGGAAAAAGATGGTGTAAATGGTGCAAGAAGGATAACCATAACACCGAATTTTGTAGAAGGAAACCTTCAAACATTGCTGCAATGAAGTCGGGGACGCGAAGATTAAAGGTTAATCCTAATGGACAACAGGAACCTTATCACCCCCCAGTTTGTGTGAGGATGTTATTTGTAATGGGGTCACCATAAGGTGCCTTTATGATACAGGTTTGGATTATGATTCAGTTGTGAAGTCTAGCCTAGTGGACCCAAGTCAGTATACCACAGAAACAGTGGAAATACAAGGGGCGACTAAGGACATACCACTCATGACACTTCCCATCGCAAGGATAACGGTGAAAACTCGCTATGTGGAGGGAGAAATCAGAGCAGCAGTGATAGATGAACCAATCTACCCTCTGATATTGGGGTGTAGATACGTCTTCTTGGGGAATCCCGAGAAACCTGTGATCATGGCGACAGTGCAGACCAGGTCACAGAAGAAGGAGGAAGAAGGTGAACCTATAAATGCTCATCCAGAGGAGATGAGGAAGGCGCAGGCTGAGGATAGGACACTCAAGCCCTGTTTTAAAAAATTGCCCAAATGCCACACACCTCCGAGCAAGGGGGAATATTTCATGAAGAACAAACTCTTATACAGGAAGGCCGGAACTGGAACAAATGGTCACAACCAGCTGGTTCTTCCCACTTCATATAGAGATAAAGTGATGGAACTCGGGCATGCGATTCCCTTCAGTGGTCACATGGGGATCAGCGCCACAGGACAGCGTATAGCTTGTCATTACTTCTGGCCAGGGATAACGGAGGATATAAAAAAAGATATGTCAAATCCTGCCCAGAATGTCAAAGGGTAGCTCCAAAGCACTGGACTGCTCCTGCAACTCTAGGGGAAATGCCCATAGTGGGAACACCTTTTGAGAGGGTTGCAGTGGATATTGTAGGACCTCTCACTCGGACCAAGAGGAGGAACAGTTACATCCTTACTCTGGTGGACACTTGTTCTATGTGGGGAGAGGCGGTAGCCCTGCCATCAATTGATTCAAAACATGTAGCAGAGGCACTACTTACAATATTTACCCGATTAGGATTCCCGCATCAAATCTTGACGGATAATGGTTCTCAGTTCAAGGGGAAACTAACGGAAGAAGTTTTTAAGCTATTTCAAAGCCAGACACTTTCATTGTAGTCCGTACCATCCACAAGGGAACGGCCAGGTAGAGAGGTTCAACGGGACTCTCATTTCTATCCTGAGAAAGCTGGCACACGAAAAACCGGATCTGTGGGATCAATTCCTGCCCGCCGCATTGTTTGCGTACCGGGAGGTACCACATAGTTCAACCGGGATGGCTCCCGCAACTCTGCTATTTGGGAGGCCAATAAAAGGTCCATTAGAAGCTCTATTAAGGACCTGGACAGATGAGAAGGCGGAAGAGACTGTTACCTCATCGTATCAATACGTGAACGAACTGACCACTCGTTTGAAAGCTGGATGGAAACTGGCAAATGATAATTTGAAGCAAGCCAGGAAGAAACATGCAGCATATTTTAATAGGAAGGCAAAGGACAGGGAACTGGCAGTCGGAGAGAAGGTGCTGCTTCTACTACCCGGAAGCCAGAATAAATTACAAATTGGTTGGCAAGGTCCATATACGGTTCTAGAGAAGGTGTCTAGAACAAACTATAAAATTGACAAAAAGGGGAAGGAGAAAGTTTATCATGTAAACCTGTTAAAGAAGTATCTGGACAGACCACTCCAGGAAAGCACCCCCTTATTGACCTTGGCTATTGCAACCCAGATGCAAAAAGAACCACTCACCTCACATGAATACCCATTACATCCTTGTGAAACCGCAGCACAGGTAAAAGTCAGTAAGCACCTGACTAAAAACCAGAGGGAGAGAGTTCAACAGGTTCTGGAGGAACATACAGATGTATTAACAGATAAACCAGGCCATACAAATTTGCTACAGTATGACATGAAACTGGTAGACTCAAACCCAATCTGTATGAGAGCCTATTCTATTCCGTTCGCGAAGGAGAAGGCATTGAAGGAAGAAATAGAGTATTTGTTGAAGGAGGGGATTATTTCGCACAGTGAATCATCTTTTAGTTCTAGTGTCGTTTTTGTTGAGAAAACCGTCTGGGGAACACAGACTGTGCATAGATTACAGGAAACTGAATGCTGTCACAGAAGGACAAGTGGATCCATTACCCGACACAAAACAGTTATTTGCCAGACTGAACAAGGCAAAATACTTTTCAAAGGTGGATCTTAGTAAAGGCTATTACCAGATCCCAGTGAAGCCTGAAGTGAGACCTTATTTGGCTTTTAGCACTTCGGATGGACATTATGAATTCAATATGCTACCATTCGGACTGAAAAATGCTCCGAGTGTGTTTTCAAGGATGATGCGCAAATTGTTGGATCCCCTGAATAACCCATGTATCACGAATTTCATGGATGATATTCTCGTCGCCACAGAGACATTTGAAGAACACATTGAAGCTCTGGAGATATTGTTTGATAGACTTCGGGAGGCGAACTTAACTGCTAGGCCAACAAAATGTTGTATTGGATGCAAAGAGTTGGAATTCTTGGGACACACTGTATATCAGGGTAATATGACCCCTGATCCTAAGAACTTGGAAAAACTGCAGAGAGCACCTAGGCCGCAAACAAAAAAGGACGTGCGATCATTTGTGTCGTTATGCGGATTTTATCAGAAATACATCAAGAATTTTAACGCTATTTGTGCTCCTCTGACTGATCTGACTCGCAAGGGACTTCCAGATAAAATTATTTGGACTGCACAATGTGAACTAGCGTTCCAAGAGTTAAAGGAAAAACTCACTAGCAAGCCTATTCTCAAACTGCCTGATTTGACACAGGACTTTGTCTTAAGAACCGATGCAAGTAATGTAGGACTAGGAGGGGCTTTGTTGCAAAGATCATCTTCACCTGATGGGGAACTGAAACCAGTCGCTTATGCAAGCCGTAAATTGAATAAGGCGGAACAAGGATACTCCACAAGCGAAAAAGAATGTTTAGCGTTAATCTGGGCAATAAAGAAGTTTCAAATCTATCTGTATGGTAGGACTTTTGTGGTGGAGACGGACCATCAGCCTCTCGTATTCTTATCTCAGGCTAAGCATGAAAACGCAAGATTGCTGAGGTGGTCTTTATTGCTTCAACCTTATCATTTCAGTATCCAATATATCCCAGGCAAATTGAATGTCGGTGCAGATTTCCTCAGTCGGCACCCCTGTGATCAAAATTAGAGTAGTGGCAGACGTGAGGAGTAATTTTACCTATGTGTATCGCTGGTTTTGGAACTTGCCATAGGCATGTTTTCAAGTGGGGAGATGTGTAGTGAAATTGACAGAGATACAACGGTAAAATACCTCCAAAGATAACATGTAAGGATAAAAACATAATGCGTAGGCTGCTGATAGTACATGATCGCCCAGACCGCGGGTCATCACCCTCCATAAAAATTGACTTGCTAGACAGGAGGGGAACGGCGGATAAAAAGGAAAAAATATGACTGGAAAGATTGCGTGAGACTAGAAAGGCTAAGGAGACGCAATTGGGGGGGGAAACGGAGAAAAGTCACGTTTCCCAAGTTGACATAAAGTAAGGAACTCGACAGAAGGGACCTTGGATATGTTACGCCACAGTCATTTATTGGTCGCTTTTGCGATACCAAGCCTTTGATTTGAATTCAGCGGCAGAACGCAGATGTTTGGAATATTACAAAAATTAAAAAGTAACTTTTTCGTAATATTAATGTTAGGAATATAAAAATTAGCTGGCCGGATGGCCCATTCTGAGCAGTGAACTAATATGTTCTTAATTTTACAGACGGATAGATAATATTGAAGATAATGACAAAAGACAGTGTTGTTCACATCAGCGACAGACTGTATGGAATAAAAAGTGTCGCTATTTGCACAAAAAAACACGACCTCGAGACGCAGGTGTTCAAATCTACTTAGTAGGGAAGCGAAGGGACATTGGTGGGAGCTGTGTCTAAATATAACTTTTAACGACAAAATTTTGGAGGGGAGAGAAAGGTTGGTTCAAAAATCAAGTACGTTTTTGAAAAAAAAACAAGTAGAGACGGACAGACTAACAGATAAACATCCATACTTGACTGAAGCATGACTGAAATGACTTTAGGGTAGGAAATTTGAATTTGAAATAAACCTAGGCAGTGATTGGCCACAGACAATCATTTTATCGGCGCTCAGACGCGCAAGTGGGGCCATTCCTCAATAGTTGTTCGATGATAGACACAGTATTTTAAAGTGTGGTGATTTCCAAATGAAAGAAAGTGAAATAAGTTCAGGGACGCCATACTATAGCCAGCAGCTCAGCTGAGTTTTGCTAGCATTTCTGTGTTCTTTATTCATAATCTGGTAAGATTGAAATTATTTCTTTGTATATTTTGAATATTGTTTAATGTTCGAGTGATTTGATACTGCCATATCATAATCTAGCCTTACAAACAAGTAGGGATTTGCTCTAGACCCCCCGCCCAAGTCAGGGTCTAGGGACCAACAATATACATAAACTCCAGCAAGGGTTAGGAAAGACAGATCAAGTGTTGAGAATAATGAAACATATTACCTATCCACTTTTAGGGAAGGAAACTAATAAATATTTTTCAGAATCTATAGTCTGGGAGGACCTATCTGATGTAAAACCACCATGGTAAATGTGCTGTTTGGTCAGAGAGATCTGACCTGTCTGTATGATGTGGTTGTTGTGTCCGTGTTGTGTCCAGACGTGGGTAGAGAATAGAATGTTGACACATAGCCAATACTTTGATTGCAGAGCTGTGAGTTTCAGTTGTCAACAAGGCGGTGTCCATTCAGTTGGTGATTTTACTCGAGTGTATCTGTGCAGTACGTTGTGACAGAGACCACCACTATTTCCCGCCAGCACGGAGAGGTGGGACCACCAGATTTCAGCACCAGAGCTACATATGCAAGTTGAGTGAGCCTCTGGTCTGCTGGAAGTTCACCAACGCCTTTTCTTTCCTAATACCCCATAAAATTCCTGCAATTTACTGGACACTGTGTAGTCAATATAGACAGGTGTGATGAGGCCACCCCAACAGCACAAGCATTAACTATCCTCCCAAGTAGATGACTACTAGAACATTTTAATAAAACTAACTAGTCTACGTGTTTAAATGTATAAGAGAATATATAACATGACAGATATTAGGGGACGAGGGAGATGGGTGGGGGGAAACTTTTGTTCTGTGGAAATTAATTAATCCTTGAAATCTAGATTCATGTGAAAGATTTTGAGGCTTACATAGGATATTCTCGCCCTCTCTTAATGCTTGGTATTTACATTCTCTAGTCTTTCCGCTCGTGATAGTTAACGCGCGTGAGCTTTGAACTGAGGGCTGTAAATTCATCTCTCTAGAACTCGTTATCAGGTCTGGAATAGATGATGATTAAGGATATAAATTGGTCTCTCTCGTCTATCACTGTCCGTCCCCTCATCTCTAGTTATCTATTATTATTTGAATCTCTGTTTATATTTTATATCTATAGATTTAGACATTTAGAATGCCCCACTCTACTACCTATCATGAATTTGTTGACAGCAACGTAAACTTACTATTAGACAAATACTTTCTTAACATCTAATGGAAGATAGGATACAAAAGCTCTCGTGGCTTCATTTTACAGATATGAGTATCAACACCATATAATGGTGTTTATATTCAATTAAAGTGAATAGATGTGTGCTAGAATGATAGTATGTCGCCTGTTCAATGGATTTTAGTGATAGATATATTAGTCTTAGCTGTATGTATTTGACTGTGTGAAGCACAGTCACACTTCTACGATGTGTTTTCATCATGGATGGAACTAAACTTTGTGGCAATGAATAGTTGAGGGGGTTTCCTTTGTCGTGGACTTATGCCTTTTCAGCCCCCGGCTGATAGGTAGTGTGGTTTAGATTCTCCGGGTCTCCTGACGTTTCCCCGGTAGTTCCTTGAATGGTTTCGGCATTTCCTCTCTGTGCTCGACTCCGAATTCATGCGCTGAGATTAGGACTGTCGTGCAAGGTCCTCCACCATAGACATAGCTTCAAAAGATGGACGCTAACCCCGCAATTAGACCCTTGGTGGGATGGCTTTGCAGTGCATATTAATGTCGTGAGAATTCCCGCCGATAATTTGGTAGACCTAGCTGTCTCAATGGTTCCGGGCAAAGTGAAGATTGCACGTGTAGTTGGCCACTTTTAGCCGGGACATTTCGACTTTAAGACTCGTGATCCAGTTAGTGCGGAGTGCATCAATGTGACATTAGATTCGATCAAATAAACGCTCCCAATCAATAGCAAGTAATAAATAGATCACAAATAAAGGTAGAAGATACTTCTCTAAAGTGGCTTTAAACTGGTTTTGATCAGCTTAACGAGCAGTTCTAAATTACCAGGTAACACAGGTTGTTCCTAGCTACCGAGGTCATTTAGGTCAACAATGACGTCGATATGCTAAAAAAAGCGAGGGAGACAAAATGAAACTGAATACTAGAGAATTTCCGCAATGTGACACTTCCCGGGACTTTGCGGATCATAGCATTTGAAGAGGATGAGAAAAAAAACGATGTCCGTAAATAATAAAAATAAATGAAGAGAAAGATTGGCGAGGTCAGTTTTGTTCCTCACAACAATCCCCCTACCTCAAGGTTGAAGTTCCGTCCAACTCTCATGTTCCTGTCTTACCTCTAACTTTTCCATTATATACTCAAATCTCCCTACTGGTTATTTATTGCGTCCCGGATGTCTGTACTCTAAAAAATCTGCACCCTGACTGTTGTTCTTCACACGGTATGTATCTATTGTGAAAAAGTGAATAATGAGGCTGCAACAGTATGACCATCTCATAAGCCCAGAGCATTAAGGTTTCTTCAGGACGCTGCATAGAAGAAATCAACATGTTAGGTCAGATCACACTGCACCCCCCGTTGTGATCTTTTATATCCCCGTATAAATTATGAGGGTTGTAGTGGACTTACTGCACATCCATATTAGCGACATACCATTGCACGAGTTCGATGTTAAGAGTAAGTTCTGTCAAGCAGGGTTCAATTTCCCTACAGCATAATGCGACCGTGTGCCGAATAGAAGTTGCAGAGAGGGTCTATCACAAAGGCACAGAGATGTGGCTCCTATCACCTATATAATTATGCTAGAAACTTGTTCGCAAGCTGGTAATACTTAGTTCACTTGCTGATATATTATTCATGTGTTCATGGGGGGCACCAGTTCTCCTGTTAGCGAGATTGGCACATAGGCTTGAGTGAGTTTCTCAGTCCTTCCAGCAGCGAGTGTATTGGGCATTTTTTGCGGCGCAGACTCTGCGATCATCTCATGTCAAGTAGTGTTCATCAGCTTTCATATCTTCTTGTATCTGCGCACACATCTCTATCTTGGTTTTTAACGGAGGACTGGTCATCATCAAATGTGGCGGCAACTCCTTGTTGGAGTTATCTCACTCACACAACGTGTCTATTAATATTCACATATGACTTCTGCAGCATGCAGACAGGGTGGCGGCATATGCATACATACATGACATCTAGCAGGTTCTCTAGCTGAGTTATCGTGTGAGGGGCGGCGTTCTATAGTGTATATAGGGTGACTCAGTTGTGGAGCGGAGTAGTAGGGCTTCGCTGCTATGACATAAAAGATCTGAGACCTCACGCTATCGTAGAATTATGCATTTATCATATCGTACACTGTGGACAGGACCACCAGATCGAGCTCTCGCGTAACATAATGGTAGGGGGGAGTAGTTCGTATGCAGTTACAGTAGCTATTGAGTTCTCTTCAAGGTCTATCTAGGTGAGTTGGGGGGGGGGGGGGCTGGGGGCGGGGCGGGGGGGGTAGAGGACAGAGATTTAATTCTTGACACGGGACACAGTGAGTGACACTGAGATATTCGACTTGTTGCGGTTGAGATAGTTTGAGACACGGTTTTGTATATCTCTGTCGGATAAGGTTCCTGGGGAGGGGGGGGAGGCGGGAGGGAGGGAGGGGTGGAGGGGGGGGGGAGGGGGGGGGGGGGAGCTGGGGGGGGGGGGGGGGGGGGGTGGGTGGGGTCTGCACGCAACCGCGGAGTGTTCGGAGCGAACAATTATTAGTGGATACTGGGGTAGCGAGTGACCTCATGTAGAAAACACACTCTAATTTCACAGGATGGGTTCAGAGGGGTATCTCAGTAGATCTTTCTTAGGTAGCATTTGCGGGAATTAAGTTATATATTATCTGACAGAGTCTCTCTACGCTTGGGCGTTGCTTAGCCCAAATGGCAATACAGGAAATACTCTAATGCATTCAGAAGACTTGAGTAGGAAGTGCTAACATGGAGGGTCGAATCCTCTTACGCGGGATCTGGTTTACCGCGTTGAGTTGTATAATTAGGGGGGAGAGAGTGGTAATCGTGCCTCTACTCAGCTTGGTAAAAGCCTGATTCTGATCCGGTAAGGATAAGCTGGATTTAAAATTAAGGATAGAGTGGGGGGAAGCCTCAGCGTGTACACGTCTAGGGATAGTGACTAGATGATGTGATGAATGGCTGCGGCTTCAGACATTTGTGACATGTATCGGATATATGCGTTTGCAGACTCACGGTCACTATATAGGGGCGATGAACATACGTGACACTACTAGCTCTCAGTGTGAGGGGTACAGACTGTGGCAGGACTGGGTCAGTACCGACTTCAAGGTCGATATAGAAGCGTGGATTGATGGGAGGGGGTGTGGTATGGGTGTGTATGGGTTGTGTGGTGGGGAGCGATAGGCACATAGGAGGTGGACGGAGTGGTGCGTGGTGTGGAGTGTATGTAGGACAGTTATGTGGTGGGGATGTGAGTGTGGGTTAGGTTGCGTGTAGCTCGTACCTGGGCGATGGGGAGCGCTAGTTTAGGCGGAGAGGCATATCAGATTCTGAGTCATGAGAGTGGGGGTGCATGGGGCTGTGGTAGTACGTAGCGAAGGGGGGGGGGGGGGGGTCGGGGTGGGGGGGGGGGGACAGGGGGGGGGGGGGGGGGGGGGGGGGGGGGGGGGGGGGGGGGGGGGGGGGGGGTGGGGGGGGGGGGGGGGGGGGGGAGGAACTGGGGGGGGGGGGGGGGGGGGGGGGGGGGGGGGGGTGGGTTACCAGGGGGGGGGGGGGGGGGATCAAGAGGACTGAATAGGAATGTATGTATATATTCGTGGGTTGTATTCAGGAAACGGGTGATCTAATGAGCAAGGGTTCTGTTGACGCTGACAAAAACGTTTTATCCGGGTCTGCGCTTGCTCGTATTGTCATTTGGTTCACATGTACTCATAAGTGAACGATGCTTGGTAATGACTCAGTGTTCGGTGGTGCGCGAGCGTGTCGTTGGTGTGGCCTTGATCGGATGATGATGACTATCTTATGTTGGTCTTATATTGGCATGCGGATGGTTTTTCTGTGAATATATTATGGGGTTGCTAACGTAGGGGGGGGGGGTATGGTGCTGGGGCTTTCCCGTGGTGTAATGTGTGGGCGAGATACTTTGTGCGTATTTTTGGATTGAGTCATGGCAGACTGAATTTTTTTCTGATTATGCAAACAATTTTATATGGGACCGTCTATCCGATCCGATTGTTGTGTGATGTCGGAATTATATATGATGCTGGGGGGACTAGGTGGCGGGGGAGGGTGAGATGAAGTGGAGAGACTGCCTGTTTCTGCTGTGGTGTACTTTTGCCTAGTTCTCCGCTCTGGAATCTGCTTAGTATTGTGGGGGGCGTCAGTGTCGGTGGTGTCGGTGTATAAACGCTGATCATGATTAGCGGACGGGCGAGCGGGGGCGTGGTACATTTTTGTTTCCTTGCCAGTGTGGGGGTCCCGGCGAGAGCGCTGTTTGTTAATGGTGCGTTTGGTGTCACGTTCCTATAGCATGCTTGGGTAGGTATTGGGCGTGGGTGGGGCGAGGAGGTGTGACCGTGGGGGGCGCTCAGTGCGACTCTATTGGTATTGTTTGTTTTTTGGGGTTATGGGGGTTGGGTGTGGATTCATCTCAGTATCCGAAGTGATCGTCGTGGTGCTATCGGATGTCTCTCTAGAACATAGTCCTTTATATAGAGGGGGGGGATATGGTCGTCAAGCCTCAGAACAGCAAACTGTGGCGGCCTATAGTGTCAATGGGCTAGTCGCCATAGTAGTTAAGATAAGTTGGGAACCATGGTTGTGGTTGTGGGGTGTGGAGGTGGGTAAGGTACGAGACGCTGGGTATCTGATCAAACATAGAGTGTGGCTGTGGTGGCGGGTATGGGGGAGGGGAGGTTGATCTGGTCCAGCGGACTCTTATATATTTGGGTGCGGGCGTGCGCAATTTGTACTGTGTGTGGCGGAATGATGTGGACTCTACGTGAAGGGGGTGGGTACGCTCGATTATATGGTGGTGTGTAACCGACATTTGCCACCGGGGAGGCCCAGGAAGTGAGAGGGGGGGTGGGGGTGGAGTGGTCTGTCCCCCCCTGTGGTGGTGTGGGGGGGGGGTGGGGGACGGGGAGTGCAGTTGTGTGAGTGATCACTTGGATGTCTCAGGGTGGGGGGGGGGCGTATGGGTGGGGGGTGGATTGGTGGGGGGGTGTGAGAAAAATGGGGGCCTAGTTGAAACACTTCCCACTGTGTTGTGAGGGGGGGATGGGATGGGAGGTGGGGGGGGGTTGCGGCTGGCTTACTACTCTTTGGGAACCATATCCTGAGTCAGGATCGAGTGACGTGGGACGGAGCGGCGCGAAGCGCGAGTAAATATGGTGGAATCAGAGTCGCTGCAGCAAACAGAGGTGTGTGCTACAAGGAGGAGGTCACAGTGGTGCGGGGGGGTGAGAGGGTAGGTAGTGTGGCGAGATTTCGTTGTCGCTGCGCAGGGCCGCGAGCAGGAGTGAGATCAAGCACAAGACCAGCTGCGAGCGATGTCAAGTATTAATGGAGGAACGATATTGGGAGGTACCTCATTTTGCTACGCGTGTGGCTCAGAGAGGTAGGCCTCCTCTCTTATGGACCTCGTCCCCGCTATTACTGCGAGGTCGAGCGGAGGTGGGTGGGGGATAGGGCGCAAGTGCATAGTGTGTGTGGTCGCTATAGGTATGCTCCCGAGATCACACTGTGGGCTGTGGTGGGGCCCGGTTCCAGTGTTGGCGTGCTGCTGCTCCGTCTAGGTGCACGAGATACACGGCGGCTTGTCTTACGGTTCACATTCACTCTATCCTGAACACTCCATGGATATCGGCGTTGGATAACCTGGCAGGCTCACGAGGATAGACAGAAAACTTGTACTCATATAGAAACTTTAGGGGGTCTAGCTACATATGATGAAGTTTGAGTAAGAGGGCGTGATCTAGTGATGCAACTTATGATTTGACATTCATATCAGATAGGGGTGTGGTGTTTTGGGTCACATCTTAAACGAAAGGGCAAGTAGGCCTCTAGTTTCATGAGGTGACAGGTAAGGACACTGGGGGGTCCTGCTAGACATATGCATGATGGATATCGGCAACGAAAGTTCTAGGCCCATGTTCTGTCTCTGCGCTATTGGACTCTGGCTTTTCCGAATGCAAATACAGTCAGCATATTCTTGTTATTGTATATCCTTATGTGGAACAAGTAGGATAGTCTCCCTTTTTTTGGAACACAGGGAGAGTAGTGATTAGCGCTCTCGTAAGGTGGGATGTGGGATTTTTTGTAGTCAGGGGTTACAAGAGGATTTGATTCCTCCCGAGTTACACGTGATCCTTATACTAATTCACTCATGTTAAGGATGTTGGCACGTGTGATTCAACTCTCGAGTATATTCACGTTTGCCTGATTCCTCTAGTGGAGACAGACGCGGCCAGCGATATACCAAGGACGGGGTGAAAATAGAGGTTCTCTTCTGGACACAATATATAACACATACCAACCGCACTCTAATAATTCTCTAAAGATGGATGGGATAGGGAATATAGGGTTCGTCCAAGATCGCTGCATGGATTAGCGTGATTTCCGTCCAATTCGTGCGAGGCGGATGATTTCATTAATACTAGTGAAACATCTTTAATCGTTGGGTGGGGGGGGGGGGGCTACTGTTGGGATGTGTACAAGGGTGGAGACCAATTGAGGGTGCTTGCACTTTATAGTTCACACATCGCTTGTATTTCTATGTGTAGCTTTGAGGCTGTGCGTTCAGTTGGTCATGTGGCTCTTGTTCTGACTAGGATGCACTGACCAACTGATCGTCGAATGCAGAGTGGCCTATTGTATGTATATATCGGATGAGAATGGGGCAGGTGGGTGTCGACGGCTCGAGTGGATGTCCATATAGGCTGAGTACTGTCTGGGGATAGGGAACGCGCGCGGGGTTGGGGGGAGTTTCGGTTATTTTAGGTTCCATATGAGGTTCTATGCCGGGTGATATGTGCGGCGCGTGTTGTGATCCCCTTTCGGTGGCACTTATTTATATATCTGGACGAGGGGGGCGCGGTGTGGGCAGCTCATGATAAGGTGACTGTGGTATTTGTCGGGGTTGTGTCAGCTTGGGCGCGTGCGTATGAGAGTTGGGGATGTCTCTGGTTTCTACAGTAGCTTCTTGACAGAGCCAGGGAAGAGTTTCTGCCCCCTGTTATCCGTCTCCGTTGCTTTGGAGGAACAATTAGATCTCTGCGTATAGTGTCTATATTATTTAACGTAGTCTGGGACTTTGTCATAGCTTTTTTGAAGTTAGGTCTATAGTGCGGTGGTATCTCGAGCTAGGGGGCACTCCATGTGTGACTGAGCTTCACAGTTTCTGATGTACACGTCTAATCGGTTGATGTTGTAGACACATTCCGTCTGGGTGGTGTGACGTTTTTCTCTGGATAGTGCTGGGTACTGTGATGATCGTAGTGGTTTAATCCGCAGGGAGGGGGCGCAGTGGTACTTATTAGGGGGTCTTTTGCTAATCAGGGGTGGCGATGTGCCTCGATTCCTCTTTCAGAATCTTCTCATGATAGCGGGAAGTTACATGTATGGTCCCAGGTCATGAGGGTAGTTACGATCATGACCATTTCACTTAGCAGGCTTCCCAATCATAGTAAGAATTCCCTAGGTGCTCCAAACCAAACGTGGTGGCAAACTTCTCAAATTTGTCGAGATACCTATCGATCGAGTCGGCTTGTTCCGAGAAAGCTTCAAATGGAAACGTCAAAGGTCCCAAAGTTGACATGAGTGAGGATGGCAAAGGTCCGGTGCCCCCTGCGTGCAAGGAAGGCATATCATCTGACCGTGGCGATAGGTTGCCTGAGGAGGTAGATGCGGTCGCACCGGCTACTGGTTCAACTCTTTGAGCTTGTCCCTGCATCTCTAACTGCTTCATCTTCAATGCATGCTCGCGTTCATCTCTCTCGCTTCTTTCTCTAGCGTCTACAGCTTTTATCCTCTCATCTATTTCTGCTAACTTTATTCGCTCTTCTCTTTCAGCTTTCGCTGTTTCTCGAGCGTAATACTTATCAGTCTCGACACTGACATAATTTGCAAGGTCCACCCCACTATAACCTAGATCTCGACCGGCCTCCCCTAGTGCTGCCTTAAGCTTAACTATTTCAGCCATCTCTTGCAGTTAAAGTCCACACTGAGTAAGCTAGTGCTACCTTCCAATAGTATTTCTAGCAACAAGTAAATACTAATTATTTATCCGACTGCTGTAGAATGAAATTACTACAGTTATGGAGACTTAAGGTCTGTAATTCAATGAAATACAAAATCAAGAACTAACTTAATTAAACACAACATATATAAAGGGATTCACCAATCAATGCCTGAATTTCTAGAAAAAATGTTTTCTGTCTTTCTAGAGCTCACTGTGTGAAAATACATGTGTTAAAATGGTATACTGTAATGACTGAATGGATGATACTATCCCAGAGGTATGATAAAATACATAAGTTCAAATCCCGGACCGAGACACCAGTGTCACGTAGCGTTTAAAGGATAAGAGAATTATTTAGAGGAAATAATAGATCTGATGTGGAAGATTTGGCTCAAGGAATCCCTGCTGGTTTTCCCACTTCCGAAGGGTGACGAAGAGGGTAAATTCTCCTAACTCGACAGGTCTGGAAAAGATTGTAAGGAGATATTTGGTCTCTCGCTACCGTCGTCCCCTTCTCAGTTATCTATTATTATTATTCTTTAAATTATATTATATTTTACGAGCCCCCCCTCCCTTATAAAGGAAGATAAACATAGACAATATTCAACATCTAATGGAAGGAACAAAGCGTGGGGTACAGTATATACACCCAATTGGTTTATTGCAATAAAGTGAATAGATGGTGAATGATAGTATTGTCGATGGAATTAGTGTCTGCTGTATGTATTATGTGTCTCACACTTCACGTGTTTTTCATCATGGATGACTAAACTTTGTGGCATTGATTAGGTGAGTTTCCTTTGTCGTGGACTTAGCTTTTCAGCCCCGGCTGATAGTGAAGTGTGGTTAGTTCTCCGGTCTCCTGACGTTGCCCCGGTAGGTCTTGAATGGTTCGGATTTGCCTTCTCTGTGCTCGACTCCGTATTCTGCGCTGAGATTGGACTGTCGTGCAAGGCTCCACCATAGACTACTCAAAGATGGACGCTAACCCGCAATTAGACACGTGGCTTCAGTGCTTTTAATGCGAGAATTCGCCGATAATTGGGTTAGACCTAGCTGTCTCAAGGGTTCCGGGCAAGTGAAGATTGCCCGTGTTTGGCGCACTTTTAGCGGGACATTTCCGCTTGGACACGTGATCCATAGCGTGCATCATGTGACATTAGCGTCAAATAAACGCTCCAATCAATAGCGTTAAAAGTCACGTGGGGTCTTCCTAAAGTGGCATAAACTGGTTTTATCAGCTTAAGCAGTCTTAAATTAAAACAGGTTCCTAGCTACCGAGGTCATTGGTCAACAATGACGTCGTATCTAAAAATAGCGAGGAGAAAATACTGAATACTAGGAGAATTTCCGCAAGTGACACTTCCCGGGACTTTGCGATCATGCATTGAGGATGAGAAAAAAAACGATGTCCGTAAATAATAAAAAAAATGAAGAGAAGATTGGGCAAGTTGTCACAATCATTACCCTAGACATTTTACATAGCTACATTCATTAAGAAAAAAAATTGAGTGTGAGGTCGTAGTGGTAGCAAGAAAGGCCTTCTGACAATTCACAACTACATTTTATCTCAGGAGCCTTCACAGCTGGCCTCATACATTACATTTAGTAATATCACCATCATACAATACCATCAAACCCACTACAATGACAAGAACTAGACAAGTGCCAGTGGAACAAGAGATGAGAAGAAGACGATGGCGATGGATAGGACACACACTGAGGAAACCTGTTGATAGCATTACAAGGCAGTCCTTGTTCTGGAACCCGCAGGGCAAGAGAGGCAGAGGAAGACCAAGAAGTACATGGAGAAGAGAGTTGGAAACAGAGGTGAAAATGATGAGGAGAACATGGAAAGAACTTGAGATGATGGCACGTGACAGGAGGACTTGGCATGTGTTTGTTGAAGGCCTATGCTCCTTTGGGAGTGGAGGGTTATGAATGAATATGAATCCAGCTCTCTTCTCCATGTGTTTTTGGGTCTACATCTGCCTCTCTTTCCCTGTGGATTCCAGAACAAGGACTGCCTTGTAATGCTATCAACAGGTTTCTTCAATGTATGTCCTATCCATCGCCAGCGTCTTCTTCTCAGCTCTTGTTCCACTGGTTCTTGTCATGAGTTCCACATTTGTGACTTTGTCATACCATTTCAGTCCTTCTATTCTACGCAAACACCCATTTATAAAAGTCTTTTGTAGCTTTTTGGTTGTTGTTTTTGTTGCTCTCCATGTCTCAGAGCCATACAATAGGACTGACTTCACATTTGAGTTGAAGATTCTTATTTTCGTGTTGGATTTGATTTCTCAAGTTCTCCTTATGTTTCCCAATGCAATGAAAGCTCCTCTTGCTTTTTGTATTCTTATTTTGCTATCATTGTTATATGATATGGTGTTCGTTATTACAGTGATGGTAAATGGTTAGAGAAAGTGCATGATGCACATTTTCCTATTCTGTTCCTTATATTTTGATATGTAATTAAAATAGTGTAATCATTTTGTTATAACAGCAACTGCAGATGGTTCCCCTTTATGGAGACATGATCATTGCTCCTTACAACTACATCAAAAAGAGTCCCAACTTTGATCCCTCTAAGTGGCCAGCTTGTGAGTCTAGTCAGCTTAGCCCCCAGTCCAACCTCTTGGGCAGCTTAGAACAGATTAAAGATCGGCACATGCAATACATCAGTCAGCTGGCTAGACATAATAATGAGGTATAGTTACTACCAAAAAAAAAATCTTGCCTTTTTTTTTTTTCTCTTGTCTGCATGTCAGTACAAAGAAGTTAACAGAGAAGTATAAGCATTCAGATGGTCTTTTTTTCAGGGACATGAATGGAAAATTACCAACATAAAAGAACTAATGAGAATTTGAAAGGAATGTTTTGAGTAACTTCTAAATGATGTGGTTACACAGGATCTACAAGATGTCCAACTGAGAGGGAGAGCTGCTGGTTCCTATGGCTTTCCAGCAGAGGCTCGTTAACTATACATAGAAGCAAACAAGGAATTAAGAAAGTATCAGAAGAGACAAGAGGGTAATATATTGATTAATTAGCAAGAAAAACAGAGGTAGCTTCAGGCAAAAGAAGCATGATGAGCCTGTATAACAGTACAAAGAAGTTAATGGGGAAATATAAGCAGCATTAGGACGAAAATGAAACATTGCACTGCAGCACAAAAGAACAAGTTTAAAGATGGACAAAACATTTCAAGGAACTATAAATAGTCCGGCTGTATTAGGTCCCCACGCCATCCAGCTAGCAGAAAAGGCTTTACAAATTAACTGAAAAATCAAATAAGGAAGAAATAAAGAAAGCTGTAAAACTGTACCTTACCATAAAACTACAAAGAGCTGGAAAAGTTGCTGGCCGAAAAAGCATTCCAGCAGATGCTATCAAGGCAGAGATATTGTACAATTTACTCAGCAAAGGCTGGGAGCAAGAAGAAGCACCAGGAGAAGGATGGAGATTTGCAAGAGTTCATACTTGTGGAGGAATATGGTAACTGTCAGTATTTTGGACAAATATTAAACAGGATCATCCTTGAGAGGTTAAAAGAGGCCATAGCTGAGAGAAGAACAGTCAGTTTTCATCAAAATAGTCTCAGTACTATTAGGACAACCACACTGCACATAATAGTAGAACAGAGTTTGGAATTTAACTCATCACTTTACACTGGATTTTTGGATCATGAAAAAAACCTTAATATTTTATACACTTTGGAAACTGATAAGACATTATGGAGTCCCCATTAAGTCGGTTAACCTAACATGGGAGGCATATGAAATTGGGAAATACATGATTTTTCATAAAGAACAACTTACAGAACCATTTGAGATAAGAGTTGGAGCGCGCCAGAGATGCATGCAATGCAAGCCTTTCAGTTTTTCGTGGCGCATTGATCTAAAATCATGATAAATTTGACTACAAAGATAGAATTAAGTTGAAATAGAATGGAAAGAAATGAAATTATCATAAGAGAATTAACCTTTAGCACGCTGCATAAAAATTCAGAAAACTTGCCCAACCACTGCATTCTTTTTCACAACCCCCCATTTTTATAGTGGGTGACTTGTAAATTCTATAGTTTTTTTTGTTTTTTGGTCAATTGCTCTAATTTTTAGACTGTATAGAAATGAATGAATGATGAATCTGATGATATAAAATTTGTTTGTGTACATGTTAGATGTGATAGGAAGAGAGGAAAGGAAAGATGAAAAAAACGAAAAAAAAATTTAAAATAATAAAAAAATATTTTTTTTTAATTTTAAAATTTAAAAAAAAATTTAAAAAAATAACCAGCAAATGAAGGGTCCATATCCCTTGCATATCAATGAAAGTCATTTGACCAATAGACCAATACAAATCAAATGACGATCTTTTCGTTACACCCATCATCAGTAGCAAAGCAACAAACGCTCTCGTCAGCTGTGACATTCGGCCGAAATTCTTAATCTTTCCGATATTCCTAGTCCTAACCCCTAACATTATACATACTAGCAATGCCATTCTACTTTCGTTTCCATCTCAGCCATCAAACATATTCTGAGAACCGATATCAGCGCTTATAAAGACAAAAATATCATCCCCACCGCATGGCGTCAGAATCCAATAAAATAAGAGGAAAATGGCCATGTGCTCGACGCTGATTCATTTCGATTTTAAAAATTTACAAAAAATAAACGCCAATACACCCATCACTTTTTTAAGATTGGAAACGGAAGCTAACTCTCTTGCAAATAACATTACAACTTAACATCCGGGGCTGAAATCACGTGTACACAAGTCCTACTGCTAGAAAACGAAGATATCCGAAGTCGCAATAATGCGCCTCCAGCTGGCAGAGCATAGCGTACTTCTGTCGCAATAATGCGACTGGAGCGTGCTAAAGGTTAATGCCGTCATCATCTGGACATGCAGCAGAAAGAGCACAACATAATTATTTCCTGTCATGTTTTGGCAGGTTATTTGCCCCAATACAAGAAAATAAATGTGGCCAATGATGGCCAGATTGCACATGGAGAAACATTCCTACAAGTTGTGGGACTGATACAAATATCTTGGGGGGGATCCCGTTACTCATCCATTGAGGCATATTGGGAAAATGGGGTTAGGCCCATATTTTCTTGACCATCGGCACACTAAGGGTGCTGTGGTCAGCATCGCGCTGGCCACCTTAACCTTCCCAGGATTGCTCTGGTACCCAATTCATGAGGCTGGGTCGGCCCTGGAGCTGTTTGCGATCTAAAAAATCCCACTTCAACTAGGGATCGAACCAGGACTGCTCAGCTGGGAAGCCAGTGCACTAACCACTGAGCTACAGCGGCTCCTAAATATCCTGGAAAAAGTGTAACAAAGTTACAGGAATGGACAGTGATGTATAAGTTAGAATGCTAAAGATAAGAAAGAAATCAAGTCCAACACCAGAATAAGAATCTTCAACTCAGATGTAAAGGTCATCACATTTGTATGGCTGTGAAATATTTAGACCCACTAAAGTGACTATCAAGTAAGTATAGACTTTCACACACAGAACAGAACAATTAAAAATGTATGACCAACATCACCAGTGGGAAAATTGATGGAAGAAACTAAATAAATGCCAATGGAAGAAGAGGTGAGGAAAATTTGTTGACATTGGATAGGGCACACACAAAGGAGAGCCAGGATCCCCTCTAGGGTAGAGGACCATCCAACTCGGGGTATTGCTTCGCTCGCCAATTAATGAGACTGGTATTTGAACCAAAGTTGAGCCTGCTGAGTTGCAAGAAATAATATTACAATGTAGTTGCTCTAGAATTCAAGATCCTGCCAGATCTTACTGTCGCAGTTTGTTCCCAGTAAAGGTTACTGAGTTTTCTAGTGTCTTAGGAGAAGTGTAAAGAGACCCAAACAGACGTATGGAGTAGGAGCTGGAGACAGATATAAAAGGGATAAAGAAGACATGGCATGACTGGAACAAATGACATAGAACAGGAAGGCTCAGGTTTGAATTTGTGGAAGGCCTATGCTCCACAGTGAGCAGAAGGATAATAATGATGCTTTGCTGACAGTCAGATACATCAATAACTTGATACAGAAATTGTTCTATGAAATAATCATCTGTAGCTTATACAGAATACAGAAATTGTTCTATGAAATAGTCATCTGTAGCTTAAGATGCAGAAGTTCTATAAAATATTTATCTGTAACTTAAGGTACAGAAATTGTTATATGAAATAGTTATGTGAAGTAGTCATCTGTAACTTAAGATACAGAAATTGTTCTATGAAATAGTCATCTGTAACTTAAGATACAGAAATTGTTCTATAGAAATAATCATATGTGACTTAAGATACAGAAGTTGTTTTATTAAATAGTCATCTGTAACTTAACATACAGAAGTTCTATGAAATAGACATCTGTAACTTAAGATACAGAAATTTTTCAATGAAATAGTCATCTGTAAGTTAAGATGCAGAAATTATTCTATGAAATAATTTGATTTATCCATTTTTATTGTGTATGTGTGTGCAAATATCTAATTAGAGAAAGCCTTATCTTGCTGTGATACTCTTCAGGCAACCACAACAACACGTGAGACACCAAGGAGTGACTTGGAGAATAAAGAACTAACAGATCTTGCTCTGAGAGGACTAATGCTTGTTTCTAAGTGGACTCAACAAGTCATGGAATTGGTATGTTCTGCTGACAGTCAAGAAACTAATAATGACATGCTCAGTGTCACATGCTATCACAGTCAGTTGCATTTCTAATTTCAGATCATGACAGTTTATTTCCACCAGTGTTTTTTTTTTGTTTAGACCTTGAATTAAACACAAAATATTTGCCTTCATAATCTTGAAAGTTGAAAGTAGATGCAGCTTTTTAAAACTTAGACTTGGGCCATTACTAATAACATATTATTTGGTAATTGATGACTACAGTGTGGCCTTGCTCACGCGCCCAATTTTAAGAAAGGGGTTGTCAGTTAAGTGCAGAAGATGGTTAATTAGCAGCACTCTGATTATTTTGACTTAATACGCTAACTGGGGAACACGCAGTAAATAAGTAAAAATATGCACTTGTTTTTGGTAAAGTTGCGCACAGACTAGGATCACTTTTGACTTGTTGGCCGCTGCAGTGCAGCAGATGCTGGGTCAAATGCCTACGCTCAGTGGCCTTATTGGTAGTATGAGTTGTCATGTATGACCATGGTGTGCTTTGTGTCAAATTTATGCACAGTGTGTGGTCAATGGGGAGTGGCTGATTAAATCGAGGGCATTTGATCGGTTGATTATTAACCTAGCCAGGCTACTTTTATTGTTAAAAATGTGTCAGACTTTTAAAAAAATATTTTAGTAAAAACTGAAATTCACAAAGTGAAGGGGAAATTTAATTGATGTTAGTTGACAATCACATCTTATTAGTCATAGTAATTATAATCACATGTGATAACAAATGTTTTTTTTATAGAAAGGTCAAAGTAGATGATTTTACAAAACTTTGTTAATAAAGTAACAAGAACACAAAGCATTAAAGGTAGCGATTTTCATTGATTAATGAATTAATGCCATGCCAACTGATATTGGCAATCCTGTCTGTCCAGTTCCTACTGTATCTGCTGCCTTGAATCAGCTGTGTCTTCAGTCTCTTCTCATGCCATATTGTCATTTTATTCAGACATTTTCTCTATGTCATACTCTTCCTGTGTGACTTGAATTTGCCAGCTATTATTTGTAACTTTCCTCTTCTCATGCCATATTGTCATTTTAACCAGACATTTTCTCTATGTCATGCTCTTCTGTGTGACTTGAATGTGCCAGCTATTATCTGTAACTTTCCTCTTCTCATTCCATATTGTCATTTTAACCAGACATTTTCTCTGTCATACTCTTCTTGTGTGACTTGAATTTGCCAGCTATTATCTGTAACTTTCCTCTTCTCATTCCATATTGTCATTTTAACCAGACATTTTCTCTATGTCATACTCTTCTTGTGTGACTTGAATTTGCCAGCTATTATCTGTAACTTTCCTCTTCTCATGCCATATTGTCATTTTAACCAGACATTTTCTCTATGTCATACTCTTCTTGTTTGACTTGAATTTGCCAGCTATTATCTGTAACTTTCCTCTTCTCATTCCATATTGTCATTTTTTTTAGACATTTTCTCTATGTCATACTCTTCTTGTTTGACTTGAATTTGCCAGCTATTATCTGTAACTTTCCTCTTCTCATGCCATATTGTCATTTTTTTCAGACATTTTCTCTATGTCATACTCTTCTTGTTTGACTTGAATTTGCCAGCTATTATCTGTAACTTTCCTCTTCTCATGCCATATTGTCATTTTAACCAGACATTTTCTCTATGTCATACTTGTGAGGAGTTACTGTAATTTTATTTTCAACAGGCCCCATGTTTCTTCTCCATGAATATTATTTGAGTTTAGTCTTTTTCTGTAGGTAATTAATTGCGTTTTCATGAGGGATTACTGTAGGGTTTAAGTGCATATCCGCACCAGTCTTCTTCTCTCTGTAGTAAGTGCGTTCACATAGTCTGATTTTCTTTGTAAAATACTGGCTGTCATTTTATTGTATTAGGCGCTTGAGTATTATTAGGTGGGGTACAACATTTTCCGAACGTTAGTAATCCCTACCCGGTAAATCGATGGGTGTGTGTTGAACCTCTACCCAGGTACGTAAATATGTGCGCTACAACGAATCAACGTTGATTCTGCTCACGCGTACGATGGTAATGTTATTTAACATGACGCAATTCGTTGCATGTGGCTTCCTAAACATGAGTCATCGGGGTTGCCCACGAGATTATTGGCGGAAGGTCAGAGTTATTAAAATTGCAGCCCTTTCATTGGTCTAAGAGGGACGCCAGCGATGACCCACGGCGTGGGGAAATGGCGTGGGTATTCCTGTAATAAATATCAGTAAATCGAGTAGCGGTCTCTTTGCTTCCAGAAATTTCAGCCGTGAAATCTACGTCACTTATCGCTTGCTCAAGCTAGAGAACTGCGATAATTTTGGGTATGTTGGTAATTTAATTAAAAGTAGGAGATAGTTCTGTAAGATCTTAGCTTTTGTAAAGTATAGGTTTCTTCTGGGAGTTAAATTAAAGTTAATTTAACGTGACGTGCCACCAATTGCTATCTTTGTAGAAATAACATAACTGGAAGGGCGCCTATATAGTTTCTGTGAATGAGTAGCTGTATCTCTGAGTTGTGTACAGGCTTTTTGAGATATTCATTGTGAAAGGTTAAGCGCTAAGATAAAACCCGCTTGGTAATTTGTAGTAGTTAGTTGGGACAACGCAATTTAATTCTGAGAATTTACACGTGTGTATATATACGCAAGCGTATTTATGTATTTTATTTCATTGATTATTTAATTCTGATAATTTACAAGAGTATATATACGCGAGCTTAGTTGTGTATTTTATTTAATTGGGTAGTTGATTTAGTTGTGCAGTCGGATGGTAAGAGAAGTAAATTATGTTTCTGATAAGGGAATTTTTTTTATTACATAGAGATGTAATTAATATTACTGAGACGGGAGTAAATCTTTCCTAGTTTTATATCGTGTGATGGGATGAGCATCAAAGGTCAGCCTGTAAAAATAAAGTAGGCCTAGGAATTTAGTACAGGAGTTTTGCCTCAGGTTGAAATGTTTTTATACCTGTGGCTATACGGGCGTAACAAAAGATTTAGGTCAGCCATGGTCTGGGAGTTTTATAACCAGACCGATGTTTACTTTGAAACGGGGTAGAGAGATCAGAGAGGGGCGTGTATGGGAGTCTGACCTTTGGGGCATAAATAAGTAATTATTGCTGTGCATAGTTGTGTAGGAGAGAGGTGTTTATTTAATGGAGTTAGGTGTTAGAGATGAGTTTATTTTGAAGTTGTTGTACATTAGTTGTATTCCTTTGTTACAGCATTTTCACGGCACACAGGGAGGGGAGCAATTTGCCTTCAAATTTACAACGACAAGTTGTCGACTCAGGAGCCAAGGCTCAAGATATAACCAGAGGTGAAGAGAATTGGTGACATGGTAGTCACCAGCTCCAAGTATGTCTGCACCAGAAAGAGATAGCAGTTCTCTGGCAGCGAAGCCCCATGCTTCAGCGGGAACGTGTCTATCTTTTAAAAATCCAGAGCTCTTAGCTCATTATACCACTCCAACAACGGCGCGTGACCAGGAGATGGGTCTAATTTTATACGGCCATAATAATGTTGTTTTCGCTTAAACCCTGAGCGGGTTAACTCAGCCAATTAATTAAGCAGCAGTGAAGCAACGTCATTTCAAAGTACCTAAGTCTAAAAGCCCAAGTCATCAAACAGCAACATTCGTGGGATTCCGAATGCTTTAGAGAGGAGAGACAGAAGTTATAGAGGCAGATAGACAGAACAGAAACATAGGAGAGACAGAATTTAGGAAGTTAGATAGTAAGAGCAGAGAACAGCCTCTGAGGTTGCACTGAAGAAGTCCGTTAGTGGATCAGTGGTTGTGATTCGGCAGTATAGGACTTTAGAAAGTTTTTTAAGATTGTGGTTAGGCAGGTAGTTACATCTGCAGCCAGACAGTGGTGTTAGAGGTTTTAATAATTGCTACTAAGATAGTTAGGAGTGGTGACTCGTACTTAGAGGCCCCACCAAACTTACTGTGTGTTTAATTCCAAAATTCTTTTTCCCTGCAGGTTGAATGAGGGGATGAAAGGGTGGGATTATAATATCAGTCATTTAATTGGTTTTGTTCTTATCAGGTGTGCGCCCACGCACGTTATTTATTTTAATATGTAAATTTATTTTACTGTGTAAATTAACTATAAACTTTAAACTGGATCAGGCTCTCTCACTATACTGTACGTATATGTTGTCTGCATAGTTGTGTCTGTGGACTTGTAGTGAAACCTTATCTCCTTTATTGGTAGTCAGAGGGTCACCCCCTCTATAGCTATTTATTACGTCAGGAGTGGTGAGGGAGAGTCAATCTCGGTTCTCACCCTCGAAGCCAATAGTCTCATCTTTCTACAGTCACTGTCATTCTCATCTAAAATCTATCTTCTCAGACTTTCTCATACTAGGGTCATGTGTTGCACTCAGTCATAACTCTATACTAAAATCCACTTCGTGACAATACTCTTCTTGTTTGACTTGAATTTGCCAGCTATTATCTGTAACTTTCCTCTTCTCATGCCATATTGTCATTTTAACCAGACATTTTCTCTATGTCAAACTATTCTTGTTTGACTTGAATTTGCCAGCTATTATCTGTAACTTTCCTCTTCTCATGCCATATTGTCATTTTAACCAGACATGTTCTCTATGTCATACTCTTCTTGTTTGACTTGAATTTGCCAGCTATTATCTGTAACTTTCCTCTTCTCATTATGTGCGCAAATAAGATGTCTACTGCTTATCATGTTGATTAATCTGTGATTTTTTTTTCTCTCTGTCTATCTCTTAGGACTTCTTAATGTTTTTTGTCTTTTTCTGGCTGTCCAAGGTATGTGTTATGTTCTTCTTAGGAACCACATCGCTGCTGCCTCCAATGTTCTTTCCGTCTGTTTTTCATTAAAAAAAAATTTTTTTTTTTTGAGTTTAAAAAAAATGGTATTAATAGTGGGTAGAAAAATTTGGTGAAAAGTTAAACTTGCTTGAAAAGTAAACAAACTAACAGAAGACTGTAGAGTTAAGACTACTTTTTTCTACATGTAATATCTTATTATTTATCTTGTTCTTTCAGTCTCTCACTTTCACCTCTTTTGAAGCGTTGACCCATTTAATCCCATTGTCACACTTGGGAATGCTGGTTTTTTTAATATTACAAAGTAGTTGTAAAAATAAAGACGTATTTGCTCATATAAACACCTAAATCCCCCTCATGTTATGCAGCTGAATTGCAAAAGTTTAAAAAATTATCTTCCTTTTCCCGCTATCTTTCCTCACCATATTGGAACAACTTACTTGACAGATTTATCATAATAATTCATTGTAAAATTACTTCACTGACAGTGGCTTCATAATAATAAATTGGTTTGTCCTCCAGTACTCATGGAAGTTAATGAATCCCACTGATCATCATGCTAACAAAGATTGTCCTGACACAGATGAAGCTTATGAAAAGGTAAAGTAAAAGGTAAAGGTTGTCACATAGTAGATACTGCTGTAGAGGTGTGAAATGTTACAGACTTCACTATACTAGGGTCCAGCTTTTGAGGTGGGGGTGACCAGTTCCTTTTCTCACTGCCTTTGCCATCCCAACCTCAAGAGTGAAGTCAGATACCCATTTACAACTGGGTAGACTGGAGCATGACGCTTCCAGATTTTGAACTCTGAACCCGGTAACTTTGCCATGAGAGGCAAATACTCTGCCAATCGACTACTCTTTGAAAAGGTACGTGTTTGAAATAAAAGAGCGTAGACTCAGTAAATTCAGGACATGTGCTGTTTAGTTTCATGGGATCAGATCAGCTGCAATCTAAACATCAGAGGTTGGATCTCCATCTTCTTCTGTCTCTTGCCTTGGTTGTACACTCATAAAGGTATTTCCTGGCCTTCCATTGATTTCATTTTCTAACTTAGGACTATTGCTTTTGCCGTTTGCCTTAAGCTTTTTCTTCTGTTATGGTCTTCAACAATGTGTTCTGTCACTTTTTTAATGTCCAAAATATTTGTGTGTCTAATTTTGATCTCTCATTGGTTCTGTTTTTGTTCCAACTTCTCTGGAACTTACTGATTTGTTTTCTTCTTATGTGAGAGGCACCCCATTCTTCCGTATAATCACTTTTTGAGAGCCTCCTTTCTTTTCTCAGCCTGTTCCTTGTCCATATTTCTGCATCATATAATAATGAAGAATATATATATAACATTTGATGACTTTTAAATTGTTTGGTATTTTGTCTGGATGTTAATACCTCTCTCATGTTGTTAAATGTAGATTTTCACATCTGCTGTCATCTTTTTTTTATGCGACCGCAGTAAAACAGACTAACTCCGCCTAGGCCGGTCCCAAGCCCTGCTAAAAAAGGAGGAGGGCGGCTTGCATGGAGGCCATAAGGAGGCACAACAGGCCAATCACCTGTTTGCTTTAAATCATGATTACGTGAACTACAAGAGAGAAAACCGGACTGATTCTAAAGGCGACGAACTGGAACGGACTACGGACTATGACTTATGGAACTTGGAACACAAGAAGTATAAATGGGAAAGAAGAGGAGCTGGTGGAAGAGATGAGGAAAGCAAAACTAGAAATCCTGGCTTTAACAGAAACAAAGAAATAGGGACAAGGAGTTATGGATCTCGATGGCAACACGCTGCTCTACAGTGGTGTACCCACATCAGAAAGAGCTAAAATGGGGTTGGTTGCATTGTGGCCAAAAACCAAAAAGATAGTATCTAGGGATGGAACTTTGTCTCGGAGCGCATTGTGGTTGTAAAACTAAAAAAAGGAGAAACCATAGTCAACCTGGTCATAGTGTATGGGCCAAATGAGGATGAGAGAGCAGATGTCAAGGAGGAATTCTTCGAACTGCTTCAAAGGACAGTGGATGACTGCCTCGGAGATGCTCAAAGATTTCAATGCCAGAGTTGGAAATGACCATGCTAGATGGGGTGGAGCTATCGGAAGATATGGAGAAGATACTCTCAGTGACAATGGAAAGCGACTCCTTAGATTCTGCAGTGAGCAGTATCTGATCATTACAAACACAAAGTTCCCCCATAAGCGCATACATGCATACACTAGATGTGAACCAACAAAGAATGAGAAGTCAGTGATCGACTATGCCATTGTTAGGAGGAGCTCATTCAAATATGTCCGGGATGCTAGAGTCTGGAGGGGGCCAGAGGCTGGAAGTGATCACTACCTGCTTACAATCGAAAGAACAAGAGTTGCTCAGCCTAGGAACTGCCCAATGTCACGCAAGAAACCAAGTAAACGAACGGGAGAAATGAGCATTAAGACCTACAAGCTGAGAGAGCCAGAAATTAAGACCAGATATCAGGGGCTTATTGCTACAGCGGTGAGAAACACAGAAGAACAACCTGATGACTTGGAAACCCTCTGGCTTAAATTCAAGGACATCATAAAGACAGCTGCTGCAGAAGCATGTGGTGAAGTCCGACTTGGGAACAAGAGAAAGAGGACACCTTGGTGGACAGAGGAAGTCAAAGAGAAAATAAGAGAGAAGAAAATGGCATGGAAACAATATTTAGGAGCTAAAAACACAGCAGGACAAATAGAGAAATATAGAGAATATGTGATACTCAGAACAGAAGCAAAAAACAAGGTGCTAGCAGCAAAACAGAAGTCCTGGGAAGAATTTGGAGAAAAGCTAGAAAAAGATGCACAAGAAAACCAGAAATTGTTCTATAAGACCCTTAAGAACATGAGGAAGGAAAAACAATGCGCTCTCAACTTTATAAAGGACAAGCAATGCAAATTGCTTACTGCCCCGAAGGAAGTAATGGAAAGAATATTTCTCAGAACTCCTTGATGGTGAGCAAGGTCAAGCATCAGAATTGATAACCACTAGCACAGAAGAGGAAACCAATGGTGATGAAGATGACATAAAGATGGAAGAACTGAGGCAGCACTGGAGAAAATCAAGATGGGCAAAGCAGCAGAGCATGATGGTATAACATCAGAAATGGTTAAGTACATGGGAACATCAGGCGACCTATTACTCTTAAGGGTCCTACAGGCAGCATGGTGCAACAAGACCATACTAAAGGATTGGGAGATTGCCATCATAACACCAATTTTCAAAAAGGGTGACAATCGACAATGTGGAAACCATAGAGGCATATCCCTTCTCAGTGTCCCTGGTAAAATCTTCTCTAGAATCCTAGAGCAGAGACTCCGATGTTTAGCTGAGCCACAATTGGATGAGGTCCAGTGCGGATTTAGAGCTAACCGAAGTACTCAAGACCTAATCTTCACACTCAAACAGCTGAGTGGAAAGGCCCTTGAGTATAAGAGTGAGATCCATCTTTGTTTCATAGATCTGGTATAGGCGTTTGACAGGGTCCCCTGGAGCAAACTTTGAAACTGTTTGGCAAGGAAGAACATTCCAGCACCTCTGATTCATGCTATACAGAGCTTTTACAAGTCTTGCATAAATTATGTGAAGACGGCAAACCATAAGTTCAGGACCACCACTGGTGTAAGACAATGTGATATCCTGTCACCTTATCTTTTCATACTCCTCATGGACGATGTCATCAAGGCATGTAAGGAGAGAACAAGAAAGTATTCAGTTGGGTACTGGAAGATGAGACAGGTCTGTATTTCAGAGCTGACATTTGCTGATGATGTTACCCTGATTGCTAAATCAGAGGCACATCTCCAATCCAACCTGCAAGTCTGGAAGGAAGAGCTGGAGAAGAGAGGGATGGTCATAAGCAGCTCTAAAACAAAATCCATGGTGATATCACGAGAAGAAAGAAGACATCAGATTAAGCTGGGAGAACAGGTCCTGGAGCAGGTCGACCACTTTAAATACCTTGGAGCTATTATAGACCGAAAGGGAGGCATCAAAGAAGAGTTGGCCACTCAAAAAGCAGCAGCTGGAAGACTTTTTCAGGCCATAAATCGAGGATTCCTAAGCAAGAGAGAGGTTGGTAAGAAAACGAAGATGGCTGTATACCACTCCACCTATGTCCCAGTCTTGACATATTGATGCGATTCATGGGCAATGACTACAACCCACAAAAGCCAGATTCAAACCTCAGAAATGAGGTATTTGATGAAGGTGGTTGAAGTAACAAGAAGAGACATGGTCCGCAACCAGATGATATGTCAAGGCCTAAAATACCACCCCCTGCAGACCCAAGTAGATCAGTCCCAACTAAGATGGTTTGGCCATGTCTGCAGAATGGGAGAAGATCGGCTACAACGACAAGCATGGGAAACATAGAGCCAGGAATCCAGATCCCCAGGACGACCCAGAGTCTGCTGGTAGGACAACATTAGACAATCTTTGAAGGATCAAGGACTAGAATGGAACCAGGCCAGGAGGAAGACAGTCGATATGATAGTCTGGCGCTCTCTCTCTTCCAAACCTCTACACCTCACGGTAGAAGGGGAACGACTAAGTAAGTAAAACAAACTTTTCACTTGTTACAGTATCTTTCATGAATTTTAATATTTAATGTTGGCTTCTTGTTTTAAAAATAATTCTAATTATCATAGTTTTTTTGTGTTTTTTTTCTAAGGATTAAAGTTCAATTCATTTTTATGTCTTCATTTGTTTACTTACTTCACTAGTTCTTGCAGTTATTGTTCACTTTCAACTATGGTATCTTGTGCAAATCTAAAGTTTTTATTTTCATATTTTAAATTAATTGTTCAAAGATTCCATTATTAACATGAAAGTTGTTATGATTTATTTTCAGTCTTTACATGACAATGTGTTTACAGCATCCATTGTCTTTCTCACCTGACCTGTCTATATTTCTTGTCTTTGTCACCTTTTTGTAATGTGGCTGATGAAGGGCAAACTTCAAAACGTCCCATGTTTATAGTCTACCGTCCATTTGTAAAACTGGTTCCATACCATTTAAAAAAAATTATATATTACTTCCCTTACCAGTTTTACAGCAGCCCTCTGATTTATTGACATGAAAATGAGATATGCCTATTATATTGCAGAACAGGAATTTTTCAACATGTTTGAGATATTTGTCTTTAAAAAGTGTTACAATCATTCAGATTTATGCATGAGAAATTTGTGCATACATTAAGTTTTCTTATTTACACATTTTTGTCATTAGAAATTACTGACATAAACAGGAACATAAGCAGCAACTCATTTCATATGCACAGACTTTTGCTATAAACTTTTCATTGTTACAAGGAAACACCTTTATCAGAAATATTGTGAGAACTTGTATTCTGCTGTGTCAGCTAAATTATTAAGTATTAAAAAAAAAGGTAAAGGATCCCGTTACACGCCAATTGAGGCATATTGGGAATATGGTGTTAGGCCCATATTTTCTTGACCATCGGCACACTAGGGGTGATGTGGTCACCTTAACCTTCCCAGAGTTGCTCTGGTACCCAGTTCATGAGGCTGGGTCGACCCTGGAACCGTTAGAAGTCTAAAAAATCCCACCTCAAGTGGGGATTGAACCATGGAGCACCGAGCTAGGAAGCCAGTGCACTACCGTGACTCCTAAATTATAAAGTATGCTGTGCCTTAAATATTGTGAGAACTTACATTCCGCTGTGTCACCTAAATAGTTTAGTATGTTGTGCCTTAACAAAGATAGTGTCCTTCAGATACTGTCTTAACACTGTATGAGGTGTCAGTGTTGTTTACATCAGTAAATATTTATATTTATTAAAAGCCTCATTGAATATTTCAAATGCACTCAGGATTTCACATCTTTAATTGGTTTCATAAAATCGTGACTTAATATGAACTTGAGTTAAAATCATTTTACGATTAAAGAAACTGTAAACAAGAATGTTCATTGTTTTCAGCCAGTTATAGTTTTGAACAGTGGATCTTCAGTTATCATTCTGGAACAGCTAAAGCAGTAGGGTTAAGTTAAAAGAGTATTAAATTGAACTGATTAGCAGCACTGTCATGAATGTTCTAATTCTAAACCATGAAACTACTCTCAATATTAGGCCACCCGCTACAATTACAGCAGAGATGAAAAGTTTGCTTTGATTGAAGTCATTGCAATGATTAAAGGGTTACAGCTGCTGATGGCCAGAATGGAAACTGTGTTTATGGATGCTATTCGACGTCACATTTATGCTGAACTCCAGGAGTTTGTACAGCATTTTTTGAGAGAACCATTACGCAGGGCGACCAAGAAGAAGAGTGAAATAATTCGAGTGTAAGTTACTGTTTTCTTACAATTTTTCTTGATAATAGCAGGATGTATTGTTGTAGTATTATTGTGAGGTTGTGTTTTGAGGCTCTTTGTCTCTATTTTTTTTTAAATTTATTCACGGGTGTTTCTTATAATGTTTATGAGAAGTGTGGTTCACTTAGATATATCTATAGTAAGTAAGTTTAAATACATTTTTTTTCTTATCAAAGATTTGTGAATAGGGCTGTAAAACATTCAATCACTGGGAACAAAGCATTTTATTAAACTAGGAGGATATAGTGGATAAGTGCAGTAAAACTGATAACTGAATATAAAATATATCACGTAAAAATATGCTCTTTGAACAGTACCAGAACAATAGACATAGTAACCAGATATAGCTGCACAGAGCATCATGTACACACAAAATTAAAAAAAAAATGAAGAATATTACTAAAGTAAGTTTTACTAATGAACAATACAAAGGTAACGGGAGCCGCGCTAGCGTAGTGGTTACAACACCGCTCTGGCGACCGGGTGATACAGGATCAAACCCGGGCGACGGCATTTGAGGATTTTTCGTCGACCGGGATTTGGACTGGATTAACTCGAGACCTGTCGAGGACATTTGAAGGAGTGTCGTTGACCAGGGACTGGCGGCTCCTGAGCCGACCCAGCTGCAATGGGTACCTCCGAAATCGGCGAGTATTTGCCTGAATGGCGAGGGACACCTGTCTCTGTACAAGAAATAAAGGGATACTCACGTAAAATCAATGTCAGGTTAGACATAAAATAATAACCTGAGATTTCGCCTCGAGTATTAGCGGGCGAACGCAAAAAAAAAAAAACAACAACAAAAAAACAAAGGTAACATGGGATGTTTGGGGATAACCCTTCATCAGCCACAGTCACAAACAAGAAACACATATGTATAGAGAGCAAATTAAGTCAGTGAGTGTAATGACAGAAGACACCAGGAACGATGAAATATAAACAACTGAAAAAAAAAAGAAAATGTCAGAACCTAAATTATCAATGAATGAACTGAAAACAGCCGTTAATAGCAAGTGAACTAAGAAAAATGTGGCTATATACAAAATGAAATAAGAAAAACATGATCTAAATGGGTGTCTGCGGGAATGAATAAAGACAGACTAAAAGGAAGTGAATGTGAGTTAGTTGCAGTGGTAAGTGGAAAACAAAATCATAGAAAATTAAAACTGGACAGAGTAACAAGAAATAAAAGAGAAATTAGAAAAGAATGAGAGAACAGGAGAAAGAGGATACAGAAGACGAAGAATTGGAAGGAAGGGAAGAAGAGTAAAAAAAGAGAAGATGAACAAAAAGAGAAAAATAAGGAAAAAGAAGAGGAAAACAGTCATGATGCTGGTAATGAAAACAGTCATGATGCTGGTAATGAAAACAGTCATGATGCTGATAATGAAAACAGTCATGATGCTGATAATGAAAACAGTCATGATGCTGATAATGAAAACAGTCATGATGCTGATAATGAAAACAGTCATGATGCTGATGATGAAAACAGTCATGATGCTGATAATGAAAACAGTCGTGATGCTGGTAATGAAAACAGTCATGATGCTGATAATGAAAACAGTCATGGTGCTGATAATGAAAACAGTCATGATGCTGATAATGAAAACAGTCATGATGCTGGTAATGAAAACAGTCATGATGCTGATGATGAAAACAGTCATGATGCTGATGATGAAAACAGTCATGATGCTGATGATGAAAACAGTCATGATGCTGATAATGAAAACAGTCATGATGCTGGTAATGAAAACAGTCATGATGCTGGTAATGAAAACAGTCATGATGCTGGTAATGAAAACAGTCATGATGCTGATAATGAAAACAGTCATGATGCTGGTAATGAAAACAGTCATGATGCTGGTAATGAAAACAGTCATGATGCTGATAATGAAAACAGTCATGATGCTGATGATGAAAACAGTCATGATGCTGATAATGAAAACAGTCATGATGCTGATGATGAAAACAGTCATGATGCTGGTAATGAAAACAGTCATGATGCTGATAATGAAAACAGTCATGATGCTGATAATGAAAACAGTCATGATGCTGATAATGAAAACAGTCATGATGCTGACAGTCATGATGCTGATAATGAAAACAGTAGCATGAAGGAAAAAATTTGATGAAATAATATTGGACATTTAAACCATCTAACAAAACACAATCTAATTTAAAAGGAAAATGATCATGATCTGATTGCAGAATTTGTATCACCAGTTGTACCAACATTTTTTACTTGTATATAATAGTGTTTTACAAAAACTGAACATAGGGATAGCATATGAATACTTACTTACTTACTTACTTACTTACTTAGTCGTTCCCCTTCTACCGTGAGGTGTAGAGGTTTGGAAGAGAGAGCGCCAGACCATTCTATCAGCTGTCTTCTTCCTGGCCTGGTTCCATTCTAGTCCTCGGTCCTTCAAAGATTGTCTAATGTTGTCCTCCCAGCGGACTCTGGGTCGTCCTGGAGGTCTGGATCCCTAGCTCTTTGTTTCCCATGCTTGTCGTGGTAGCCGATCTTCTCCCATTCTGCAGACATGCCCAAACCATCTTAGTTGGGACTGTTCTATTTGGGTCTGCAGCGGATGGGATTTTAGGCCTTGACGGATCGTCTGGTTGCGGACCATGTCTCTTCTTGTTACTTCAACCACTTTCCTCAGATACCTCATTTCTGAGGTTTGGATCTGGCTTTTGTGGGTTGTAGTCATTGCCCACGACTCGCATCCATATGTCAAGACTGGGACATAGGTGGAGCGGTATACAGCCATCTTCGTTTTCTTACCAACCTCTTTCTTGCTGAGGAATCCACGATTTATGGCCTGAAAAAGTCTCCCAGCCGCTGCTTTTCGAGTGGCCAACTCTTCTTTGATGCCTCCCTTTCGGTCTATAATAGCTCCGAGATATTTAAAGTGGTCGACCTGCTCCAGGACCTGTTCTCCCAACTTAATCTGATGTTTTCTTTCTTCTCGTGATATCACCATGGATTTTGTTTTAGAGCTGCTTATGACCATCCCTCTCTTCTCCAGCTCTTCCTTCCAGACTTGCAGGTTGGATTGGAGATGTGCCTCTGATTTAGCAATCAGGGCAACATCATCAGCAAATGCCAGCTCCGAAATATAGACCTGTCTCATCTTCCAGTACCCCACTGAATACTTTCTTGTTCTCTCCTTACATGCCTTGATGACATCGTCCATAAGGAGTATGAAGAGGTAAGGTGATAGGATATCAGGTGGTGGTCCTGAACTCTTCTGACTTATGGTTTGCTGTCCTCACATAATTTCTGCAAGACTTGTAGAAGCTCTGTATAGCATGAATCAGAGGTGCTGGAATATTCTTCCTTGCCAAACAGTCCCAAAGTTTGCTCCAGGGGACCCTGTCAAACGCCTTTTCCAGATCTATGAAACAAAGATGGATCTCACTCTTATACTCAAGGGCCTTTTCACTCAGCTGTCTGAGTGTGAAGATTAGGTCTTGAGTACTTCGATTTGCTCGGAATCCGCACTGGACCTCATCCAATTGTGGCTCAGCTAGGCGTCGGAGTCTCTGCTCTAGGATTCTAGAGTAGATTTTACCAGGGACACTGAGAAGGGATATGCCTCTATGGTTTCCACATTGTCGATTGTCACCCTTTTTGAAAATTGGTGTTATGATGGCAATCTCCCAATCCTTTGGTATGGTCTTGTTGCACCATGCTGCCTGTAGGACCTTTAGGAGTAATAGGTCGCCTGATGCTCCCATGTACTTAACCATTTCTGGTGTTAGACCATCATGCCCTGCTGCTTTGCCCATCTTGATTTTCTCTAGTGCTGCCCTCAGTTCTTCCATCTTTATGTCATCTTCACCATCATTGGTTTTCTCTTCTGTGCTAGTGGTTATCATTTCAGATGCTTCACCATGCTCACCATCCAGGAGTTCTGAGAAATATTCTTTCCATCTTTCCATTACTTCCTTCGGGGCAGTAAGCAATTTGCCTTGCTTGTCCTTTATAAATTTGAGAGGGCATTGTTTTTCCTTCCTCATGTTCTTTAGAGTCTTATAGAACAATTTCTGGTTTTCTTGTGCATCTTTTTCTAGCTTTTCTCCAAATTCTTCCCAGGACTTCTGTTTTGCTGCTAGCACTTTGTTCTTTGCTTCTGTTCTGAGTGTCACATATTCTCTATATTTTTTCCATTTGTCCTGTTGTGTTTTTAGCTCCTAAGTATTGTTTCCATGCCATTTTCTTCTCTCTTATTTTCTCTTTGACTTCCTCTGTCCACCAAGGTGTCCTCTTTCTCTGGTTCCCAAGTCGGACTTCACCGCATGCTTCTGCAGCAGCTGTTTTTATGATATCCTTGAATTTATTCCAGAGGGTTTCCAAGTCATCAGGTCGTTCTTCTGTGTTGCTCACTGCTGTAGCAATAAGCCCCTGATATCTGGTCTTAATTTCTGGCTCTCTCAGCTTGTAGGTCCTAATGCTCATTTCTCCTGCTCGTTTACTTGGTTTCTTGCGTGATGTTGGGCAGTTCCTAGGCTGAGCAACTCTTTCAGTTGTTCGTTTGATTGTTAGCAGGTAGTGATCACTTCCAATCTCTGGCCCCCTCCAGACTCTTGCATCTCGGACATATCTGAATGAGCTTCTCCGAACAATGGCATAGTCGATCACTGACTTCTCATTCTTGGTTGGTTCACATCTAGTGTATGCATGTATGCGCTTATGGGGGAACTTTGTGTTTGTGATGATCAGATTCTGCTCACTGCAGAATCTAAGGAGTCGCTTTCCATCGTCATTGAGAGTATCTTCTCCATATCTTCCGATAACTCCACCCCATCTAGCATGGTCATTTCCAACTCTGGCATTAAAATCTCCGAGCATGATAACTTCATCTAGGCAGTCATCCACTGTCCTTTGAAGCAGCTCGAAGAATTCCTTCTTGACCTCTGCTCTCTCATCCTCATTTGGCCCATACACTATGACCAGGTTGACTATGGTTTCTCCTTCTTTTAGTTTTACAACCATAATGCGCTCCGAGACAAAGTTCCATCCCTTGATACTATCTTTTTGATTTTGGGCCACAATGCAACCCACGCCCCCTTTAGCTCTTTCAGATATGGGTACACCACTGTAGAGCAACGTGTTGCCATCGAGATCCATGACTCCTTGTCCTTTTTTCTTCGTTTCCGTTATAGCCAGGATTTCTAGTTTTGCTTTCCTCATCTCTTCCACCAGCTCCTCTTCCTTCCCATTTATACTTCTTGTGTTCCAAGTTCCATAAGTCCTAGTCCGTAGTCTGTTCCAGTTCGTCGCCTTTAGAATCAGTCCGGTTTTCTCTCTTGTATTGCTCGTAATCATAGTTTAAGACAAACAGGTGATTGGCCTGTTGTGCCTTTGCATGGTGGAGGGGCTGCCTCCTTACGGCCTCCATGCAGGCCGCCCTCCTCCTTTTTCATCCGGGCTTGGGACCGGCATTGGCGGAGTTGCATATGAATACTACACAGTTAACTCCTTGCTGACAGGCAGTTTTCCTTCACAAATAATACAGGTCTGCAACCTTTTATCCAAGGCTCTTGGGTCGGTCCAGATGTATTACATAATTCAGAATTTTTCTGATTTCAAATTGCAAGTATGGTGCGTGTTACATATATTACAGTACCACCCAAGCTGGCCCTTACTAAGTGCATGTCTTGTTAGGCAGCCACTGGACTCTTGTCTAGACAAAATAAAATTGTCATAACTACAGGTATCCGCTCTGCACAGAATGAGTCTCACTACCCACACAACCGCTGAACACTCCACTATCGATGATTAGAGATGCTTCTATTTCTATTTCTCTCTGCTATCAATAGGGGTATGTGCAGCTTTTTTTTTATTTTTTTATTTTTTTTTTTTTTAAACATTTTCACAGTGCAGTTACTTTTTTGATTTGTTCCTTTTTCTACCTTGAGGTTTAGAGGTTAGCTCGAGAGAATGCCATGCTATCCTATCAGCTGTCATCCTTTTCACCTGGTTCCAGTCATGGCCTCTGTCCTTCAGAGATTGTGTGAAATTGTCCTGCCAGCAAACTCTAGGTTGTCCTGGAGGTCTGGATCCTGGGCTGTTGGTTTCCCATGGTAACCCTAGCCTAAAGAGATGGTCAACTACAGCACTTAAAAGGACTTGGTAAAACTGTGGAAAAGGCACCTTGCTCGCTGTGGAACAACTACAGTGGGCTATGATGTTCCAAACCGTAGATTTATTTACATTGAAACTGGTTCTTTCAGGGTCACTTCAAGTTGGCAGAATGGATAAAACTAGGAGTAAATAGTCAATTTGGAAATTGCAGCCAAGGTGGAGTGGATTCAATTCCCAGTGCATGTGAAACTAACCAACAGGAGTATGGTAAGCAGCAATGGGGCAGGAACTTGTGGAGAAACATGATCACCTACACCAGCTGGCATGGCACAGGAAGAAGAAGAAATCTGCTTAAGAGACTTGAACTAGATACAATTTATCATATTTAACTTAATTTTTCTAAATGTTTACATTTCTGCCAGAAACAGGTGTTACTTGCAAAGAGATCTGAGACATATTATTGCTAAATTTCATTTCTGTGTGCAGTTCCTATAGATAATAAATGTGTAATTTTTATTGCCACTGATTTGAATGGAGAAGAGTTTAATGCTTATTTCACTTTACAGCATTATCATGTCTGTCCGTGACACATGTGTTGACTGGTATAGAGGCACAGAGCCAGCAGATGATCCTTCACTTTTCGGAAAGAAAGATCCAGCTGAGGGTTTTCACATCAAAGTACCTCGCAGAAATGTTGGACCTTCATCCACACAGGTAGATTACAATTTGGTAGCCTATGTTATCTTCTTCTTCTTCTTCGTTCATCCTGAAAAGGACGTTGGTTGCATTGTGTCCGTTTACAGCGAAGCTGCGATATTAGCGCCTTTCGGTCAACACTTCCAACTTCAGCACGGCATTTTTGGGACCGGGTTAGCCTTCCCTCTTTGATCCCTACTCACTCAGCCAGACTGCAGTGCCTATGTTAAACTTGTACAGTTTTATTTTAACAGCTGTACAATATCTTCTGCCATCAATGGTACCTATACCTTGTAGCGGTATGGCGGCTTGTGTACCCTGACAATCCCCAGAGCTATGCCAGTGCGAGATTTACTCCTGGTAGGTTCAACCAAGCTGGACTGGTCTGCATGGGTAGGGGTCAGACAAAAGCTGGTCCTCCAGGTTGGGGGTTTTAGCACAGGTCTATAAAAAAAAATTGCACGTTACGGAAACAACAATAAATGGAAAAACTTTGCTGCGGGACGGACATCCGGAGTCTCAGGCTCGTATGACTGACAGTGGTGAAAGCCGAAAGGAAGCCACTGGCATGAAAACGGATGCCCCGACCGCAAAACACGAAACCAGAATTGGTTTTTGGAACGTCAGAACTATGAATGAGGCAGGAAAGCTGAGACAAATCACAGCAGAGATGAGGAACTACAAGATACATATCCTGGGAATAAGCGAGAGCAGATGGACAGGTAAGGGGAGAATAAAAACAGCTACAGGGGAAACAGTACTTTATTCTGGCAGAGAGGATGGTCAGCACAATGAAGGTGTAGCCATTATCCTGAAGAAAGGAATGGAAAGGTCTTTACTGGAATGGAAACCCATCAACAACAGACTGATAAGAGCAAGACTGAGAGGGAGGTTCACCAACACCACAATTATACAATGCTATGCACCAACAAATGACAGCGATGAAGAGATCAAGGACGAGTTCTATCAACAGGTACAAAAAGAAATGGAAACTACACCCAGGTACGATTTCATTATAGTAATGGGAGACCTAAATGCAAAAGTGGGAGCACACAATAATTATAACGAAAGAGTAATGGGGAAATGCGGCAGTGGAACAGCAAATGAGAATGTGGACAAATTAACAAGCTTCTGCAGTATTAACAACCTGGTCATTGGAGGAACACTTTTTCCACACAAGGAAGTGCACAAGTTAACATGGGAATCACCAAACGGACAAGACAGAAACCAGATAGATCACATAATGATCAATGGCAGGTGGAGACATGCACTACAAGACATGAAAGTAAGAAGAGGCGCTGATGTGGGAAGTGATCATCACCTAGTAGTAGCAAGACTGAAATTGAAACTCAGAGCTGCTGGACCAGTTGCAGTCAAATAGAAAAGATACAACATCACGAAACTGAAGGATCCCCTCACCAGAAAAGCTTTTGTGGTCGACGTAAAGAAAAGATATGAGATTATCAAAATCCAGGAAAGAACAGAGACCGATGATGTTGACCAGAGATTCAACACCATCTCAACAATATACAAGGAAAGCAGCAAGTCATGCTTGGGATTCCAGGAAAGAAAGAGCCAAGACTGGATAACACCAGATACGCTAAACACCATAGTGAAGAGAAAAGAAATGAAAAGAAAGAAAACAGAAGCTAAGTCTCCCAGGTTAAAGGCAATATATAGTGAACAGTACAGTCAGCTGGACAAGGAAGTTAAACGTCAAACCCGTGCTAACAAAAGGACATTTCTGGATGACCTTGCAAGACAGGCAGAAGAGGCAGCACTGAGAAATGAACAAAGCACAGTATACAAAATAACTAAAATCATCAGTGGAAAACGAGGTGCAAACAATATTACATTAGTAAGAGATAAGCACGGAAATCTCATCACGACAGTAGAGGGACAGGAAACAAGATGGGCAGAGCATTTCAGAGGAACTCTGAATAAGGAACCACCAGAGACACAATTGAATGTTCCTGAGGCTGAAAATGATCTAGATGTTAATACAGACATCCCACGAAAAGAAGAAATCATCACAGCAATCAAAGGGTTAAAGAATGGAAAAGCTCCTGGTCACGATAACTTAAATGCAGAGCTATTTAAGACAGACCCAGAGCTAGCAGCAGAACTATTAGAACCACTATTTGCACAAGTCTGGAAAACAGGGACAACACCAACAGAGTGGAGAAAAGGAATAATTGTCAAATTGCCCAAGAAGGGAGATCTTGCAGACTGCAATAATTGGAGAGGAATAACTCTTCTCTCAGTTCCCAGCAAAATACTAGGCAGGATAATTATACAGAGAATCTCAAAAGCAGTAGACCACAAACTGAGGAAAGAACAAGCAGGATTTAGAAAGAACAGAAGATGTGTAGATCATATATTTACCCTCAGGAACATTATAGAGCAGTGCTCAGAATGGCAAAGACAGCTGTACATTAATTTCATTGATTTTGAAAAGGCTTTTGACAGTATACATAGGGACAGTTTATGGAAAATACTGAGGGCTTATGGAATTCCAAGCTGCATAGTGTTAATCATAAAAAGCCTATATGCCAACTTTACGTGTAGCATTGGGCAGAGCAACCTAACTTTTGAAGTGAAGACAGGAGTACGACAGGGATGCCCCCTTATCAACCACTCTATTTTTAACAGTCATAGACTGGGTGATGCGCCAGACAACAGAGGGCAATCCAAGAGGAATAAGATGGACTTCATTTTCTACATTAGAAGATCTAGAATATGCAGATGACATTGCACTGCTAGCACATTCACATCAACACATCCAGGAAAAAACGGATAGACTTAATAAGTATAGCCAGCAGGTGGGTGATAAGGGGTGGAATTAGGATGCCGTCAAATTACCACCTCTATCGACACCAGGTATTACAATGCAAGATGTGGGTGTCTTATCTGGTTTAGATTGTTGCTGTGTGTGTGTTGCAGTAGAACAGTTCAGGGTACACCACAGGCAACATGACGTGTAGAGTCATAGAAATGGTAACTTCGCTTTAGGTTTATACCATTTATTGCACGCCACAAAACAGTCATGATACTTATGTTATCATCGGCATAGTACAACGAATGCAGCATTCAAACTCATGTTAACTGACAGTCATGTAGAAGTCAATACTCAATAGTTGTATGGAAAACAAATATCATAGCGAAGCTTGATAAATAATACATATAACTTCTGCAACCGTGGTCAGCTGCAGATCCTTAATGTTCATAGACAATAATAATTATTCCTTCCTGATGCTAGCAGATCAGATGTATACAATACGTCCGTTTACTGTCTGCACGTGAGTAGCATACATGGATTACAGGTCAGCTCGACCTTTATAACCTTCCTAAGTCCAACCATCTGACTTGGACGTGATCTCTGATATAACGAATCCTGGAGCACAGACAATAGTCTTGTTGGTCTAGAGCGACCCATAGATATATAACTAGTTCAGGTATAAAGATACCGGTGACTTAATCCTAGTCAAAGTACCTCTCCATTTTGAATCACACAGGCGAGCAAAAAGGCGACAAAATGACGAACCTCTAGATGATAGCCTAAAGTTCGATACAAGAGGAATTACCTTATTTCGGAAAATCAACCATGAACATATGCCTCCAGGCAGGCTTGAATAATACGGGGAAATAGTCTAGTTAGCTAACTAACTCACAAAGACAATGTATTTCCCTCAGAGAATCACAAGACGCAGTCGCGTCCGCTCGCTAATCAGTCCATTTCTCAACCCCCCGACCTGGGCGGAACAACAAAACGACAACCCAGTCGAGACATGCGCAGAGTGACAATCTCTGAGTCGCTGTTCACAATAAGATGATTCTAAGAACATTCGAGATAAAAGTCTTACACAGTCGCGCCTTTTATGGACATGAACAGAAGCGTTAAGAAAGGTTTCAAACATCTACAACAGTTGACTGATACTACCAAATAAGGAGATATGGTCACGCTTCGTTCAAGACATTATAGACCGAACGTGTCTCTATACAAGAGGAGGTAAGCTCATAAAAAATAGCAGTATCGATATATCGGGTTCTGTCCCTTTGACCATAAAATATATATAACATGCATTTCAGTCAAATAATGATCATACATACGAAAAACGATCATACAAAGACTTTGGAAAAAAGTAATTATTTGTGCGTAACATTACCGCACCCTCCCGGGAAAAAAAAAATGAAACATTTTTTTTTTTAAATCCTGGAGCCGGAAAAATCTAGGCTCCTAACGCACGTATGATGCGCGGATATACCTAACAAAATAGCTCAACACTTGGAGCGAAACTGAGATCATATCCCAGGTCCTTAGAGAAAAATTTATCTAAGTATACGCGTATATATCCCAGGAAGGTGCCACCAACACAAACCACAATGCTGGCAACATCATAATAAAAGTCAAATTATTCTCATACCAATATATGAAATCAAATATATTATTATGATATCATACAATGTGTTGCAAATAGCGGTGTAATATATATTAATATACCGCACTATTTTATTACATTATGTAATGCATCAGTAACTAATAAGTAATACATGTGTTGATCTTCGTTGACATAAAACATTCAATAGAAGAAGATGTGGACATCATCCGCTCCCAATCTAGGACAGGACTTGATATACTCAAAGTTCCACAATGGACACAATCTCGCATCTTCAATGATGTGCTGCGAAAATATCAATAACACAAATCTTGAAGACAACTGGTAAATCTCTCAATACAATCCTGAAAATAATTTATTTAAATGTGGCCGAGTGATCTTTTGGCCCGTATATCACTAACTAAGCCTTCTTAGATAATTACATGGTACAATGTTATAAATTCCCCCTCAAAAAAGTGAGAACAAAAAAAAAAATCTACTAACATGTCATTATAACATTGGACTGTATATCAGGAAATATATATATGACAGAAGAATCATGTGGAATCGTGTGGGCATCTGGACAGAATGTCCGCCATTACATTATCCGAACCACGGATAGCTCGAACCGAGAAATGAAATGGTTGAAGAGCTATGGCATAACGAGTGGACCTCGAGCTCTTCAAGTTTTTACTCTGAATAGCAGTAAGCGCTTTCTGGTCGGTTTCCACAATGAAATGTGCGCCTAGAAGAAATCTTTGTAACTTCAGAATAGACCATACCATAGCCAATAACTCACGGTCTAAAACCGAGTAATTCTTTTCTGCAGCATTTAATTTCCTAGAGATATACATCACCGGATGCAGAGTATCAGAATACTCCTGCATTAGTGCTGCCCCAATCCCAGTTGACGAGGCGTCACTTCGAAGAACAAAAGTCTTCTCAATAGTAGGTAACCTAAGAATAGGTGGAGATGAAAATAGGTCTTTAACCTGGTCCAATGAGGATTGACATTCTTTTGACCAGCGGATCAAATTAGGCGACCCTTTCTTCAATAAAGTAGAAAGCGGTGCCATAATGGAGGACAGATTCGGAATGAATCGTCCGTAGAATTGGATCAAACCTAATAGACTCCTTACTTGTTTCTTTGTCTTAGGGACCGAAATGTTAAGTATTTTTGAAACATTGTGGTCTTCTGTCTTTAAAAGACCATGACCAACACGATGACCTAGGAAAGAAATCTCACTAAATCCTATAAAGGCTTTAGAGGGTTTTGCAGTCAAGTTATACTCGCGAAGAGTAGACAGTAATTCGTATAAACCCAAATAGTGATCTTCCCAGGAATCACTGAATAGACAGATATCATCTAGATATGCTATGACATCTGTACGATATGCGAGAATTCGCCGCATCATGCGTACGAATGTAGCAGGGGCGTTCATAAGACCAAAAGGCATGAAATTCCATTGGAATAAACCCCTAGGTGTAGAAAAAGCTGTAAAAGGTTTGGCACGTTCAGTTAGCGGGACTTGCCAATAACCTTTAGACAAATCTAGTTTGGTAAAGAATCTAGAATTAGAAAGTTTATTGAGTAGCTCTTCTAATGAAGGCATAGGTTCAGCGTCGAACTTCGTAACTTGGTTCAATTTGCGATAATCTACGCAAATGCGAATGTTATTATCCTTCTTTCGAACAATAACCATAGACGAAGAGTATGCTGAAGTGGATGGTTCAATTATTTCTAAACGTATCATTTCATCCAATTCTTTCTCGACTTGAGACTGGAAATGGATAGGTATTGGATAGGGTCTGACTCTGATAGGATTATGATCAGTTAGCACAATGTCATGTTCAATGACATGTGTGTGTCCCGGGATGTCTGTAAGAACATCCTGAAATGTTTGCAACATCGAAGAAACTTGTCGATGTTCCTCAGCGGAAAGATTTGGAGAAACGGTCACGTTTTTCCAAGATTCCGTAGAATAAAGTGGGACCATAGAAAGAGGAAGATTGACATCAGAAAAAGTAGTTTCCTCATCCTGTATAACTGACAGCGATGAGTATTGACCATGAGGTACTTGAGAATTGTCCGTTGCCTGGAAAATAGGCTGCAAATAGTCTGGTCTTTCGTGAAATTCCGTGAGCATATTTATGTGGAAAGTTTTATGCTTTCCATCAATATCGACAACATAGTCGACATCAGAAATTTTGGAGACTATTGCATATGGACCTTTCCATGCAATTAGAAGTCTGTTCTCCCTTGAAGGAAGTAGAACGAGAGCTTTGTCACCTGGACAAAGTTGTCGTAGACATCTATTCTTATTCGCAAACTGCCTTGCCTTTTCTTTAGCAAATTCGGAAGACGAAGTTGCTAGTCTGCATGCCTCAATGATTTTTTTCCTAAGAGCAATGACGTACTCATAAGAAGACTGAGTCTCATCGCTAATATTATCGGCAGTGATTAGATCGTGAAGTAAAGACATAGGGCCGCGCGGTTGCGCGCCAAAGACAAGTTCAAAAGGGGAAAACCCTGTATGTTCATTGGGGACCTCTCTATACGCAAAGAGAGCCGCGGGTAAGACCCTGTCCCAATCCTGAGGATGATCCTCAGTTATTTTACCCAGTAAAGTTTTTAGAGTCCTATTTAAACGTTCGACCAACCCATTAGACATTGGGTGATAGATACTGCTGAGAGACCTTTTTATATGTAGCATAGACATTACCTGTGACATAGTGTCTGATATAAGTTGAGTGCCATGGTCTGACAATATTTCTCCGGGAAAACCCAAGCGAGAAAATATCAGCCAAAGAGCGTCTGCGATATCAGCAGTTGAGATGCTCTTGAGAGGTATTGCCTCTGGCCAACGTGTGCACATATCGACACAAGTAAGAATAAATTGATGCCCTCTAGCCGACTTAATTCTAAAAGGACCGATAATATCTATTGCCATTTTTTGAAAAGGGCGAATTGGAATGTCAGCAGCCTGAATAGGCGCAGCATGTCGTGGTCCTTTAGATTTGACCTCCTGACATACTTTGCAAGAGCGACAGTACATTCGTATGTCCTTGCTCACAAATGGCCAAAAGAAAGCCGCAAGAACCCTCGACTTTGTACGGGAAAAACCCATATGTCCAGCACATTGCGAGTCATGAGCATGTTGCAATATTTGCACCCTCATGCTCTTAGGCACAAGAATTTGTGAATGAGTGGATGTAGTCGAGTCTTGTACCATACGTACAAGTACACCGTTCTTCATAGAAATCCAAGATTTTCTATTAGTATTTTGATTAGGATCACCTTTTTTTGCTAGAATGAAGAATTTTTGTAACGACGGATCTTCTTCTTGCAATTTGATAAATGAGTCACGTGTAATAGTCAAGTGACTATTTTGTTCATCTACTTCATCATTATTAGTTAATGAAGTTTGAGGTGGATCCAGAGCATGTGCTCTTGTGACCACCGTATTGGTAGCTTCAATGTTTTGCTCTTCCCAAACAGCAATCTGCTGTGGGGTACATTCCCTAACTCCGTGAATACGACCAATAATAAGGTCCGCAATAGGGTTTGGAAGTAGACACGCGTGGACCTCTCCCGTGAAGAAAGGAGTAGCAATATGTATTATGGCAGTAGGATATTTTTCCAACGTGCCACCAAATGTGACACATTTGATGACCTTTCCTGTAGCACAGAATGGATCTACAAGAGATTGCCTAACCCCGACAGTAGTACATCCAGAATCAAACAACACCGAGACTGGATTACTATTTACAAGCCCCTTATGTAATATAAGAGAACCTCTCCCATCATGAGCAACATTAGCAGGAAGAGCGGGCAAAGGATGACCACAGCTTAGAGTACTAATGGTTTTCGGATCAAATAAAGTACTGCATTGGATACATTTATTTGCCCTACCAAAGTCAAAAGATGAGCATCCGATAGCATTATGGTCTTTATCATTATTAACCTGTTTATCTGCTCCCTGAGATTCTTGTTGAACAGAGTTTGTCTGTTGATATCTTTTTCTCTTCTGTTGCGATCTACCGCGACCATTATTGCTTCTGCAATTATCATTAAAGTCCCTACTGTAATTTTTATCCTGGTTTGCGTTCCAGTTTCCATAACTGTCATTACCATCTCTATGCTGTTGAGAACCTCTATTATCTTGGTATTGAGGTCTCTGCAAATAATATTTTCCTCTATACCGATTACCTTTATGAAAATTTCTAAAGTTACCGGGAATAGAATACCGTGTAATATTAGGTTGTCTCCAGTTCTGGGAAGAAGAATCTCCCTGAAATTGATTACCATGGTTCTGGGCATAATTACGGTTACTCTTTTTATTGAAATTTTGCTGGCTACCCTGAAATTTACGCATAAAATTCGGGCCATAAGGTGCTGCCGAAGCAACTGGCAGACCTTTTACCTTAGAGTTGCTAACGGTTATGTGAGGATGTGCAGTAACATACTGGCTACAGTATTCTTCCATTTCTTTTATATTTTTAGGCTTACGCTCATGAAGAAAAGAAAGAAAAGCTTCATTAACAGAAGACATAACCTTGTCTCTAAGAAGTAAGTCCATGAGGGCTTCAAATGTACTTTCTGTCTTAGAAAGCTCAACCCATCGTAAAAAAGTAAGACGTATGCCTGAGATGAATTCTGAGAATTCAACTCCAGTTTCTGGTAACATGTTTTTAAATTTAAGACGATATCCGTCTTCGTTAAGTTGGTACTTCTTTAACAATGCCGCCCTGACAACCTCATAGTTGTTCTTGTCAGGCACATCTACCATACCCAACAAAGTCAAAGCATCACCTCTAAGTATCTTGGACAGATGATAAACATATAATGTTTTATCTATATTATGCACCTTACATGCACTTTCAAATCTATCTAGATAAAATGTTATATCATCAATTGAAGCATTGAATGCTGGTAAATTAAGCTTGAAATCAACAGCATTAGACTTATTAGCAGATGATACCTTATTAGCATCATTAGCATTACTAGATAACTTCAACTTTTCTAACTCCAAAGCTAAGAGTTTTTCTTCATGTTCCATTTTTGCTTTTCTCTCATCAGACTCTCTTTGTAACCTTCTTTCCTCAGCCTCAGCCTGTAACTTTCTTTCCTCAGCCTCAGCCTGTAACTTTTTTTCTAATCTTTTATTTTCAGCCTCTATTTCAAGTCTCTTATTTTCAGCTTCTTTTTCAAGTCTCTTATTTTCAGCTTCTTTTTCAAGTCTCTTATTTTCAACCTCAGCCTGAAGTCTCTTCTCCTGAGATTCTGCTTCTCTTTTTTGTTTTTCCATTTCCATTTGTAATCTCTTTTCATCTACCTGCATCTGCAGTTTTAAATTTTCAGCATCTATTCTCTTTTGTTCAGTTAGTTCTTTCATTTTCTTTTCCTCCGACTTAAATGCCTTGGCATATTGAACAGTCGCAAATTCTTCTAATTTATCACCTGTCTTCCCAAGGGCTTTACCCTGCTCAATAAAGTACTCAAATGTAGACATGATGTCTAAAATGTGAGTACAGAACCTGAAATAATTAATTATCTTATTTCAATCTTAATAGCAACAAGACTTAATAAAGTGCTTGTATAATTACTATGTTTACTCCAATCTCTGTGGGAAACAAGACTTGACACCAATTTGTATTATCAGTTGTACAATAATATCACAAGTCACCTCTTAATTATCAGTGCACTACCCAAATCAGTGCATAACCATCAGTTATTTATCATAACTGCACTACAATAGTGCATAAGCAACAAACCACCAGTTAGTTATGATAAGTGCACTATAGATCAATAGTGCATGAGCATATATGTAACAATAGTGAAAGCTAACTATGCAAAACCTATGCAAACAATAACAAGACAATGTAAACAATAACAAAGTCATCAACAATGTAAACAAAACAAAGATCAAAGTCAACGTAAACAATAACAAAGATCAGAGTCAATGTAAACAATAACAAAGATCAACGTCAATGTAAACAATAACAAAGATCAGAGTCAATGTAAACAATAACAAAGATCAGAGTCAATGTAAACAATAACAAAGATCAAACAATACGAAAACATTCGCATAAGTCAAATAAATAAACAGCGAAACTAAAAAGAATATGATGACAGAATGCAAAGATATGACAAACAAATGACGCTACAGTGTATACACAAAAATTTACGTGAAGAACTGAATAATAGAAAAGAGGAGACCTACAAATACAAACAATTGAAATCGAAACTAAAAAACAGAAAGAAAGAGAGAAACAAAAAAAAAATACAAAAAACGAAAATAAAGCACAACTCGTCACAACTAAACAGATATAGCAACGATTGTCGCTAGCAAATTTCACAGTAGGAAATTCGCACAGTCCCTAACGAAAACGCTAACAGTAGAACCTCTGTGACGTGGTATCATCTACTGAAAGACACCGCCCAACCGAGAAAACCCGCTGAAATATAAACATATAAATACAAATCCAAATAACATATAACATGTAAACATATAAAAAGTGCGAAAAATGTGATAGACAGAAGGCTCAGTTAGAACATAAGGGCACAGTTCACAAACAAAACAGGCCACTTAACTTCTATGTATCCACAACGTCAGCACAGTTCAGAACAGGATGTGATCAGCATTCTTAGGACAATGATCCAACGTTGATCCATATCTGCTCTCGTAAACTGCCATGACAAAGGAAATGAGCTTCTAACAGGAAACAGCTTCTGACAGGAAACAGCTTCTGAACTTGACCTTCTGAATCTGCAACAGTAATTCTGAGACCGGAACAGTTGTTACGGCACTTGTCCTTCTTCTCAACAGATCAGGAAATCCATTCGCTCGGTACTTGTCCTTCTATTTGTAGACAAACTTCAATACCGCCGAGCAGCGCCGGGTAGTTTCAAAATATCAACAACTGTCAGTACTGCTGCGTCTTTCAAAAAATTTCATCAAAGGTGATGAATAGCAACTGCAATGTTGTCTTGTAGTCTGCTGATGATGTCTGGGTTTGTTGACCCCCTTGAGAGTTGGTACCAGAATAAACCAACTATTGGCCACCATGAATTGATAAGGGGTGGAATTAGGATGCCGTCAAATTACCACCTCTATCGACACCAGGTATTACAATGCAAGATGTGGGTGTCTTATCTGGTTTAGATTGTTGCTGTGTGTGTGTGTTGCAGTAGAACAGTTCAGGGTACACCACAGGCAACATGACGTGTAGAGTCATAGAAATGGTAACTTCACTTTAGGTTTATACCATTTATTGCACGCCACAAAACAGTCATGATACTTATGTTATCATCGGCATAGTACAACGAATGCAGCATTCAAACTCATGTTAACTGACAGTCATGTAGAAGTCAATACTCAATAGTTGTATGGAAAACAAATATCATAGCGAAGCTTGATAAATAATACATATAACTTCTGCAACCGTGGTCAGCTGCAGATCCTTAATGTTCATAGACAATAATAATTATTCCTTCCTGATGCTAGCAGATCAGATGTATACAATACGTCCGTTTACTGTCTGCACGTGAGTAGCATACATGGATTACAGGTCAGCTCGACCTTTATAACCTTCCTAAGTCCAACCATCTGACTTGGACGTGATCTCTGATATAACGAATCCTGGAACACAGACAATAGTCTTGTTGGTCTAGAGCGACCCATAGATATATAACTAGTTCAGGTATAAAGATACCGGTGACTTAATCCTAGTCAAAGTACCTCTCCATTTTGAATCACACAGGCGAGCAAAAAGGCGACAAAATGACGAACCTCTAGATGATAGCCTAAAGTTCGATACAAGAGGAATTACCTTATTTCGGAAAATCAACCATGAACATATGCCTCCAGGCAGGCTTGAATAATACGGGGAAATAGTCTAGTTAGCTAACTAACTCACAAAGACAATGTATTTCCCTCAGAGAATCACAAGACGCAGTCGCGTCCGCTCGCTAATCAGTCCATTTCTCAACCCCCCGACCTGGGCGGAACAACAAAACGACAACCCAGTCGAGACATGCGCAGAGTGACAATCTCTGAGTCGCTGTTCACAATAAGACGATTCTAAGAACATTCGAGATAAAAGTCTTACACAGTCGCGCCTTTTATGGACATGAACAGAAGCGTTAAGAAAGGTTTCAAACATCTACAACAGTTGACTGATACTACCAAATAAGGAGATATGGTCACGCTTCGTTCAAGACATTATAGACCGAACGTGTCTCTATACAAGAGGAGGTAAGCTCATAAAAAAATAGCAGTATCGATATATCGGGTTCTGTCCCTTTGACCATAAAATATATATAACATGCATTTCAGTCAAATAATGATCATACATACGAAAAACGATCATACAAAGACTTTGGAAAAAAGTAATTATTTGTGCGTAACAGTGGGCTTGAACATCAACCTAAAGAAGACAGAGGTCATGACGCTCAATGTGAGCAACTCTGAGCCCATATCAGTAAGGAATCAGCAACTGGAACAGACAGATGCCTTCATATACCTAGGATGCATAGTAACACCAGACGGCGGAGCAAGCAGAGACATCAACAACAGAATGAACAAAGCAAGAACAGCCTTTTTTAGTCTAAACAACATCTGGAAGTCCTCTCAGTACAGCACAAGCACAAAATTAGGATTATATCAGAGCTGTGTGCTTTCTGTGCTTCTCTATGGCGCGGAGAGCTGGAGAGTTACAGAGAAGGAAATGTCGAAATTATCCTCTTTTCACACAACATGCCTAAGAAAAATTCTCTGAATCTTTTGGCCGAATACCATCACCAACCAAGATCTGCTTACTCGGAGCAAGCAAGAGGACATGCACACCATCATAGCTGGCAGACGCTGGAGCTGGGTTGGCCATATCCTCAGAAGAGACCCCGATGCCATCACAAGAACAGCTATGCTATGGACCCCTGAAGGAAAACGAAAGAGTGGCCGACCAAAAACAACTTGGCGGAGGACTGTGGAGGCTGAGATGCAAAGAATGAACCAGAGTTGGGGCACTGTACGAAGGATGGCCGCCGACCGAGCAAAGTGGAATCAATTTGTTGTTGCCCTACAAGACGCCACCAGGCGTAATGGCCACTGACTGCTTTGACAGTCGGCGGCTAAGGATCAAAGAAGAAGAAGAAGACAATATCTTAGCTTTGGTGCGTGTTTAGAGGGACCGAGGAACGGTATAACATGGTTGATAATGTGACCATTCTAAAAGGTTATGGAAGACAGAAAGGGTTTGAGATTGGTTATTAGTTTTAAAGCAAATCATCACTTCCTACAACCAAATACAGTATGATAACATTAGCAAAGAAGTCAGACAACAGTAATATAAAGAGCAGAAAGAAAATAATTCAGCCATCCAAGATAGGCTCTTGATGCAACCTAGAGAAAGCTGAAAGTAGTCTGTCTTTCTCTTTTTCTCTCTCTCTCTCTCTGTCTCTCTCTCTGAGAGAAAGAGAGAGTATAGGAATGGCCAAAGATACATTTAACAACATGAGACAGATACTAACATCTAAACAATTAACTTACAAATTCAAAAATAAATTCTAACTGACGATCATCAAATGTTACATATTCTTCATTACTATATGGTGTAGAAACATGAACAAGCAATTAGAAGAAAGAATTGAGGCCCTCAAGATGTGGATATACAGAAGAATATGGCATATTTGATGGAGAGAGAATAAAACAAATAAAGAGGTCCTAGCAACTAGGAATTAAAAGATAATTAATGAAGGAGATGAAAATTAGCTAAAATATTTTGGCCATCTAAAACGATGTAATTACCTTACTAGAAGACCGTAATAGAAGGCAGAGTTGAAGGCAAACGTGCAAGAGGAAGACTGCACTATAAGTGGGAAGAGATGGAAAGGAAAGAGTATATCAGAGTGCACCATCAGGACAAGAGACAGAAGACTTTGGAGATCCATTGCAGCCAACATTACATGGGAAGATGGCACCTAATGATGATGATGATGTTGTATCAGTTGCAGCTTAACTGAAACCAACATCGAACAAGTATGAACTGGCCAGACTCTTGGGCAGAAAAGAAAAAAACGTGCTCAGTGCAGTTAAAATTAAGAAAAAAAATCAGACACTTGTACAGTTCCAGACAGTTTATCTCTATTCAATTCTTGATTCTTTTAAGGTCTTTTGTGTGGTTTTAAGGTGACATATTTTAAAAGCATGTAAAATATTTTTAAATATATTAAACCAATCAGTATTATACACCAATGTGTTCGGAACTGAATGGACTGTAGGACAGTAGTAGTTATGTTTGATGTTTTTCACCTTGGTTGAGTAACAACAAGTTAATTACCTAATTAGATACAGAAAAAAAATAACAAAAATGTACATACACTGAAATATTCAAAGAAAGGAAAAAACTAGCAAATGCAAAATGTACAAGACAGTGGCTTTTATTTAAAAGTATGTCCAATTTTATATATGATTTGAAAAAATTAGACGAATCTGATCATAAGTTAATTAGTAACAAAATTAATTAAATTGTTTAAAAAGGGGCAATAACTGGACATTTGTACATGATTATGGTGACAATACAAAAAAAAACAAACATCTAAAATCTTTAAAAATGCATGAAACCAATGCATGGTATGCATCAATATGTTAGAAGATGAATAAACTGTGTGTTTGTGGTATTTATAGCAATAATTTATTACAATGTAATTACCCAAGGTCAAAATAGTTGCAGAAGTGGTCATAAAAATGTACATAAACTGAGATATTCAAGAATAAAACAACTAGTTCATTAAAATAATACAACACATGTGCTTTTATTGAAAAGGTTATCCAAGAATGTACATATTTTGAAAAAAATTAAAAGATTCTGATACTAAATAAATTAATTAGAGAATAATTAAAATTGGTACGTAGAATTGGGCACTCGTGGAAACTTTTTTAATTTAAAAAAAAATAAACTAAGATTTTTTATAAAAAACTGAAATTCATAACCATATCAGATTAGTTGAATACAGAAATAGAAGATATCAAGATTATTTTAGGACTAATGGTATTTAAATTGATACATTTTGTTTGCATTTTTTTTTTCAATACCTAGAGTTGCCCAACAATGTTTACAATTTTGTCTGCTATCTGAACATTCTAGTATAACTGAGTGTGTTGTGCTGATTTTATTTTTGATGGCATTATGTGAAGAAGGAATATTCTGATGCTTTTTAAGTCCACCCAGTTCTTTAATTAGTTCCTTCATAAAATCTATTTGAAGGTAACGATTTATGTAGTATTTTATTATAAAATAATTATATTAATTTGAAGAAAATGTTTTAAGGTACTTTCTGCGACTCCGAAATTTACCTCCCATATACGTCAGGTTTTTTTTAAGGATAGAAATGAATAGAGTTAAGATTGTAAACTTTGTTCTGCACATTGTTGTAAATGTGTTTGATATTCAGTTTCAAGAAATAATTATTCAATTTTGACATTTTTTTTTTAATTGGTAGAAAACATTTAAACATGACATTAAAATATACAGGTATTAAAGAATGTCCATTTTACTGTACAGATAACTTTGTTTTTTATGTATTTTGACTGGGTGTTTTATAAATAATTTTGTAAACCTTTGATTTGTTGTTCTGGTAGAAATATTTGCACTTTCTTGGAATGTAAGGGGTAATAAAAGTACATTTTTTATTATAAAATAACGTCAACAAAAATTCTAAGAATAGTCAGAAACAGTCCAAACTGACCGTTGGTTTACACATCAACCCACTGAACTGGACCTTCAGGAATATGAGACGAGTACAATTAGATTCAAAAGACAGATTCAAAGATATTGAGATTAGGAGTGGGCTTAAATATAGATATTCAGAAATAAGCTAAAATGTAGAGATGAGGGATACATATGCATATCACTGTATAAATAGGACAAATAGCTAGTTGGGAACATTAACAGCCAGCCTTCAGTTAGAAGAAAAGTACAAGACAAAAGACACTTTGTCTTATATATGATGATGTCAATCTATTTTGAATTGCTTGATATAGAAACCATAAAACTTGTGTTGTCCATGTATCAGTTGTATCTTTCTTCTGTCTGTGTGCATGGAGTTTATATATCAGTAGGAGATTGACCTAGTTCTTAAAATCTCTGAACAAAAATGCTTTATTCCTAGTTAAGTTATTGTTTTATGTATCATTAAAAAATTTTCTCCAATAAATGTCTGTCTTTAAGTATTTGGTGTAGGTTGGTTTCTGCAATGGTTGAATTTTATCTAAATAATTATTTCTGTTACAAATAGCTGTACATGGTGCGAACAATGCTGGAGTCTCTGGTGGATGAGAGGAGTGGTGGAAAGAAGAGCATGCGTAAGGAGATGGATGAGCAGCATGTATCTATTATAGAAGAGTTTCACAGAAAGTCATTCTTTTGGAATTACCTGCTCAACTTCAATGGTTAGTCCTGTGCTGCTGTGTTAACGTATGCATAGTGTGCTGTTTTATTTATATATATATATATTTTTAGCACATACATGTCCATAGTGCAGAGTGCTTTCTTTAAGCCATATAACTTCTCTCCCCCCCCACACACACACACACACACATCATCATCATCATCATGTGACGTATTCTTTCCAGAACGTTGTCTCCATTACAGCTGCTCTGAACGCATCACGATTCTGGGCAAGTCGACCTGCATCAGCCAAAGACAAGTTCAGACTCTCTGTGATGTCCTGGGTCCACCGTCGTCTAGGTCGACCCCTTCCCTTTTTTCCAGGGACCATGCCTTCCATCACTGTTTTTTCCAGACTATTATGTCTTTTTATATGACCGAAAAATTTCAGCTTCCTTATTGCGATGGTATTTAGGAGCCAATGTTCCTGTACGTTTAGTGAGTGCAGTACTTCTCTGTTGGTCTTTTTTTCTGTCCAGGGTATTCTCAACATCCTTCTGTAGCATTTCATTTCGAATGATGTAATCTTTTTTGCAACTGTTTTATTGAGTGTCCAAGTCTCGCAGCCGTATGTTGCTACTGGGAATATACATGCTCTGATCAGTTGTAACTTTGTTTCTTTGCTTGTGCCTTGCCATAGGTTTTTCATCTGTATTAGCTTATGTGAAGCAATTGCAAGTCTTCTTTTAATTTCTACTGCACAGTCGCCAGAGCTGTTAATGATTGATCCTAAGTATTCGAATTCATTTACACTTTCCAGTTCTTCGTCATCAATTTCAATTTCTGGTTTGGTCTTTACTTTGTCTGTTGTCAATACTTTGGTCTTCTTGGTGTTTAGGTATAGATTCTGGGCCTCGCTGTGTTTTTTGGTGGACAGAAGTAATTGTTCAAGTCCTTTTGGGTTGGTCGATAGGAGGACTGTGTCGTCAGCATATCTGATTTCCGGGATCTGGTACCCGCCGATGTTAAATGAGTCAAACTCTGTGTGTTCTTGGTCATCTCTTACGTTTCTCATGATATTCTCGGCATAAATGTTAAACAGGTAAGGGGAAAGGGTACAGCCTTGTCTTACTCCTTTCTGTACTTCAAACCATTCTGATGTTTCCCCCTCTATTCTTACGGCTGCCTGTTGTTCTTGGTACAGCAGTGCGATGAGTTGTATAAGGTGGTTTGGAAATCCCATATTTTTCATAATAGCCCATAACTGCTGATGTTGTACACAATCGAAAGCTTTGGTGTAATCAATGAAACAAGTATGTAGGTCAACGTTGAATTCTCTACACTTTTCTATGATGATCCTCATGTTGAATATATGATCTCTAGTGCCTCTACCTGGTCGAAAACCCGCCTGTACTTCATTTATTTCTGTTTCTAGCTTTTGTTGCATCCTTTTCATTATGATTTGTAAAAGTATTTTGCTGGCATGGCTTATAAGAGCTATAGTTCACACACACACATACATTTTGAAATAATTTTATATCTTGGACTATTCTTAGTTTGACCAGTTTTTTTTCAACCTCATTTTGGTTATAGTTTGGGCATATAGAACATTTTATTCTAGACTGCATATATGCTGTATAATGCAAGTGAGATAGCTATCTTTCATATGCACTGAGAGCTATAAAGAGCTTTTATACATTTTAACATTCAGTATATCATTTTAAATAGTAGCTAACATAACATAATGATTTTTACTAGGCCTTATATAAAATGGAGTGTTTTCAAAGTGGGTGAAAAGTTGTGAAGGTAACATTTCTCAATAAACATATTGCAGAAAACAGAAATACTGTGAAAACTTGAATAATTTTAATAAAACATCGCTGTAGAACAACTTTTTGGATCTTGTATGACAAAAGCAACTGACAGTTACAGCGCTTAATATACTAATGAATGACATATATATGAAGTACTAATCTCTCTAAGCACTGCTGAACATCTCTCTTGTTTTGGGCAGGAAACAATATACTTAGTTACTGTAATTGGTACTTACTTACTTAGTCGTTCCCCTTCTACCGTGAGATGTAGAGGTTTGGAAGAGAGAGAGCACCATACTATCCTATCAGCTGTCTTCCTCCTGGCCTGGTTCCATTCTAGTCCTCAGTCCTTCAAAGATTGTTAAATGCTGTTCTCCCAGCAGACTTTGGGTCATCCTGGAAGTCTGAATACCTGGCTCTTAGTTTCCCATGCTTGTCGTGGTAGCCAATCTTCTCCCATTCTGCAGACATGGCCAAACCATCTTAGCTGGGACTGTTCTACTTGGGTCTGCAGGGGTTGGGTTTTTTTGGCCTTGATGTATTGTCTGGTTGCGGGCCCTTGTCTCTTCTTGTTACTTCAATCACCTTCCTCAGATACTTCATTTCTGAGGTTTGGATCTGGCTTATGTGGGTTGTAGTCATTGCCCATGACTCGCATCCATACATCAAGACTAGGACATAAGTGGAGCGGTATACAGCCATCTTCATCTTCGTGCCAACTTCTCTTTTGCTGAGGAATCCTTGATTTATGGCCTGAAAAAGTCTCCCAGCTGCTGCTCTTCATGTAGCCAACTCTTTGATGCCTCCCTTCCGGTCTGTGACAGCTCCGAGGTATTTAAAGTGGTTGACCTGCTCCAGGACCTGTTCTCCCAGCTTAATCTGAAGCCTTCTTTCATCTTGTGATATCACCATGGTTTTTGTTTTAGAGCTGCTGATGACCATCCCTCTCTTCTCTAGCTCTTCCTTCCAGACTTGCAGGTTGGATTGAAGTGCCTCTGATTTAGTAATCAGGGCAACATCATCAGCAAATGCCAGCTCTGAAATACAGGCCTGTCTCATCTTCCAGTACCCCACAGAATATTTTCTTGTCCTCTCCCCACATGTCTTGATAACATCGTCCATGAGGAGTATGAAAAGATAAGGTGACCTTGTCTTACACCAGTGATGGTCCTGAACTCTTCTGACTATTGGTTTGCTGTCCTCACATAATTTCTGCAAGACTTGTAGAAGCTCTGTATAGTATGAATCATAGGTGCTGGAATGTTCTTCCTTGCCAAACAGTCCCAAAGTTTGCTCCAGGGGACCTTGTCAAATGCCTTTTCCAAATCTAAAAAACAAAGATACATTTCAGTCTTAAACTCAAGGGCCTTTTCACTCAGCTGAGTGTGAAGATTAGGTCTTGAATACTTCGGTTTGCTCTGAAGCCACATTGGACCTCATCCATTTGTATCTCAGCTAGGCGTCTGAGTCTGCTCCAGGATTCTAGAGTAGATTTTACCAGGGACACTGAGAAGGGATATGCCTCTATGGTTTCCACATTGTCAGTTGTCACCCGTTTTGAAAATCGGTGTTATGATGGCAGTCTCCCAGTCCTTTGGTATGGTCTTGTTGCACCAAGCTGCCTATAGGACCCTCAGGAGTAATAGGTCGCCTGCTACTCCTATGTACTTAACCATCATGCCCTGCTGCTTTGCCCATCTTGATTTTCTCCAGTGCTGCCTTCAGCTCTTCCATCTTTATGCCATCTTCACCACCATTGGTTTCCTCTTCTGTGCTTGTGGTTAATATTTCTGATGCTTACCTTGCTCACCATCATGGAGTTCTGAGAAATATTCTTTCCATCTTTACTTCTTTTGGGGCAGTAAGCAATTTGCCTTGCTTGTCCTTTATAAATTTGAGAGGGAATTGTTTTTCCTTCCTCATGTTCTTTAGGGTCTTATAGAACAAATTTTGGTTTTCTTGAGCATCTTTTTCTAGCTTTTCTCCAAGTTCTTCCCAGGACTTCTGTTTTGCTGCTAGCACCTTGTTCTTTGCTTCAGTTCTGAGTATTACATATTCTCTATATTTCTCTGTTTTTCCTGCTGTGTTTTTAGCTCTTATGTATTGTTTCCATGCTTTTGTCTTCTCTCTTATTTTCTCTTTAACTTCCTTTGTTCACCAAGGTGCCCTCTTTCTCTTCTTCCCAAGTCGGACTTCACTACATGCTTCTGCTGCAGCTGTCTTTATAGTGTCCTTGAATTTAAGCCAGAGGGTTTCCAGGTCATCAGGTTGTTCTTCTGTGTTTCTCACTGCTGTAGCAATAATCCACTGATATCTGGTCTTAACTTCTGGCTCTCTCAGCTTGTAGGTCTTAATGCTCATTTCTCCTGTTCGTTTACTTGCTTCTTGCATGAAGTTAGGCAATTCCAAGGGCAAGCAACTCTTTCAGTTGTTCTTTTAATTTTTAGCACGTAGTGATCATTTCCGATCTCTGGCCCCCACCAGACTCTAGCATCCCATACATACTTGAATGAGCTCTTCCTAACGATGGCATACTTGATCACTGATTTCTCATTCTTTGTTGGTTCACATCTAGTGTATGCATGTATGCGCTTATGGGGGAACTTTGTGTTTGTAATGATCAGATTTTGCTCAGTGCAGAATCTAAGGAGTTGCTTTCCATAGTCATTAAGAGTATCTTCTCCATACCTTCCGATAACTCCACCCCTTCTAGCATGGTCATTTCCAACGCTGGCATTGAAATCTCCGAGCAGTATAATGTCATTTAGGATGTCGTCCTTTGTCCTTTGAAGCAGCTCAAAGAATTCCTCCTTGATCTCTGCTTGCTTATCTTCATTTGGCTCATACACAATGACAGTTGACTATGGTTTCTCCTTCTTTTAGTTTTAGGACTAAGTGTTCTGAGACAAAGATCCATCCCTTGATACTATCCTGTTAGTTTTTTGCCACAATACAACCCACGATGTGTCGCCATCAAGATCCATAACTCCTTGTCCCTTTTTCTTCATTTCCGTTAAAGCCAGGATTTCTAATTTTGCTTTCCTCATCTCTTCCACCCTTCCACCAGCTCCTCTGCCTTCCCATTTATACTCCTTACATTCCATGTTCCGTAAGTCAGAGTCCGTAGTCCATTCCAGTTCGTCGCCTTTAGAATCAGTCTGGTTTTTTTCTCTTGCATTTCGTGTAATCATGTTTTAAGGCAAACAGGTGATTGGCCTGTTGTGCCTTTGCATGATGGAGGGGCTGCCGCCTTACGGTCTCCATGCAGGGGCTGCCTCCTTATGGTCTCCATGCAGGCCGCCCTCCTCCTTTTTCAGCTGGGCTTGGGACTGACGTAGGTGGAGTCACAGTAATTGGTACTCACTAGAATTATCTGTTTCTAGATAGTTCATGATACTTTTGCCTAGTTAACATTGCTAAGAAAATAAACATGCGTATCACGTGGTGTTTGAGATATTTTTAACTAAGAATTATAACTCTTGAAAATCAGTAGTCTGTATCATAATATTATACTTTTTGTTTGTTTTAATCATTCATTTTCAGCTTCCCTGTTTAACTGCTGTGACCTGTCTCAGCTCTGGTTCAGAGAATTCTTCCTGGAGTTGACCATGGGGAAGCGTATTCAGGTGAAGCAAGATCAGATATTCATTTAAAAGTTTAAAGAAATTTTTTGGTGTGACTTGGTTACACATGTACCTGTCACGAAATGGATTTAGGACTAGAGACTGTCTACCTATAGTGACAAGACACTAGTGAGAAGGAAGACTGAAAAATTAGATTCAGATAGAAATATAGTGCAAAAAGTGAAAGTTGAGACCATTGGCTCCGAGGTTGAGAACCGAGGTTGATTCTTTCCTCGCCACTTCGGACGTTTAAATTGCTATGGCCTCGAACCACCTCTAACTACCCTATGGGGATAAGGTTCCATTAAGATTCACAAACACCAAGGTACAGACAACATATAGCTACTGTACTAAAGGAAATGACTGATGCCAGCTACAATTTATACAAGTTTATTATACACCTATAACCAAACATATGCATGTCAAATACAAAAAATGCGAGGATGCACACCTGAAACAAAATCAAGCACAGTTAAAAATGCATCAACCCCAACCCTTCTCCCACAATTGCAACCTGTATGGAGAAAGAAGGTAAGGTTAACTGAAATGAACTACACTGCACTTGATGTCGCCTACACTCCAAACTAGCTGTTCTAAATTCTAACTCTAACTCTAAGTCCACTGATAGCTGGAACGACTGCGAAGTGACTACACAATCTCTGCACAGACTTCGGTTCTACACAGCCTATCCTGGAATCTCCTGAACACAACTAACTGCACCTCTAAACTTCAGCAGCTGTCCTCTGCTATGATTCACCAAAACTAACAGTTCTGCCTATCTGTGCTGACTTCAGTAGAGAGAATGTTTACCCTCTCTCTCTCCACTAACTCTGGAATTGATGACTGAGGTTTAACAGAACCCCACTGGATTCTGGACTGGAACTGTAGCTGACTTCTACCACTCTGAAATTACCTGCCCGAGTACCTATAACTGGGCCGTCGGCTTTATTATGGCCGTGAAGAAACGAACATAAAAATTACAACGCTGGCAGCCTGCCAAATCTGCGTGTGTAACGAGCGTCAGAGCTCAGGATTTATCCACAAAAATCCTATTCGCTGGAAAATGTCTTCCCCTGGCTGGGAAAACGTATTTTCTTCCTCTCCTTCCACTACTGGCAACTAACGTAAAACCCTTGCGGTTCTGCGAATGCCCCAACTTTGCCGTGGGAGAAATTTTGTGGTCTCAAAATTCCGCTCTCATTCCCACAAAGCCGGTACCTGCTGTTTTAGACAAAACAAAACAACAGCTAAACAAACCATAATAATACATTTAAAATAACAATTAACTTCCTTACTCTTCACCACGTAACTCCCCTCTCTACCTGAGCCTACAAAGTAAACATTGGCTAACCCAGATCGCTTGTTCTGCCTGACTAACTCCGAGCAACAACAATATTTTCAATGGCCCGTCTGGGCAGACGTACTGTGGCCTACTTCTTACGCTGACACTAATGCCGTAATGTTTAATACAAAATAAAACTAGCCCTCTCTAGGAATTCCTAAAATTCCCGTCAGTATGATTAATCACCTCAAAATTGAAATAAAATATTATTCCCTTAACATAAATAAATTTCATCTCCATCTTCTGAATACACAGAATAACAAAGCACAATCAATAACCTATAACCCTGTTTACGCTAGCATCTACATGCCGTCAAAAGTTATACATAATGGTTATCAATTAAATCTCAGTAGTTACAACACGTGGTTACAATTTTATGACCACGTGCTTCTCTCCCCCTCGTCCCTCTGAACATCGTATCAATAAAGATACCGTAACCACGCGCTCACGTGCTTCAATTAATACCTCTATCACTTCCGTCCACAGATATATGCGTAACTATATAAATAGCGAGCATCAATACTCTCACTAAAATCACAAATAAAAATACACATTACACACGCTCCCGACTATTCTGTAAATACATATGATTCGCAGATGCGAGTTTCTCTCCCGACCGACTTTGCAATAATACAAAGCGGTGATATCTCAACTTTTAAACCATGCCGCTATTCCTTCAACAAGGAATTAAATGGACCTATAAAGTTTCTCAAGTCTATCACTAAGATCGTATTTGATGGCTCTGGCTTTAAGAATTAACATTAAACTTAAACTGCCCAAAGAAACTTAAATGATCGGCTAGGACTAGAAAAATTAAATAAAGTCCTCACGCAAAAATTCATGCTTACCAAATCTCGAATGTCCAACTGAAGGCAATCGACAATATGCTTCTGGCACCCGGCTTTGGCAATTTTTCATTAAAAGAGAAAGAGGCTATGAAATATAGGCCTTTTATAATCAAGACCCCCACGCGCCGACTTCATGACATCATATGCGCGGCGTGGTTCTAAAGCCAATCGGAGCTCTGCATTTCAACTGCAGTTAGCTCTCAGCCAAAATAATTTAACTCCCGAAAAATGCGTATATGGCCACGCAATATCTTTAAAAAAAGGACACTGGTGCAAATCCTGATCTAGCCTCTATAATCTTTCTTCTAGAAAAATACTGTCTAATTCCCTACACCCCCTACTAGTCACAGGGAAGAAACATAAAGCAGATGAGAGAAATTCCATCGTGATCTCATCTTGAAAAAACGTAAATAATAGAAGGAGAAGAAACATGGAGAAGGATTACCTGTAATCCCTCCTAGAAATAGTGTATATAATGCAAAGAGAAAGACATGGGGCCTTCTGAAAAAATAAATTACAGTATAGTATCACATTACTCCCCCCTTTTTGAAGTACGGGATTCCGTGCTAGATTACTGAAACTTGTATTCTTTTCAGACTGGCCCCTATCTAGGTCTCCAGAGCTGTTGGTATGCCCTAAAGTTGTAAGATCACAACTGGTGAATACCGCCTTGCGACCGCAACACAAATGGTCGCTCTTCCTCTTTTCTCTCCCTCTGTCTTTGAATCGCTCTGCAACTGGCAGGCGGCTGGGCCAATCAACCATAACATACCTCCTTCCTGTGTGCACCTGGCCATGTTTACCTAATTTTTTCCTCCAGGGTTTCTTCCTGATAAGTGTTCTTGGCCTTGGTGGAGTACAGCTCCCGCACAACTCCCTGACCACTGTACAGGTAATTAGCGGGTTATGTGCTGTCCGATAAAGGCTATTCGCTGGGTGTTTACGTTTGTATGGCCTGTACCTGGTTGACCTGAGATACCTGCGGCCGACTGTAATGTCCCTCGAGCGAGAATCACTGTTCCAAAATTGGAAAAGTTTGTTGGCCAAAGAAACGCGCACCTGTTTCTTCTTCTTCCTCTCCATAACTACTCCCATGCTCCGGTGGGAGAGTAGATCTCTCTTCAGACCTGTGCCCTCCAATGGCGGGTCTGGAACTTCCCTTGCCTTGTCCGGCGAAATGCTGGCTTGGTCAACTGCCATGACCGAATTGCTATGTAGAGGCCTGGCGATGGCGACTACCTTGCTGCTCATCAGCGGGTTTGAAACCGCTGGTACCTTAACATGAAAATGAGAACTCTCGTGTACCTCTGACATCGAGTTTCCGATCTCTTGCTTGGTTTCTACTGAATTCTCCCTGATCCCAGTAGCTTCTATCTTGGGGAAAAGATAGGTAATATCTGCCCCTGGCAGTGGTTCTGTGATCGCTCTTCCCCTACCAATATGAAGCGGGACAGAGCTCTCCAAAATAGCTCCTTGCAAATGCGTAAGGTCGCTTTTCTCACTCTTTTCTGGCCTGAAAAGTTGGTGAGATGAACCTGTAGACCACGGGAGCTCTCCGTCTAACACCCTGGTTCTACCTTCAACCTTGCCCTCCCCTGTGAGAGTTACTGGCGTCAGTTGGAATGTGTCCTGCAATGACACTTGACGGTTTAAGATCCCGTTAGATCGCGGAGACTCTGAGATAAAGCTCTCAGTGACTGGTTCCAACGTTCCTTGAATACAGTTCTTGTCAGTATGTCCCTCTCCTGAAGGAGCTAATACCATCGGGGGCCTAATTCCCGACGACAAAGAATGTACTTCCACAATCACCACTGTTTTGCCATTAGGCTGCACAGGGATGTCAGGCAAATGCGCCTCTGCCTGTTGTTTTTCGCTGTCCCGCTGGGGAGCTGGCGAAACATGCCTTATTAGGGATTCGAACCCTGACCTCGACTTTCCGTGTCGAGTATGTTGTGCTCTCTCACGAGCATGGGAGAATCGGTAGCCATCCGAATTATAATGCTTGCTCGCATTATTCCCCCTGTTATGCAGTTTCCACGCCTGGGATCGCTTCGTAATCTTCCCAGCATTGCAAGGTCTGCTTTCCTTACTTAACTCCCTCCCTTGTTTGGGCTTCGGGTCCATTTCCAACGGAAAGTCCTTTTCCTGGAGTTGGGGCGCGGTTTGAGCCGATACGTTTGCTATGGGCGCAAGATTTTCAGAGGGGTGGTCCAATATGGGCGACATAACTTGAGAAATAGAGTGGTTAGATTCATCGGCTCTTTCTTGTTGCTCTTTTTCCCTTGCTAGTTGCTCCATCGCCTTTGCTAGTCGATCCATCTCCCGTTTCTTGGCGCTTTCTTGTCGCTCTCTCTCCCATTTCTTTAAAATGTCATCCGAGGCTCCAATTTGCAGTTCCAGAGAACGCATGGCAAGTTCATGTTGTCTCTCTGCTGCCTGCTCCTTTTCCTCCGCCTCCAGGTATGCCTTGGTCTCGGCCTTATCTATTCCCATCTCCTCGACTGCCTCCCGCCAAGCAGCTCGTAACTGGACCAATTCCGCCATCTTACTTGTGAACTGCTGTAACTCACAAATTACCGAAAATGACAGAAAGAAGCCAAAGGAAGGAACTACCTGAAAAAATGTATAAGTATCCAGCTACCCAAAACCCGAATTTACTTTCCTGTTAAGAAAAAAATTCAATTAGCCATCAATTACCTCTAAGTCATAAACAACCTTACTACAACTAACATCTAAACTGACTACAACCTGTGGAAAAAAACTTTATAGCTGGATCAGTCTTAATATAGCTCAAGTCTAGGGGATTTTATAAAGAATCTATTTCCAGAACTTTCCTCAGAGACAATTTATGAATCTAGAATTGATCGCAACAAAGATGATCCCGGACGAGCCCCCACTTTGTCACGAAATGGATTTAGGACTAGAGACTGTCTACCTATAGTGACAAGACACTAGTGAGAAGGAAGACTGGAAAATTAGATTCAGATAGAAATATAGTGCAAAAAGTGAAAGTTGAGACCATTGGCTCCGAGGTTGAGAACCGAGGTTGATTCTTTCCTCGCCACTTCGGATGTTTAAATTGCTATGGCCTCGAACCACCTCTAACTACCCTATGGGGATAAGGTTCCATTAAGATTCACAAACACCAAGGTACAGACAACATATAGCTACTGTACTAAAGGAAATGACTGATGCCAGCTACAATTTATACAAGTTTATTATACACCTATAACCAAACATATGCATGTCAAATACAAAAAATGCGAGGATGCACACCTGAAACAAAATCAAGCACAGTTAAAAATGCATCAACCCCAACCCTTCTCCCACAATTGCAACCTGTATGGAGAAAGAAGGTAAGGTTAACTGAAATGAACTACACTGCACTTGATGTCGCCTACACTCCAAACTAGCTGTTCTAAATTCTAACTCTAACTCTAAGTCCACTGATAGCTGGAACGACTGCGAAGTGACTACACAATCTCTGCACAGACTTCGGTTCTACACAGCCTATCCTGGAATCTCCTGAACACAACTAACTGCACCTCTAAACTTCAGCAGCTGTCCTCTGCTATGATTCACCAAAACTAACGGTTCTGCCTATCTGTGCTGACTTCAGTAGAGAGAATGTTTACCCTCTCTCTCTCCACTAACTCTGGAATTGATGACTGAGGTTTAACAGAACCCCACTGGATTCTGGACTGGAACTGTAGCTGACTTCTACCACTCTGAAATTACCTGCCCGAGTACCTATAACTGGGCCGTCGGCTTTATTATGGCCGTGAAGAAACGAACATAAAAATTACAACGCTGGCAGCCTGCCAAATCTGCGTGTGTAACGAGCATCAGAGCTCAGGATTTATCCACAAAAATCCTATTCGCTGGAAAATGTCTTCCCCTGGCTGGGAAAACGTATTTTCTTCCTCTCCTTCCACTACTGGCAACTAACGTAAAACCCTTGCGGTTCTGCGAATGCCCCAACTTTGCCGTGGGAGAAATTTTGTGGTCTCAAAATTCCGCTCTCATTCCCACAAAGCCGGTACCTGCTGTTTTAGCCAAAACAAAACAACAGCTAAACAAACCATAATAATACATTTAAAATAACAATTAACTTCCTTACTCTTCACCACGTAACTCCCCTCTCTACCTGAGCCTACAAAGTAAACATTGGCTAACCCAGATCGCTTGTTCTGCCTGACTAACTCCGAGCAACAACAATATTTTCAATGGCCCGTCTGGGCAGACGTACTGTGGCCTACTTCTTACGCTGACACTAATGCCGTAATGTTTAATACAAAATAAAACTAGCCCTCTCTAGGAATTCCTAAAATTCCCATCAGTATGATTAATCACCTCAAAATTGAAATAAAATATTATTCCCTTAACATAAATAAATTTCATCTCCATCTTCTGAATACACAGAATAACAAAGCACAATCAATAACCTATAACCCTGTTTACGCTAGCATCTACATGCCGTCAAAAGTTATACATAATGGTTATCAATTAAATCTCAGTAGTTACAACACGTGGTTACAATTTTATGACCACGTGCTTCTCTCCCCCTCGTCCCTCTGAACATCGTATCAATAAAGATACCGTAACCACGCGCTCACGTGCTTCAATTAATACCTCTATCACTTCCGTCCACAGATATATGCGTAACTATATAAATAGCGAGCATCAATACTCTCACTAAAATCACAAATAAAAATACACATTACACACGCTCCCGACTATTCTGTAAATACATATGATTCGCAGATGCGAGTTTCTCTCCCGACCGACTTTGCAATAATACAAAGCGGTGATATCTCAACTTTTAAACCATGCCGCTATTCCTTCAACAAGGAATTAAATGGACCTATAAAGTTTCTCAAGTCTATCACTAAGATCGTATTTGATGGCTCTGGCTTTAAGAATTAACATTAAACTTAAACTGCCCAAAGAAACTTAAATGATCGGCTAGGACTAGAAAAATTAAATAAAGTCCTCACGCAAAAATTCATGCTTACCAAATCTCGAATGTCCAACTGAAGGCAATCGACAATATGCTTCTGGCACCCGGCTTTGGCAATTTTTCATTAAAAGAGAAAGAGGCTATGAAATATAGGCCTTTTATAATCAAGACCCCCACGCGCTGACTTCATGACGTCATATGCGCGGCGTGGTTCTAAAGCCAATCGGAGCTCTGCATTTCAACTGCAGTTAGCTCTCAGCCAATCAGAACCTTAGATCATTCTGATGCAACCAGTTTCTGCTAGACAAAGAACCGGGAATTGGTCCTAGCCCTATACTGCGGAAATGAAGCAAAAATGGCCGCAAATAATTTAACTCCCGAAAAATGCGTATATGGCCACGCAATATCTTTAAAAAAAGGACACTGGTGCAAATCCTGATCTAGCCTCTATAATCTTTCTTCTAGAAAAATACTGTCTAATTCCCTACACCCCCTACTAGTCACAGGGAAGAAACATAAAGCAGATGAGAGAAATTCCATCGTGATCTCATCTTGAAAAAACGTAAATAATAGAAGGAGAAGAAACATGGAAAAGGATTACCTGTAATCCCTCCTAGAAATAGTGTATATAATGCAAAGAGAAAGACATGGGGCCTTCTGAAAAAATAAATTACAGTATAGTATCACAGTACCTTTTGTTGAACTTGACAGTCTTTGGTGATAATACATGTCTTATTGACTAAAATAGTGATTAGTTCCCTATGGCTTCTGGAATCTGTAAGAAAGCACAGACAGAAAAAGACCACTGCTCCCACGAGGCCTATCATAAGAGGTAACCAAGTTGAGGTTGCATATAGAACTGGCAACCCTACCATATGTAATAAATTGCTTCATAAACCAGCATTACAAGGTGCATTTGATTTCCATCACAGTGACCGTGATGCTGGCCATGTGCTCCTCAAGGAGCAAAAATGGGAAGGAGAGAAAAAGATGTTTAAGAATAAGCTACAGTCTATATACAGCATTCGTAGTGGCCTTGAAAAACCTGGAACGGCCAGGAAAGACTTCAGGGCCTTGAAAAAGCCTTGGAAAATTGGATAACAGGCCAAAAACCTTGAATTTTCTGTATTGAACCTGGAAAAAAAATAAAGCGAAAGTCAGATGCATTAACTTTTTAGTTATTGCTGGAATTTTGTTAGGTATTATCGATTACACAGTATGTTAACTCTTTGAGGACGTTGGGGTTTTCCTATGTGGTGGTTCTTGAAACAGGCTGCATCATTGCAGTCTGGCTGAGAGAGTAGGGATCGAAGAGGGAAGGCAAACCCAGTCCCAAAAAATGCTGTGCTGAAGTTGGATGTGTCGGCCGAAAGGCACAAATATCGCAGCTCCGCTGTAAACGGACACAACGCAACCAGTGTCCTTTTCAGGATGAACGAGGAAGAAGAAGAAGAATGAGGATTCTGAATATGTTCAGTTTATAAATTTACACATTTTTTTATGAGTATAAAGTAGTTGGAGACTAGGAAGAATAAAATTTGACAAAAACAAAACAAAAATAAGAACTTATCAGAATTACCCACTGAAGACATCTAATCCATCAGTTGTGTTATCCAAGATACAAATTTTTGTAAACTACATCCATTTTGGAAATAAAACACATATGGTTCAAGTTTATACTCTAACTACTTTTCATTCGGCATCAAGAAAAGGAAAGACACTATTGTCACAAATTTTCTGTGACTCAGGTTTTTCATTTAGTATTACCATGTAAGTGTCAGTTCTTTCAAAGTTTTCAACAAATATAGTCATGTTATATATATTTGAAAAGGAAATTGAATGAGGATTCTGAATATTTTAAGTTTATAAATTACCATGTTTTATGAATATAAAGTAGTTAGAGACGAGGCAGAAAAAAATTTTCAAAAACAAAACAAACACAAATCAGACTTACCAACTGAAGACAGCTATTCCTTCAGTTGTGTTATCCAAGACAGAAATCATTGTAAACTACATCCATTTTGGAAATAATTCACACATTCATCTCTTTGCTGAAATTTTCTATCAAACTAAGAGCCTGCTGAGCACTAAGATGAGTAGGTCGCTTGCGAGAAGATGAACTAGACGCCATCGAAAATAGGTAACACAAATTTTGTAAAACTTACACGAGGTGGCTGATCTAAACATGTTCAAAGAACTCGAAAGAGTGACGCTAGAACTTTCCCGCATTTACAGTAATAATAAGCAATGGTTGTGCTTCCGCATCCCAGTCATCTAAAACTTTTAACTTGGATGAAACGAAAGAAAAACTTAGTTCAAAGAGAGCGACCCTGAAAACTGGCCTCCCGTTTTCTGAGCCTAGGTTTATCAACCATAAAAACTGACCGATCGTCCATTAAGAGTTAATTCTTTTTTTGTACTTAATCCATTTCCCGGTCTTTTTGGGAGCTTTTGTTAAAGATTTTAATGCGTAGTTTTACAATCAGTGGTTTGATGCAACACTAGAGAGAGAGATTGACATAAACTGAGACTTCTCAAAAAACATTAAAAAAAAGATTTGAGTTTAGAAAATATGCCATGTAGTTCCTGGGGTCTCTGAAGAGGCAAAGACAGGGTTTATAGTGGCCTGGAATTATCTGGAAGGACTTTTACGACCGTGAAAATGGGAAAAATTTTGAATTTACGGCATCAGAACTAAAAAGGGGGGAGAGAAACCAAGTGAAAGTCAGGTTCATGAACTTTGTGGCACTTTTTTTATTCAGGCATTATAAGTTACCTAAGTTTCTTGCTAAACCTATTTCCAGGCGGTTTTGGTTAGAAATAGATAAGTTTAGGGAACTAATATGTAAGAAGAAGAAGATTTGCATTTGGAAACCGTGCCTGGTTGTCGGTGTCGGTAAAAATAGTTAGAAATGCCAAATTATAACATTTGATATCGCCCACAATGCTGAACATTACACAAAATTTAAATTATGCAAAAAAAAGAAATCTGTTTGATGAGTTTTAGCGAATTCAGAAACTTGTTTCAACGCACTCTGTTAACATTAATTCGTTCATTTCGACCAAAGTATTTAACAGATTGAATTTTTGAAACTTATGTATAATTTAATTCCTCAAAATTAAGAAATGTGTTTGATTGTTACTTTGACAACCATTGTTTGCTCTTGATGCCTAACGTAAAATAATTGAGTAGTTATTGCTAGTGTCAGTGATTAAATTACCATCTTGGTGATACAAGTTGCCCCTCGCTTACTTTTATCTCATTGATAAACAGTTAAAAAGAAAATGTAAATGAGTATTTTTTGTATTAGATACACACTACTGTAATTCACAGGTATGCTTTAAATCTAAAATTGTATTCTTAAAGATAAATTTCTAAGTTTATGGCTGTATGGTCCTTGGTTCGATTCCCTGTAAGCCTATCACTCTGTTGTCTGGTGCCCTCCTTTCTGCTCAGCGAGTGCCTATTAATTACCGTTATTTATTTAGAAGATTGCAACATGGCAGAAAGAATAATCATACTAGAAGAATAATTGTTTACAACAGCAGAAATGTGGGAGTATCAGTAGAAAATATCAGAATCATTCCTAAAATATTAGCTGGTGCAAGCAGTGCCTATAACAGATATGTAATTTATCTTAGTCATAAGCATTCGGCTGAACAAGAGAAAAGTAAAAATAAAATTATAAAATTCTTGATGATGAGATAAAGCAATTGAAAAATAAATCTGCTATAGACCAGGCTATTGAGTCCCTAGCTGCTGATGAGAATGCTTTACAGACAGAAACACTGTGCAAGATATCTCTTGCTGTATCCACTGGCTTGAGGAAATGAGTAAGACAAAAGGAAGAGATGTTGATAAACACATTTATGAAAAACTTCTGGAGCTGAAAAAACAAAACAAGACTTTTAAAAGTATATGGAATATTTGTATATTATGTAAATTAACAGTATGTTATTTCAAATGGTTCAGATTATGAAGTGATCGATAAATGAAGTGTGTGTTCTGTATTCGTATGAATGTTTGATTTCGATGGTAAAATTTAGAGGATTAAAAGCTTGGTTCTTAACACGTTTATGGAGATTCATAAGAAATACAGTGTGGTGGATTTTGTTACTTTAGGTAAGTTGTTGGTATAGTTTTGTTGTTGTTTTATTATTTATATGTTTAGGGTAATGGTTAGTTATTATTTTTTTTTTGGTAATAGTCTCACATTTGGTATCAATCCTGCTTCTCATATCATGGAAAATCTTATTTTCTTGAACCTTGAAAAAGTCTTGAATAACCCTTGAAAATGTTTAAAGAAATTTACTACAAGCCCTACATAAAGTTTGTATAATATTATTTGTATATTATGAAAGGGGAATAATTTAACCTTCATGTTTTTTAATTAATTTCAGTTCCCAATTGAAATGTCCATGCCTTGGATTCTCACAGATCACATTCTTGAGACAAAGGAACCATCTCTTATGGAGTGAGTTTGTGCATCTTTTTCATCATCTAACACTTCAAACATCAAAATATGTTTTAAGAAAGTGATCCTCTGGTTGCTGATATCTCCGTTGAGTTTTTCAATAACTTAGATCTATTCTAGTGCAAATGTAATGTGCTGTTCTGATGTAGACATGCAGGCATAAACATTTTTTGTGTGGTTTGGGATGCATTATAATATGTAATTTTCTTCTCTTTTTTTTTAAACATCAGTAAGTCTGTTAATATTAGGTGCATTAGTAATCTTCCTATATATGACCAGAGTCTGAATAGGAATCAATGAACAGTGTCACTATATTCTACCAGGCATTTCATAGATGTCAACTAAGGGTTAGGTGCAGGGCTAGCCAAAAACACTTCAACAAATGTGAACAAATCATCCAAAATAAGTAATTGAGATAATTCAGCTCAGTCATCCAAGATGGACAAAGGTCCTCTATTAACCTTTAGCACGCTGCTGTCGAACACAGTCGACCGAGGGTAAGCCACAGTCGACTGCAGCGTGCTACGTTTTTTAGCATTAGAATGTGTGTACACGTGATCTCACCCCCGGATGTTAAGTTTTAAACTTATCTGAGAGTTAGCTTCCGTTTCCGATCTTTTTAAGTAATGGGTGCATCCGTGTTTATTTTCTGTGAATTTTTTAATCAAAATGAATCGGCATCGAACACGCGGCCATTTTCGCTCTAATTTTATTGGATTCTGACGCCATGCGGTGGGGATGAGATTTTTGTCATTATAAGCGCTAATATCGGTTCTCAGAATATGGTTGATGACAGAGATCGAAACGAAAGTGGAATGTCATTGCTAGTATGTAAAAGTTTAGGGGTTATGATTAGATTTATCGGAAAGATTTAGGGTTACGGCCGAATGTCACTGCTGACATGGGCGTTTGTTGCTTTGCTACTAATGATGGGTGTAACGAAAAGATCGTCATTTGATTTGTATTGGTCAAATGACTTTCATTGAGATGCAAGAGATAATTTAGATATGGACACTTCGTTTGTTGGTTATTTTTTATTTTTTTTTTTTATTTTAAAATTAAAAAAAAAACATTTTTTTTTTATTTTTTAAATTTTTTAATCGTTTTTTTTTCATCTTTCCTTTCCTCTCTTCCTATCACATCTAACATGTACACAAACAAATTTTATATCATCAGATTCACCATTCATTTATTTATATAAATTCCAAAAATTATAGCAATTGACCAAGAAACACAAAAACTATAGTCATTACAAGTCACCCACTATAAAAACGGGGCATTGTGAAAAAGAATGCAGCTGCAGGGGAAGTTTTCTGGAAGAGAATGCAGCGTGCTAAAGGTTAAGGTGATTTAGGACAGAGCCCTGAAAAAAATAAAAAAGGAATCTGGGCTGCTGACTAACATTTTTTCTTCTAGGAAAATATTCAGATTTAGCTGACAGGAGCAAACAAAGAGATAACATAAAGTATCACAAACGCAAAAGGAATTATATGTATGATTTCTTAAGAGGGGGAGGAAATTGCAGCCAAAGGAAATACAGAGGACCTGTACAACAGTACAACTATGCTCTCAGGGAAACAAAATCAATCAAATGGCCTTATCAAGGACAACAACGGAAAATTGCATAGCAGCATAACAAGGCAAAGTGAGAGATGGACACAACTTCTAAATAATCAGCTGTACAAGATCCCCAACACGTACAGCCAACAGAAAAGAAGTTACAAATTAATTGAAAAAAAAAACAAATACAGAAGAAGTAAAGAAAACCATAAAACCTCTAAGTGTTGGAAAAGCTGCTGGAATAGATGACATTCCGGTGAAGACCATCAAAGCAGACACGGATGCCACCAAAGAGATATTATGTAACTGTTAACTTAACATAGAAAATGTATGAAGACATGACATGTAGAATACTTCTTGAAGGAAAACATAAAGAATCCTTTAAGATTAGAACTGGAATCAAACAGATACCTGTAGTCACCATGTCTCTTCTTACTTCCTATAGTTTGGATAATGAAAACAGCCACATCAACCAGTGAGATTGAAATTCAGTAGACTAACAAAGCAGCTTGACACTTTAGTTTTGCCAATAACCTGGCTTTTCCATCACATATCTGTAACAAATTGCAAGATAAAATAAGAATACTTGTAGGCAGATTCCAGCAAATGGGTCTGAAAATGCACACATAAAGGACAGAATTATGAGAATAAATACAGCCATATTGTACATGGAGAACTTCCCTACAAAATGGTTGACTCATACTACATCTTGTCAGCAACAAGAGTTGCAGGAACATATAGTCAATCCATCAATACCCTTTAGCTCCCCGAGGAGTATAGGCCTTCAACAAACACATGCCAAGTCTTCCTGTCCTGTGCCATCCACTCAAGTTCTTTCCATGTTTTCCTCATCATTTTTACTTTCTGTATCCAGCTCTCTTCTCCATGTGTTTTTTTGGTCTACCTCTGCCTCTATTTCCCTGTGGATTCCAGAACAGGGACTGCCTTGTAATGCTATCAACAGGTTTCCTCAATGTGTGTCCTATCCATCGCCAGTGTTTTCATCTCAACTCTTGTTCCACCGACACTTGTCTGGTTCTTATCATCAATTCCACATTTGTGACTTTGTCATACCATTTCAGTCCTTCTATTCTACACAAGCACCCATCTATAAAAGTCTAGCTTTTTGGTTGTTGTTTTTGTTGCTCTCCATGTCTCAGAGCCATACAATAGGACTGACTTGACATTTGAGTTGAAGATTCTTATTTTCGTGTTGGACTTGATTTCTCTTGTTCTCCATATTTTTCCCAATGCAATGAAAGCTCCTCTTGCTTTTTGTATTCTTATTTTTATATCATTGTCTGTCCCTCTGTCTATATTACTGCCAGGAAACGTGTACGATTCTACATCCTTTAGTGGTGTTTCTTCAAGTTCAACCTTGTTATAATTTCTTGCATTTATTCTCATAATCTTTGTCTTTTCCCTGTGTATTTTCAGGCCCACTTGTGACCTCTCATCGAGAATTTTCATTTTCTCTTGCATCTGATTATGGTTATGGGACCGAAGAGCCAAGTCATCTGCAAAATCCAGATCATCAAGCTGTTTAGTCAGATTCCACTGGATTCCATTTCTGTTGTGTGATGTCGATGTTTTCATAACCCAATCTATTGCTAGTAAGAAAAGAAATGGAGACAAGAGGCATCCCTGACTCACTCCCGTTCTAATCCTAAACGGTTCTGTAAGTTGTCCTTCATGAAGAACTCTGCATGTCATGTCTTCGTAGGTCTTCCTTATTAAGTTAATGATCTTCATGGGAACTCCATAATGCCTCATCAATTTCCAAAGTGATTCTCTGTCTACCCTGTCAAATGTCCACAAATCCGATGTATAGCGGTGAATTCCATTCCAGACTTTGTTCGACTATTTTTCTCAATATGGCTATCTGGTCTGTACAGGATCTGTTTTGTCGAAAACCTGCTTGTTTATCTCTCAGTTGCTTGTCTATGGACTCTTTTAATCTCTCAAGGATGATTCTGTTTAATACTTTTCCTGGCACTGATAGTAACATTTATTCATTCATTCATTCATTCATTCATTCATAACCCTCCACTCCCAAAGGAGCATAGGCCTTCAACAAACACATGCCAAGTCCTCTTGTCACGTGCCATCATCTCAAGTTCTTTCCATGTTCTCCTTATCATTTTCACCTCTGTTTCCAGCTCTCTTCTCCATGTGCTTCTTGGTCTACCTCTGCTTCTCTTGCCCTGGGGATTCCAGAACAAGGACTGCCTTGTAATGCTATCAACAGGTTTCCTCAATGTGTGTCCTATCCATCGCCATCGTCTTCTTCTCATCTCTTGTTCAACTGGCACTTGTCTAGTTCTTGTCATCAGTTCCACGTTGGTAACCTTGTCATACCATTTTAATCCCTCTATTCTACGCAAGCACCCATTTATGAAAGTCTGTAGCTTTTTGGTAGTTGTCTTTGTTGTTCTCCATGTCTCAGAGCCATACAATAGGACTGACTTCACATTTGAGTTGAAGATTCTTATTTTCGTGTTGGATCCGATTTCTCTTGATCTCCATATATTTCCCAATGCAATGAAAGCTCCTCTTGCTTTTTGTGTTCTTATTTTGATATCACTGTCTGTCCCTCCAACTTTGTCTATATTGCTGCCAAGATACAAGTATGTGTACGATTCTACATCTTGTATTGGTGCTTCTTCAAGTTCAACCCTGTTATCATTACCTACATTTATTCTCATTATCTTTGTCTTTTCCCTGTGTATTTTCAGACCCAATTGCTGTGACCTCTCATCGAGTGTTTTCAATTTGTCCTGCATCTGATTAAGGTTATGGGACAGAAGAGCTAAGTCATCAGCAAAATCCAGATCATCCAACTGCTTAGTCAGAGTCCACTGGATTCCATTTCTGTTGTCAATGTTCTCGTAACCCAGTCTATTGCTAGTAAGAAAAGAAATGGAGACAAGAGGCATCCCTGTCTCACTCCCGTTCTAATCCTAAACGGTTCTGTAAGTTGTCCTTCATGAAGAACTCTACATGTCATGTCTTCATAGGTCTTCCTTATTAAGTTAATGATCTTCATGGGAACACCATAATGCCTCATCAATTTCCAAAGTGATTCTCTGTCTACACTGTCAAATGCCTTTTCGTAGTCCACGAATTTGATGTATAGCGGTGAATTCCATTCCAGACTTTGTTCAACTATTATTCTCAAAGTGGTTATCTGGTCTGTACAGGATCTGTTTTGTCGAAAACCTGCTTGTTCATCTCTCAGTTTCTTGTCTATGGACTCTTTTAATCTCTCAAGAATAATCCTGTTTAATAATTTTCCTGGCACTGATAGTAACATTATTCCTCTATAATTGGTGCACTCTTGTAAATTTCCCTTCTTAGGAACTTGACCAGATAACCTTCCTTCAAGAGGATGCTGGTATATCCTCTCTCTCCCAGACTTGCCAAGTAGTTTGTATAATATCTCTGTAGAGGAATCAATATCTGTTTTGATGGCCTCTGCTGGAATTCCATCTGGACCAGCTGCTTTTCCATCTTTCAGAAGCTTAATGGCTTTCTTTATTTCTTCTCTACTTGGTCGTTCACAGCTGATTAGTAGCTCCTTTTCTGCTGGCTGGATGTCTGGGGGATTAGTTGGAGCTGGTCTATTGAGAAGTTCCTCAAAATGTTCTGTCCATCTCTTCATTTGTTCTTGTATATTACTAAGCAATTTTCCATTCTTATCTTTTATGAGGCCATTTTCTTGCTTATATTTCCCTGTTAGCTTCTTTGTGTTGTTGTACAGGTTCCTCATATTTCCTTTGGCTGCATTTTCCTCTGCTTCCCTTGCCAACTCTTCAATATACTTCCTCTTGTCTCTTTTGATGTTTCTTCTTACTTCTTTGTTTGCTTCTATGTACACTTCATGAGCCTTGGCTTTGGAGCTTCTGGTTTTGCTTCTGTTTTAATCTGCTTTCTTGTTTTTCCTGTCCTCTATCTTGGTAATGGTTTCTGTTGTTATCCATGCTTTGTGCTGATTTTTTCTTTTTCTCAGTACTTCTTCACGTGTCTCGTTCCATGTATTTTTTACTTGTTGCCAGTGGTCTTCCGTATCTGCTTCATCTTCCAGCTGTTGGAGTACTTGATATTTGTTGGATACTGTGATTGAAAAGTTTTCTCTTATTCTCTGATTTCTTAGATATCCCACATTATACTGTTGTCTATAGCTGTATACTGTTGTAAATTTCTTGAGTTTTAATTTTGTTTTAGCCAACAGAAGATGGTGGTCTGATACAACATCTGCTCCTCTACATACTTTTACATCATGCATTGATGACCTAAACTTCTTACTTATGCATATGTGATCTATTTGATTCTCAGTTCTGTGGTCTGGTGATATCTATGTTGCTTTATGTATTCTTTTATATGGAAAAATGCTTCCTCCTGTAGCTAGTTGATTTGAAGCACAGAAGTTAGCTAATAGTTCCCCATTCTCGTTCATCATACTTAATCCATGCTTTCCCATGATTTCTTCAAAGCTGGTGTTGTCTGTTCTTATTTTGGCGTTTAGGTCCCCCATCAAAACTGTGATGTCCTTTCTTTTCTTTTTGTCCAAGACATTTCGTAGTCTGGTGTAAAAGTCTTCTTTCTCCGATTCTTCTTTATCATTTGTTGGTGCATAACTCTGGATGATATTTATATTTACTTTCTTTTTGGCTGATTTAAACCTTGCTGTTATAATTTGGGGTCCCATTGCTTCCCATTCTAAAAGTGCTTTCTGTGCTTCCCTAGACAGCATTAAAGCCACCCCTTCGCTGTGGTGGGCTCTTTCCTCTTCATTGTCCTGAGGACAACACCATTTCTCCTGTGATCAATCTGCTCCTCTCTATGCCCTTCCACCGTGTCTCGCAGAAACCCAGGATAGCAATCCTGTAATTTTTCATTTCCCCTGCTACCTGTGTAGTTTTCCCTTGTTGACATAGAGTGCGAACATTCCAGGTGCCAATCCTGGAGATCTTCCTTAACGAAAAAAGGTTAGTCGGCAACCCAGACTCCTTTGGGCTTTCTCTGGGTTGCTTCATGCGCCTCCTTTCCAGAGGACCTTCTTCTGTCTTGGGCGGCTGAGTTGATTTATATTCTGTATTTGATTTGTCCAAGTTTGTTGAAGCTTTTTGGTAAAAGGTTTTTTACGGGATGGGGTAACCAGCCCCATGCCCAACCCTCCTTAGTCACTTTTTACGACATGCATGGTACCAGACAAGTGCCAGTGGAACAAGAGTTGAGAAGAAGACACTGGCGATGGATAGGACACACAAGGCAGTCCTTGTTCTGGAATCCACAGGGAAAGAGAGGCAGAGGCAGACCAAAAAACACATGGAAAAGAGAACTGTGAAAATGATGAGGAAAACGTGGAAAGAACTTGAGTGGATGGCACAGACAGGAAGACTTGACATGTGTTTGTTGAAGGCCTATGCTCCTCGGGGAGCCAAAGGGTATTGATTGATTGATGGTAGGGTACAGTGTTACTATTCTTTGCTCCCCTTTAGGGCCCCGGTAACACACGGGTGATGAACATATAGTGATATCAGAATAATAATTCCAAAGGCAAGAGGAGCTTTCATTGCATTGAGAAATATAAGGAAATCAAGTCCAACACAAAAATTAGAATCTTCAGTTCATGTGTCAATGTTTTCCAATTGTATGGCTCTGAAATTTGGAGAACAAGAAAAATAACAACCAGAAAGACACAGACTTTCATAAATGAATGCGCTTTCTTAACTGGGTGCTTGCACAGAATAGAAGGATTGAAATGGTATTACAAGATAACCAGTATGGAACTGATGGAAAAAAACCAGGCAAATTTAAATAGAACTAGAGTGAGGAAAAAAACAATGAGAAACTAGTTGAAAGTATTACAAGACAGTTCTTGTTCTGGAATCCCTAGAGCATGAGTAATAAGAAACCAAAAACACAGAGAGAAAGGAACTAAAGACAGACATAAAAGAGACCACGGAGGCATGAAAAGACTTTGAATGGATGGCACTGGATAGGTAGGCATGGTGCGAACTTGGTGAAGACCTAAGCTGTATAGAAAATTAAAGGTATTGTGTGATTGCAGTGATAATTAACAAATGCTCAGTAATTAGCGACATACAGTTTCTGTGCCATTGTCTACATCAGAGGTTCTCATCCTGCGCCCCCTCCCCTTCTCCCCTCCCCCGTTGCTGTTAGCTGGAAAAAAGGTACTTGACTGTCTTACTGTGACCTCCTAGAAATATGGCATGGCCCACGTTGAGAACCCCTAGTCTACACTGCCAAATCAAATTGTGGCGCTGGCTGTTGCACGCCACACACTAGAAAATGTATAGGATTTTGGTGCTGATGAGCGCAGCACGATAGTAATTTGTCGATATGTGTATTGCGCACATGACGTGAGCAGTGTGGAGGAAAGATGGACAGAGCGTGTGTTGACCCTGAATGGGCGACTTGTGTGTGTGTTCTACCCAATGGTAGAAATATGGGAAATGTTAAAATAGAAGTGTCTTGAAACACATTAATGTTTATTAAATACAACTAAAGGTAGGAATAGGAATGAGGTAATGTTTATATGGACCTACGGATTATAGGAGTTGCTGAATCTACCTAATTATGCATGCTGTGTAATGATGTATTGTCTACGTGAATAATAAATGGAATGTTACTAAAATATCCAGCTGTTATATTGATCGTTGTGTGGAATCTTCGAGTCATAGAAAGTATCGTTAATGAACTATTGTGGCTGTCCTGAATCTTGTGGACCTATGATATATAAACCTAGACACAGTGTGAAAACGAGCACGAACAATCAACTGAAGAACATAAACTTTTAACACCACAGATATGGGAGGCTCGTTCCGTTGGAGAGGAATTAATTGTTTGGAATATGTACAATGCTGTACTGTGGAAAGTACGCAAGATATTAAGCACACGTATTTGTGGAATCAATAGAAATTGCAATTTTTCGTACGAGGTCATGCCAAGACCTTGGACTGTTGGGAAGACATTATTACCAAACAACATATATTCTATGAAAGTCGCTGAACAGACATTTGACTGCCTACGAACAGATATGAAATTTCGACACAATATATTGCGGTCACAAGTTACTATGACGAATATTGTCACCTCGAGGCCATTTCGCGTTGAATCGTTGTAGTGAACCATTACATCAAGATCACCTGAACGGACTTGTAAATCCTAAAGTAAAGTTACCAGTGGACATTTATTAGACCAATAATATGAATCGTGAGAATCGTGACGGTATCCAGAACCAGTCTTTTGGGTCTTTCGGGTCTGACAGGTCTTTCAACCCTGATGTCCGAGAAATCATTTCGGTTGTCTGCAATGGTCAAGAAGGATGATTTAATCTTTTACGTACGTCATCAAACAGATTTGCTGACCACTTGGATTTCGTAATCAGGAACATGGAACGTCTTGAACAGGACACTTATACGCGTTGAGCAACTCAGACTTTACATTCTTTCCTTGACCCGTGTTTATTGCATAGATTCAAGGCTACTTTGCGAGGTTGATGCGTCTTGTCTACAACGAGGATTGGCGGTCGTGGATTTTAATCATATAAGTGAATATATGTTGGTAGGGTCATGGTCTCCGGTCCTAAAAATGTCAGGCACATCTTATTTTTGTGTATCTTTGATGTTTTATGTTTTCTTATGGGCGACACTCAATTATATCTTTGGATGAATTTAGTTGTCGTCGTTCTATAGATTTTGATTGTATTGATCTCTTTCAGGGATTCAGCATTTAGTGCTGTCGTATTTCCGCTCTGACTGAGATTAATATTTTCTTAGTTGTTTAGCTGTGCTGTCACGTAACATATTGTCGTGGAATTCTTATTTATTTCAGTATGATTATGTTCGTACCTGTAGTTCTTCTCTGACTTTCTTTTTAATATGTACAGCAGTTCTATGTGATTGTATCTCGTCCTGTACTGTTCATTGACGGTGGAAACAACTGTTTTATTATATTGTAGGATTTTATGACTTTTTACATTGTTGTCTTTTTCCTGATTTGTTTCCAGCGTTGTCTTTTAGTCTTTTGTCTAATGTGATGTTATGGCATGCTTTTACATAGGTATTAATGGTAATATTTATTACTTGCTTGTAATTATATGATATTGTTATTTGCTGATTAATATATGATGATTACAGATACTCTTTGAGAGTAGTGGATAGGTATCATATACTTCAGAGACAAGTATAGCACACAAAACGAATAAATACTGTATATACAGTTGGTGTTGAAAAAGGTTTGAATTACCTTACGACTAAGTATAGTCATTGGGCAACAAGTGGGAGAGATATACATTTTGAATCTATAGCCCATTACTCTTTAATTTCAGTATGGCTGACTTTGTGAAGGTTAAGGCGGGATTTATACAGAATGGGAAGGACTTGAATTTCTCGGGTGATGATCTTATAGCCTATGTAAATAAAGAAATAGCGGAATACAAAGAAGAGAAAGAAAGATAAGAAAAAAGACAAGAGAAAGAAAGAGAAGAAAAAAGACAAGAGAAAGAAAGAGAAGAGAAAGAAAGAGAAGAAAAAAGACAAGAGAAAGAAAGAGAAGAGAGGGAACATGAGAGAATGGAGAGAATTCGTTTAGCAGAAATTGCTGCAGAACAAGCGAAATTTGAAAGAGAAAAAACTTTTGAGTTAGAAAAATTGCGCTTACAATCTTCTTTTTCTAGGGAATCTTCTGGTACTGGATCGTCGAAGATCATTAATTTAAAATTACCAAATTTTTCTTCACTGCATGACGATATAGGATTCTTTCTTTTGAGATTTGAATCAAGAGTTACGGCTTTAAATTTACCTAAGGCCTCATGGCCTGAACATTTTGTCGGGTTACTTACTGGTGAAAGTTTACAAACTTTTTTTAACATTGCCGATGACAAAAGAAACGACTATGAATCCATAAAATCATTATTTTTTCGCAAATATTGTTTAGACGAGGAAGGATATCGTTTAAAATTTAAATCGATGGGTCCTATGGAAGGTAAGGATGTCGAAGACTTTGTGTCTTCAGTGAAGATGTGTCTAAACAGATGGATTGAACTGTCTAATATTACTAAATCTTTTGAAGGACTTTATGATCTCATCTTAAGAGACAAAATTTTATCTTCTGTGAATACGGAAATTTTCTCATTTCTTCAAGAAAGGAAGCCTACCGATATAGGAGAAATGGAAAAATTAGCTCAACAATTTTCGGTCGCACACCCAAACTTGCCTTTAGGTAAGACGAAGGTCCTAGAAACTTTGCCAGCTTGTGCGGTCACTCATGATAGATCACGCACTCGCAGCATGGACCGACGGTATAGGGAAGACTATCAAAATTCCTATAGAGGTAGATATAATTTCCCTCATAATCATTCGCCCTCACGGGGTATAGAGAGACGCAACTTTAAAAAATAATAATAAAAAGTCATGGCAAAGAAATAATCAATACTCCAATAATAATTACACTCACAAACATCATTTTTCGGCACCCTCACGTAATGATTACAATAACAGTAATTACAATAACAAACATCATGTCTCACCACCATCTCGTGATGATTCTTCTCGCACGGACAAAAAGGGGTACTATCGGTCTGACTGTCCAGTGGATCGGAGAGGAACACATTTTTCTAGGAGTCAAAGTAGAGGAAGATCACAAGCTCACGCTTGTCAGATTAACGTTGGTAATGATAATATTTCCAATAATGAGAATAATACTCACGCCAATGCATGTAGTTTTGATTTAGAAAATAGTGGTAATTGCACAGAATGTATGACTCTATTTCAACCTGGATCTACTCCACGTCTGAGATGTGGACATGCTCTGCCAGTTTTGTCTTTAAATGATGGGGTTGGCTCACTCGTGATCCATAGAGGTTGTGTTTTTGACACACCCGTTTCTATTTTACGTGACAGCGGATGCACCACCATTGGCCTAAGGAAGGCACTAATTCCTTCTTCTTGCTTTACGGGAACCTCTATAAAGTGCGTAACTTTCGGTGGAACTGTTGAATCTTATCCGCTGGCAGATGTGGTAATAGATACTCCTTTCTTTTCGGGAAAAGTAAGAGTGTGTGCTCTCGATCGACCTTGTTGTGATTTACTTATCGGTAACATAAAGGGGGTTAAAGAGTGTTCTGAACAGGATATTATTGATTGGGAGAGAAATCATCCCTCCTTTGCTAACGCGATAACAACCAGAGCACAACAAGCTGCAGAGACAATTGAATTAAATTCTTCTATACACACTCAACACATTACAACTTGTCATTACATTGACAAAAATATATTTATAGCAAAACAACAAATGGATCCTTCTTTGGGACATTTATTCCCATTAGCTATTGCTTGAACTATTAAACATTCTAAAAATTCAAGACATTGGTTTCAAATGCAGGATAATATTATGATACGATGTTTTGATAATTACTCTTTCATTCTCAAACAAGTTATAGTACCTACGTCATTTTGCGCACTAGTCTTGTCAAATGCGCATGACGTACCATTTGCTGGACATATGGGAATTTCCCGTACGGCCTATAGATTACTAAAACACTTTTATTGGCCTGGGGTAAATAAAGACATTTCAACTTATTGTAAATCTTGCGCTGAATGTCGAAGTGTTGCACGTAAGGGTGCACATCAATCAGCACCGTTACAGGTCACGGATATTGCTGTACGCCCTTTTTTCAAATTGGCTATTGATATCATAGGACCACTGTCTGTAAGGTCTACCAGAGGTTTTCAATACATATTAACATGTATTGACCTGTGTACGAGATGGCCAGAAGCCATTCCTTTAAAAAATATTACCACAGTGTCGGTAACAGATGCGTTGCTGTCTATATTTTCACGCATCGGGTTTCCAGAAGAAATCCTTTCTGATCATGGATCTCAGTTCGTGTCGGGTATGATGTCAGATGTTTTCAACACACTTCGTATCCGTCACTCTCTTAGTGCTATATTTCACCCTAGCTCTAACGGGGTCGTGGAACGTTGGAATGGGACATTAAAACAATTGTTGGGGAAGGTGACTACATCATTTCCTCAAGAATGGGATCGTTTTATTCCTGCTGTACTGTTTGCGTAAAGAGAGGTTCCTAATCATACTGGTTTTTCGCCTTTTCAGTTAGTATTTGGTGCGAACCCAAGAGGTCCAATGTCCCTCTTACATGATTTGTTAATGGAATCTGATGTGAATAATAATAATAAGAAGAAATCCACTTATCAATACGTTACAGATTTACGCCAACATCTTGTGGATGCATGTCAGGTGGCGACTAAAGCATCTGAGATGGCAAAATATAAGACCAGATCTCGCATTAACAGAGATAGACGACTAACGTCTTTCTCAATCAATGACGATGTTTTTGTTCTCCTGCCACTCAAAGTAGATCACTTGTTAGTAACATGGCAAGGTCCGTTTAAAGTGGTTGCAAAGAGAACGGACGTGGACTACGTCATCAATATGCGGGGTAAACAAAAAACATTCCATGTTAACATGCTCCTACCATACATCACTCGTCCTCCTCAGTTACAATTCATTTGTGATGCTATCATGAACCAACCTACCCATCATGCATCTATCGCGTTGGTGGATGAGGTGCAAACCAATTTCGCTGATGTACCTTCCACGTTTCCGGTAGCACCTATTAAGTCTTCAGAAACATGGAATGATGTTATAATTTGTACTGATTTACCTGCAGATCATAGGGATCAAATTCGTTCTATGTTGGTATCCTTTCAGGATGTTTTGTCTGATCTTCCGGGACGTACTAACATTATCACACACGAAATCAAATTGTCAGATTACACCCCGATTTCATTATGACCATACGCCGTTCCTCTACATGTTAGAGATCAGGTGGAAAGTGAAGTAGATGGTATGTTAAAACTGGGTATTATTTCACCGTCTGATTCACCTTTCTGTTTTCCTATGGTGGCAGTACGAAAGAAAGACAAGTCAATTCGTATTTGTATTGACTTTCGTCGCCTTAACAAGGTGACCATATCCGATTCTGAACCAATGCCTTTGCTGGAGGATTTGTTGCCACGCCTATCATCCGCCACTTTCTTCAGCAAGTTTGACCTATCTAAAGGTTACTGGCAGATTCCTCTGGCTGATGTATCAAAACCTTTGACTGCTTTTGCCACTTCTCATGGATTGTTTCATTACAATGTCATGTGTTTTGGTTTACGGAATGCTCCAGCGACCTTTGTACGCATGATGCGTCGCGTTTTAGGTAATCGCACCGATCTCATTTCGTATATGGACGATATTTGCATTTTTCATGATACTTGGGAACAGCATATCGCTGGGATACAGTCGTTGCTCCAAACTCTCAGAGTACATAACCTCACAGCTCGACCTTCCAAAGTCGAAATTGGGTTTACTGAGATTTCATTTCTGGGTCATAAGATTGGCCGACATACAATACAACCTGATGAGTCTACACTAAAAAGGGTACTGGATCTTGCCATACCAACTACTAAGAAACAAGTTCGTAGTTTGCTGGGACTCATAAACTTTTACCACAGGTTTATACCACGATTTTCCCTTTTAACTTCTGTTCTATCTGCTCTGACAAAAAAGGGTATGCCTGACAAAATAATATGGAACGAAGAGTGTGACCATGCCTTACAGAACATCAAAACACAATTTTCAAAAAGTCCAATACTAAGACTACCAGACTTACGACGACCTTTTCTCGTGGTTACAGACGCATCTCTGAAAGGAATCGGGGGATGTTTAATGCAGACCTTTGATGGCGAGTGCCACCTGATATTCAGCAGAAAACTTTCAGAAACAGAATCCAGATATCCAATTGTGGAAAGGGAACTTTTGTCATTGGTATGGACATTACATAAACTACAGAAGTTCTTGGTGGGTACACATTTTAAATTATACACTGATCAAAAAGCCCTCACATATTTACAGACTTTTAAATCGACTAATGCACGTCTCACCCGATGGGCGCTACAAATGCAAGGGTATGATTTTGACGTTTTACCAATAGCAGGAAAGGACAATGTCCTAGCTGACACCCTCTCTAGAGTTATGTAATAACTCGAATACGGAAGTGGACAATAATTACTTATTTATTCATATTGTTATTACTGACATTATTTTTTTTTCCTTTAAAATCTGGATAGATATCATTTAATAAATGATAGGTAATCATAAGGCATTAGGGATAAGATGAATGATTTAATCTCGCTTCACATTATAATTGCCTGACTGAGAACTAAGTTTTCAGTTGTTCGAGGGGGGGGGTAATGTGGCGCTGGCTATTGCACGCCACACGCTAGAAAATATATAGGATTTTGGTGCTGATGAGCGCAGCACGATAGTAATTTGTCGATATGTGTATTGCGCACATGACGTGAGCAGTGTGGAGGAAAGATGGACAGAGCGTGTGTTGACCCTGAATGGGCGACTTGTGTGTGTGTTCTACCCAATGGTAGAAATATGGGAAATGTTAAAATAGAAGTGTCTTGAAACACATTAATGTTTATTAAATACAACTAAAGGTAGGAATAGGAATGAGGTAATGTTTATATGGACCTACGGATTATAGGAGTTGCTGAATCTACCTAATTATGCATGCTGTGTAATGATGTATTGTCTACGTGAATAATAAATGGAATGTTACTAAAATATCCAGCTGTTATATTGATCGTTGTGTGGAATCTTCGAGTCATAGAAAGTATCGTTAATGAACTATTGTGGCTGTCCTGAATCTTGTGGACCTATGATATATAAACCTAGACACAGTGTGAAAACGAGCACGAACAATCAACTGAAGAACATAAACTTTTAACGCCACACAAATATACATGTGATCAATTCCTTCACCTAGTAAAGTCGTCACCTAGTAAAGTCATCAGTCACCACTACAGTACACGGCCCATTGCTTTACATTCTTTATAAACATGCTGCTGGAAGAGAAAGCAATACCTGCTACCGCCATCAATGACCCTGGAGGCTGGATGCCCAGTACCTAATAGTTTTCTAATATCAGTCAGTGATAAGTATCCAACCTCCACCCCTGAATGAGACAGTAGCTACCCATTCCATTTTCAGCTTGTGTATTTTTGGTCTTTGTAAATAGTGGCAGCAGTAATGTACAAGATGACACCTTTACTAGTACAGTGTCATGCATGACTACATGGCTTTTAGTTACAGGACATTCAGTCATAGGCACTTGATAGGAAGAGACAATCATGTGAAGTGTCTTTGCTTAATTGTGTTATATATAATTATTAATTTTGTTGTGTATTTGTATTTCCTCAAGTTTCTTGCATTTAAGCTCCTAGCAGTTGTTGTTTTCCTGCTCTTAACCATAAAAATGGATAAATGAAATGTAAGAACACAGATTTTTTTTTCAACATTAAAAAACTGTTCCGCATCCTTTCAATTCAGCCTGACTTTGTTGGTTTGAATATAGAACATTTGTGTGTTATCATTGAAATGATTCTTCTTCAGATTGTAATGATTTGATTTTTACAGGTACATTCTGTACCCACTGGACTTGTACAATGACAGTGCCCAGTATGCTTTGATGAGATTCAAGAAACAGTTCCTGTATGATGAGGTGGAAGCAGAGGTTAGCAGTTGAGATTTCTTATTATGCTTAACTGAAGAAGTTCATTGGTGATTCCTTATCCTGTTTTTAACTCTGTCCAATGTCATGCATTGAGACTATCCGGTGTTTTCTCTTTTTGTTATCTTACATCTCATTTCTTCAGTTTTGGCCGGCTATCACAATATGTTCTCACATCCCTTCTCATAAAATATGCCCAGGAGACTGCCTGTTCCTGACCTTTGCAGTGGCTTGACTTTGCTGTTCGCCTCTTTTATGATAACTGCCACATTTTAGCTTCAAGTTACACTGTAAAACATGTTTTTAAACTGCTGACCTTATTTTTGCTCTATCCGCGATTTACTTCGATATTTTATACATGAAGGTATGAATAGTGGCTGCTTTGATGAAGAGATCCATTGCATTTCGCTTGGGAACCTGGACATCAGAACTACTGCTTGTGATGAAGTACTGAGATTCTATCTTTCAAATGGCCCATGTCTTTTTCTCCTTGCAATTTTTTTCATTTATTTCTAGGAGGGATTACAGGTAATTCACCCCATGTTTTTTTCTCCTTCTATTATGTACGTTTTTCAGAGTGAGATCACGATGGAGTTTTATCTCATCTGCTTTATGTTTCTTCTCTATGACTAGTAGGGGGAGTTTAGAGTTGGTGTGTAGGGAATTGTTGCAGTGGAGCCTAGATCAGATTTGCACCAGGTTCTTTTTTGTAAAGATATGGCATGCAGCTAGACGCATTTTTCGGGATTTTAAATAAGGCGGTCATTTTTGCTTCAATTGGCAGTAAAGGGCTGAGTACAATATCCCGTTTCTTTGTCTAAACGGGGGATGGGGGAGAGAGTGACCTGTTACCCATGCACGTAACACGAGCAGGCAGTAACATCAGAATGGTTTACGATTTTGAGTGGCCGAGATCAAACTGCATTTTGAAATGCAGAGTGACCATTGGGCTAGAACAAAGCCGCACATATGACGTCAAGAGGTCAGCGTGCTGATCTATGATGATAAATAGGCCCCGTAATTCATCGCCCGGTCTCTTAAATGTAAATTGCCAGCCGCATACCAGAGTCAAATTGTCGATTTCCTTTCAGTGGGACATTCGAATTTGGTAAGCATAATTTTAGCGTGGTACTTTTTTAATTTTTACTAGTCCTAGGCTGATCAGTAAAGTTTCTTGGGAAGTTTAAGTTTAATGTTATTCTTAACTCCAGAGCCATCAATACTATCGTAGTGATAAACTGGGAAAACTTAAGAGGTCCACATAATTCCTTATTGAAGATGGTTTAAAAGTTGAGATGTTACAGGCGTGCTTTGGATTATTTCAAAGTAGGTCTGTAGAGAACCCGCATCTGTGATTTATGGTAATGTACAGAATGGCGGGAGCGCGTGTAATGTGTATTTTCATTGAGAGGTTATTCTGAGTTATATAGTTACATATATATTTAGACGGGAGCACGTGGGTGCTATCATATAATGGGTAAGAATGCGGCAGCATGTGGTTGTAACTACAGGGTAATTGTTAACCTGGGTTATGTATAACGGTTGGGCTGTATGCAGATGCTAGCATAAACTGGTTATACGTTATTGTTTGGGCATTTGTTGCTCCGTGTATTCAGAAGATGTGAGATGTACATTTAAAGGAAATAATATTTGTATTATCATTTTGAATGTGATTATTTTATTGACGGGAATTTATGATTCTCAGAGAGGGCTAGTTTATTTGTGGTAACAGTGCTGAATTTAGTGTCAGTGTAGAAGTGGGTTACAGTATTTTTGCACAGGTAGGGCCCAGTGAGAAAAACTATTGTGTTTCAGGGTTAGTCATGCAGAACAAGTAGATCAGGGGTCAGTAATGTTTACTTTGAACTCAGGTAGAGAAGGGAACAGTGGGGGAGCGGACTTCGTTGGCATGATTACGGTTGTAGGGTGGTACATATCGGGAATAGAACGAGGGAGGTATTGTACTAGGGGAGTTACGGGTTAAAGACTTGGGACTTAAGTGTTAAGTCAGGGAGTTATTTGTTATATAGAAATGTATTATTTATGTGTTGTTCAGCTGTGCATTTTTCTATTCGTTTACAGCGGGTAGCGGCGCACAGTGGGAGGAGCAAAAGTTGCCAATAACTTTCCCCACGGCAAGATTGGCATCTCAGACAAAGAGGGGTTTGAGATTTTGCCAGAGGCGGACGAAGAGTAGAAAACCCAGTTTTCTCAGGCAGGGGAAGACATTTCTTTAGTGGAATAGGATTTGTTGGATAAATCCTGAGCGCTGAGCTCGTTTGTGTTACACACGCACATTTGGCATGCTGCCAGCGTTGACGTAATTATTTCGCTTCGTCCCGGCCATAATAAAGCCGAAGGCCCATCACCCAGAGAGAGGTAATCGGGTAGGTAACGTCAGATGTGTTAGGAGAAACCAGCTACAGTTCCAGTCCAGAATCCAGTGGGGTTCTTTTAAACCTTAGTCATCAATTCCAGAATTGTGGAGAGAGAAAGGGTGAACATACTCTCCACAGAAGGTAGCGCAGATAGGCAGAACTGATACAGTTTTGTTCCAAGTATAGCAGATGACAGTTGTTGAAGTTTAGTCTACAGTTGCTATAGCAGATAGACAGAACTGAGAGCAAGTTTATTTAAGAGCATAGCAGAGGTCAGCTGCTGAAGGTTTAGAAGAGTTAGTTGTGTAGCAGTGTTCGGGAGATTTCAGGATAGGCTGTGTAGAACCGAAGTCTGTGCAGAGATTGTGTAGACACTTCGTAGTCGTTCCAGCTGACTGTGTACTTAAGAGTTAAAATTAGAATTTAGAATAGCTATTTGAGTGGAGGCTCGACATCTGAGACCCCACCAAGTGCAGTAAGGTTTATCTGGTTTAATCTTAACTTCTTTTCCCATACAGGTTGAAATTGTGGGTGAAGGGTTTGGGATGAAAACTCATTGTAACTGTACTTGATTTGTTTTCCAGGTGTACACACACACACACTGTATTTCTTGAAACATGTATTTGAGTTTTTTTTTCTATTTGTAAATAAAACTTGTACATTATAGCTGGAATCAGTCACTTTATTTACGTACAGTAGCTATATGTTGTCTGTATCGTTGTGTATGTGAATCTTGAGATAACCTTATCCCCTTAGGGTAGTTAGAGGTAGTTGATATTATAGCACCTAAAACATCCGAAGTGGTGAGGGAAGAATCAACCTCGGTTCTTAACCTCGGAGCCAATAGTGTCAACTGTTCACATTTCACTATCATTTTCTTCTAAATTTATCTTTTCAGTCTTTCTTCTCACTAGGGTCTTGTTACTATACGTAGACAGTCTCTAGTCTAAAACCATTTCGAGACACTGCTTATATGCACAGGACTACCCTAGGGTTCTCCACTATTTTCGGTGCTGTTTAATATTTATGCAGCAAAAGAGACCACTATTCAACCAACATGGCTGAAATGAACATTAACTTTCACAGATGACATTCTAAGTGACAGGACTGCTCAGCCAGACAGAAAATTATCAAAAGCATTTATGAGACACGACAGCGGGATTCTAAATGGTGTAAGGAAACCATCTCAAAGACCAATCCCAACAAGGCCTGTTTGATGCTGTGCTCCTTGAATAGCTCCACAATAAAGGCAGTTTTCCCTAGCACTACTCTTGGTGGGTAGAATGTTAAAATGCAGGAAAAGCGGAAATATCGACATAACATTCGATCGCAGGCTATCGTACAAGTTTTTTTTTTTTTTTAATAAAGTTTTGGCGAAGCACGTCCCGTTCAACCTAGTCGGTTATATTAGGGCTCATGTCCAAACATAAAAGACCCTTAGGTCTGGGGTTTTTTATAAGGTAATATCGTACAAGTACTATGTTGAGGAAACTATACAGAAGTGCAATCGCTGTCTAACGGCACTAAAAACTATAGCGGCTCACATCTGGAGTAGAGACTAATGGTACTCCAATATCATTAACTATTCATGGCAGTAATCGATTATGGGCTGGTCACACTTACTTTGACAAGGTTACAATGTGAAAGACTGGAACATTTAAAATGAAAGAATTCATAAAGGCTTAGGCTGTATGAGAGATATCCCTACTGTGACAGTTACGTACATGCTTGAATGCCTGTTGATAAAATCCAGACATGTGATAGCCAAGGCAAAAGCCTATATTCATATAGCTATTGACAAAAGACACCCCCTGCATGCGAGCATAGCTGATATCAAAGGAGTACTGCTAAGAGAAAATGTCATGATAGCACAGTTAGAGGTAACACTATCAAAATCAGATAGGCGTTTTTTAAAAAAAAATTGTGCCTCGTTTAGTTGGTTTTATTAGGGCACATGTCCATATATTAAAGACCTTCTGGTCTAGATCAGATAGGCTGTAATGACTAGTACATATAACAGATGGAACAGATAGGCTGTAATGACTAGTACATATAACAGATGGAACAGATAGGCTGTAATGACTAGTACATATATGTGAGGAGTTACTGTGATTTTATTTTCAACAGGCCCCATGTTTCTTCTCCATGAATAGTATTTGAGTTTAGTCTTGTTCTGTAGGTAATTAATTGCATTTTAAGGAGGGATTACTGTAGGGTTTAAGTTTATACTCGCACCAGTTTTCTTTTCTCTAAGTAATTGCGTACAAGTAGTCGTATTTCCTTTGTTAAATTAATCGCGGTCATTTTATTGTATTTACTAGGCGTTGTAGTTATTTTAGGCTGGGTAGATTTTTCAGTTCGGATGAAACCAAAAAACCCGCACCTACCCAGGTAAATTGGGGGTGGGTGTGAACCAGCACTACCCAGGCGCTTAAAACTGGTGCTAGGAGCGAATTAAAGTAAATTTTACTCATGCGGTCGATGTAACATTATCTTACATAACGCCATTTTTGGACTCACGGTAGCAGTAATAATATGAGTCATGAGTAGCTTGCATTATCATTGGGGGATTTCAATAGTTTATGAAATGCAGGAATATTATTGGTTTAAGAAGGACGCCAGCGATGACCCCCGGCGTGGGTAATGGCGTGGATATTCCTGTAATAAATATCAGCAAATTGAGTAGCGGGTCTCTTTGTCTGCAGAAATATTCAGCCATGAAATCGAAGTCATTTTCGCTTGCTCTTAAGTAGGAAATTCGAAGTGGGTATGTGCATATTTTAATTTAGCGTGGTACTTATAATTCGATTTTTAATAGAACCTTAGCACGATAACGTAAGGTTCTCTTCAGGGAGTTAAATTAACTTTTATATATATATATATATATATATATATATATATATATATATATATATATATATATATATATATATATATATATATATATATATATATGCGAATGTTCAAATTATTTTTTTTTTTTTATGTAAAACTTTTGCCTCGTTTTGGCGAGGCGCGTCCCATTCAACCTATTCGGTTATATTAGGGCGCATGTCCAAATATAAAAGACCCTTAGATCTGGGATGTTATACTGAATGTTCAAATGTTATCTCAGTGTTAACATACGGCTGTGAGAGTTGGAAAATAACAAAATCATTGGAGAACAAGCTGAATACATTCAAGAACAAATGTCTTAGAAAACTCATGAACATCAGTTGGAAAGAATTCAAGACTAATCGACAAATAAGAGAAGACTCTAGGCAGAAATATGTCTCGGACTATATAAGGAAAAGACGATGGTCATATATCGGTCATGTCCTACGAATGCAAAACAACAGAATACCACTACAGGCGCTCACTTGGGTTCCTGAGGGTAAGAGGAAAAAAGGAAGACCAAAAGAAACACTCAGAAGAACAATAATAAGAGAAGGAAGAACGTTGGGCCTAAATAATGTGCAAGAGCTAAGAGGAGTGGCGTCACAACGAACAACCTGGAGAGCACTGGTTTCTGCCTTATGCGCCGTGTTTGGTGCTTAAAGAATTTATTATTATATATGCGAAAGCATCAATTACTATCTTAGAGATAAAATATAAATGTAAGTGTGCATATAATGGTTTTCTAGGATAAGCTAGTTCGATCTTTGGTTGTTGGAGAGGCTTGAGATATTACCTGTGTGAGGTTTAGCTCTTAGATACACGAGCGAGTTGTAGTAGGTAGAGTGGTTGTGTACATCGCAATTTGATTATGATTCTTTGCAGTGTAAATACACTAGCGTAATTGTGTACGTAAAGTGGTTGTGTAATTTAATATTATGGAGAGGGGATTTTATGATAACTTGCAATATATATACGAGCGTATTGGTGTATTTTTAATCACGGATGTACTTGTATTTAATTGAGTATTAATTCGGTAAGGTAGTTGGATGACAAGGGGTGAAGTTAACCTTATTGAGAGTACAGGAATTCGGGTATTTAGCTACTGTGTTTAATTTATAACCTTTTGTAGTCAGAAGATTCGGGTCTAGATGGGATTTAATTATTCCTAGAGGGTGTATATATATATATATATATATATATATATATATATATATATATATATATATATATATATATATATATATATATATATATATATATATATATATATATATATATATATATATATATATATATATATATATATATATATATACAGTAGAACTCCATTTATCCGAACCCCATGGGACCGAGCATCGTTCGGATAATCAAATGTTCGGATAATTGGATTACATAATGTATCGAGTACATGTACACATATTTCTAAAAATAATTAACCATCACAAGGAAAATACACTATAAAACATATTTACTTGTACTGTAATAATAATACCCACACTGTATTAGATCACTGTATCACCAAAATCTTTTATTACACTGCAGTGCATGTACTACTTGTATTAATTATTTTTGTTAAGAAAGAGAAATGTTTTCAAAATAACATTACAAACGATTCAAAACCAGGCGCAACTTACGTATATATGTACTTGCACAGATGTAGCCCACTATTTAAAATAATGAGGAATCCTCTTTTGCACCAAACTGGATAGTCTCCTTTTGGCTGCTAAGTCCCGCATTCTCTTCAACAGCAGAAGCTGTGTAGGACAGCTGTCATCTTCTTGCTCGTACCAAGCCATCGCTGTTTCTAGTGCTATAAAGGCCTCTTCAGGACTTGGTCGACGTTTTGGTTTTTCTTCATAATCTATAAGTGCATCATGTACTTCTGAGGAGTCTTCATCATCGGTCACTACATGTATTTGGTTTTCTTCTTGCACAAAAGACAAAATTTCTTCATCGTTCAAAAACTGAAAACCAGAATCATTATCATCTTCTAGCCACATGTGTGCATCATCTTTGTCACAGTCCGAAAATCCGGGCATTGCTTGAAACAGTTCCACAACTTCATTTATACAATCATCATTTGTGTCCACTGCAGTAGTTTCATTTCCTCCTTTTTTCCCAAGCAATCTACTCCAAGCCTTGTTGAGATTATCTTGTGACAGGGTGGTCCAAGCATCAGCTAACATATAGCAGCAGTCTTTGATATTAAGCTTTTTGGAAAACGCCACCACACTTTCTTCATCTTCAGCCAACAATAAACGACGCAGGACTTCCTTCTTGTACATCTTTTTAAGCTTTGCTATAACACCCTGATCCATTGGTTGAATCAGTGCTGTTACATTGGGAGGCAGAAAAATTACTTTAAAATTTGCATCAACTGCATTCAATGTATCCTTCTCTGGATGAGATGGTGCATTGTCCAGTAGAAGAATTACTTTTCCAGTTTTCTTTTCTTGTTCTCTCAACCTCTTCACATTTGGGATGAACTGATTTGTATACCAATCAAGAAATATTTCACTATTCATCCAAGCACTCTTCTGTGCTTTGTAACACAATGGGAGACATGTCACATTCTTTAAACAACGTGGTTTTTTGGCTTTGCCGATCATTAGCACCGGTAAACGATGACTTCCACTGGCATTAGCGGCTACCAAAATTGTTACTCTCTCTTTGCACTTTTTAAACCCAGGGGCAGCTGCTTCGCGCTGAGATGCAAGTGATTTTTGAGGCAATGATTTCCAGTATAAGCCAGTCTCATCGGCATTATACACATCATCGAGTGAATAACCTTCTTCTTCCAAAAAAGCCAAGAATGTTTCTTTAAAATTTTTAGCGGCAGTTGCATCGCTAGATAAAGATTCCCCTTGAATCTCCAATTCTCGTATGCCATGACGAGATTTAAAGTTTCTTAACCATCCCTGGCTAGCCTTAAAGTCAGGAGGACCATCAAGTTGATTGTTGAACTGAAGTGCCTTTTCACACAACAGAGAACCAGAGATAGGTTCCCCTTTGCTTCTTCTTTGCACAAACCATATATACAAAGCCTCTTCCAATTTCACATCTTTCGCATTTCTCATGGTTTTACGTTTCTTCGACCAATTTTCACTATCAAATTTCGATGCAAAACTCATAATTTTATCCTTGTTACTTTTGATGTCAGAGACGGTAGCTTTCCCAACATTGAAAATCCTCGCAAGTGAAGACACAGTTTCACCTTGTCCTAGTCTCTTGATAATTTTCTGTTTTCGTTTCAATTGACAAAACATTGCGGTTCCTTTTATATGCTTTAGGCCTACTGGAAGATGCCATATCGCACAGAGAAATACTTGTACACCAAAATTATTCTGCTGTAGTAGCAGACACAATTATTTTAAGTTGAACTGTCTGTTTAGCCAGTGTTCTACCTAGAACGCACACGTACACTGGATTGATAAACCAGATATTAACTGACTTTATGATCTAACTGACTTCCTGTACGTAAGCGACCGACCATTAGCCATCCCATTCTCTACAAATTGGTTGCACACATTTGAAGTTTGCCGCATCAAAAGATTCAGAATTTTAGTCTAACGTGACTATGGCATCTGATTTTTTTTTTTCTGGAAAAAGTGTTCGGATAATTGGATGTTCGGATAATTGGGGTTCGGATAAATGGAGTTCTACTGTATATATATATATATATATATCTATATACATATATATATACATATATATATATATATATATATACATATATATATATATATATATATATATATATATATATATATATATATATATATCCTTTAGCATGCTGCATAAAAATTCAGAAAATTTGCCCCGCCACTGCATTCTTTTTCACAACGCCCCATTTTTATAGTGGTGACCAGTAAATTCTATATTTTTTTTTTTTTTGGTCAATTGCTATCATTTTTGGACTGTATAGAAATGAATGAATGATGAATCTGATGATGTAAATTTTGTTTGTGTACATGTTAGATGAGATAGGAAAAGAGGAATGGAAAAACGATAAAAAGATTTTTTAAAAATAAACAATTTTTTATTTAAAATTTTTTTTAAAAATTAAAAAAAAATGACCAACAAACGAAGAGTCCATATCCCTTGCATCTCAATGAAAGTCATTTGACCAATAGACCAATACAAATCAAATGACGATCTTTTCGTTACACCCATCATCAGTAGCAAAGCAACAAACGCCCTCATCAGCAGTGACATTCGGCCGTAATCCTAAACCTTTCCGATATTCCTAATCCTAACCCCTAAAATTATACATACTAGCAATGCCATTCTACTTTCGTTTCCATTTCGGCCATCAAACATATTCTGAGAACCGATATCAGCACTTATAAAAACAAAAATCTCATCCCCACCGCATGGCGTCAGAAACCAATAAAATTAGAGCGAAAATGGCCGCGTGTTCGATGCCGATTCATTTCGATTGAAAAATTCACAGAAAATAGACGCGGATGCACCCATTACGAAAGAAGATCGGAAACGGAAGCTAACTCTCTCTCAGATAAGTTTAAAACTTAACATCCGGGGGTGAAGTCACGTGTACACACATTCTAATGCTAAAAAATGTTGCACGCTGCAGTCGAGATACGTCGACAACAGCAGGGAGAGCATAGGTTACCTTCGTCGACATATGTCGACCGCAGCGTGCTAAAGGTATATATATATATATATATATATATATATATATATATATATATATATATATATATATATATATATATATATATATATATATATATATATATATATATATATATATATATATATATATAGTGGTGTAATTAATATTACGGAGATGGAATTTAATTATTCCTAGAGAGGTCTAATTTAATTTTGTGTTAATCAATGACTCATCAAGGGTCAGTGTAGAAGTAGGCCTAGGAATTCAGTACAGGAGTTTCTTAGTGTATGAATGTTTTGACTCTGAGACAAGGCTAGACAGGCGTAACAAAAGATTTAGGCCAGCCATGTCTATTACCAGACCGATGTTTACTTCAAAACGGGATCAGAGAGGGGATTGTATGGGAGACTGACCTTTGGGGCATAGATATTTAATTATCGCTGTGCATAGTTGAGTAGGGGATAGAGTGGAGGGGCATTTATTTTAAGGGGTTAGGTGTTAGAGATGTGTTTAATTTGAAGTTGTTGTACATTAGTTGCATTTCTTTCGTTTACAGCAATTTTTCATGGCACACAGAGAGGGGTGCAAGATTTGCCTCACAGGTGCCAGATAGTCGGCCATTCTCAGGAGTAGAAAGAGTCGAGGCATCAGCAGAGGTGTTAGAAAATTGGTGATGCGGTGGTTACTGGCGCCAAGTACGTCTGCACCAGAAGATAGCCGTTCTCTTGCAGTGAAGCCCCATGCTTCAGCGGGAATGTGTTCATCATTAAAATCCCGAGCTCTCAGCTCGATATACCACTCCTAAAAAGGCGCGTTGCCAGGGAGGTTGGTTCTAATTTTTCACAGCCATAATAATGCTGTGTGCCCCTAAATACTAAGTGGATTCAGTCGGCTGATAACGAATTTAATTCATCAGAATTGACGCAGTCACAGTCTGAGTCAAGTAGCTGAGTCTCAAGCCCAAGTCATCAACAGCAATATTCGTGGAGGGAGATAGGGTTAAAATTCCTTCTGAATGCTTTAGAGTGGAGAGACAGTAGGGATAAAGAGTTATAAAATCAGAGCAGAGGACAGCTTCTAAGGTTTTATTGAAGAAGTCAGTTTGTGGATCAGTGTTCAGAAACTGCAGTGTAGGACTTTAGAAAATTCATGCAGAGGTTGTGTAGACAGTAGTTAGGTCTACAGTTGGACAGAGATGTTAGATTTTAATAATTAAGAATAAGATAGTTAGGAGTGGTGGCTCTAAAGCTAGAGACCCCACCTAGTAAATCCTGTTTAATCCTTAACTTTCTTCCCAGCAGGGTGAAGGGGAGGGTGACATTGTGGGTTTATATATTGTATGCCATTTTAATTGGTTTGGTTCTGTTCCAGGTTTGTGTGACCTCGCACGTTATTAATTTTATTATGTTATCTGAATTTTGTTTTGTAAATAAACTATAAACTGTAGTCTGGATCAGTCACTTTCTTTAGCTATACTGTACTTGTATATTAGTCTGTATAGTGTGTCTGTGGTCGTAGTTAAACCTTATCTCCTTTAAGGGTGTCAGAGGTGGTGAGTCTATAGCTATAAAATATGTCAGAAGTGGAGAGGGAGAGTCAATCTAGGTTCTCACCCTCCAAGTCAATAGTCTCATCTATCCACATTCACTATCATTTCTCATCTAAATCTATCTTCTCAGTCTTTCTCATACTAGGGTCTTGTCTATACACTCTGACACACTCTAAACTTAAATCCACTTCGTGACAATATAACAGATGGAACAGATAGGCTGTAATGACTAGTACATATAACAGATAGGCTGTAATGAATAGTACATATAACAGATGGAAGTTGCTGATAAGGAAGGGTGTCTTTGTAATAAGGGAAAGTCATCAAAAAGACAACCATTTAAAATAAAGATGGACAACATAGAAGCAGATCTAAAGAAATAGAATTGGGGAAATATAATCTCAGAGTAATGAAGAAAGTTTGCAGCAAAGATTTTTAAAGGCTCAGGACTTAAAAAGCTGGTGATTTTCATTCTAAGCATGCAGTAATTTGTATGTTGTCTGTGTTCTTACTTTTCAAATCAAAACCTATTTTGCTGTTTCAGGTCAATTTGTGCTTTGATCAGTTTGTTTATAAGCTGAGTGACCAAATTTTTGCTTACTACAAGCATTTGGCTGGGAGGTAAGAGTAAAGTCTGGACTTAATTAATCTGCTGACAACCAGCTTGTCTTCTTTTTTTTTCTTATGTTTCTCTTTCTCTGTAAGTGTCATATTTAGATAGCAAACTAGCTAGCACCTCAGAGCATTAAAATAATTATGTTTTTTTTTTTAAAAGCTTTTAATATTGATGCTGTACTTGAAATATTTTTTCCCAGTATATTAGTTTTTGCATCTATTTTATCATATAGTATTATGCTGGATAAACGATTCCGTGCTGAGTGTTTGAGCAATGGAGAAAAAATTAGCTACCCAGTGGCTAACAGGTATCAGACCTTGCTGAAACAAAGACATGTTCAGGTGAGTCCTGTTAACCAGGCTATGGCATTATTAGAAAGTAGCAAAGAGGTCTTGGAATTAGTTTTTTAGTGGCATTAAATATCATTCATTTTGACACATCTCGGTTTATAATGCTCCAAGTCATGAGCAGAGTGATGTGTAATAATGAAGACTGGCTTTAAGTCACAGATTTGCTCTCCTTTTTTTCAGATTTCTTTATTATTTTATTTTTAAATAAATACTTAACTCTTTGAGGACGTGGAGCCAGTTTTCTTGGTCGATATTTCTAACCTCTGAAGATGGCCGGCCAGTAATCTTGGTCAATGGGTTTGAACTAAGTTTTTGTTTCGTTTCATCCCAGTTAGAAGTTTTCGATGACTGGGAAGCGGAAGTATAGCCATTTTTATTATTATTTCTAACACGGGAGAATTCTAGCGTCACTCTTTAGAGTACTTTCGACTCATTTACAATATTTACCTCATGTAAGTTTTACAAAATTTGGGTTACCTATTTTCAATACCTATTTTCGATGGCATCTAATTCATCTTCTCACAAGCGACCTGCTCGTCTTAGTGCTCAGCAGGCCCTTAATTTGCTAGAAAATTTCAGCGAAGATGAACACAGCGATAGCAGTAGTGATTTTAGTGTTAATTCGATGACTAATTCGTCTTCCAGCGATGTCGATTCAGAGAATGAAGGTATTTTGTTAGGAAGAGTGGGCGTGGTTCTATCACCTAACTTTGATTCTTTAACATCAGACCCAGTCGGACCTAATTTAGTTTTACAAGAAGGGGAAAGATGAAAACAGGAGTGTGTCGGAAATATAGAATGGCAGGAAGCAAACTTGGGTGCACTAACAAGGAATAGCTTTAGATTCCAACCCAAAGATGGAAGAGCAGTGGGTGTGTCCGCAAATTTAGGCCTAAATGAATCATCTACCCCGATCCAGTGTTTTGAAAGCCTTGTATCATCAGCTGTAAGGGAGGAAATTTTAAAAAGCATAAACTGCTTTGCAGAAATTGAAGTACAGAAGCATACACCTTCACTGAAACGATCAAGATATAATAGGTGGAACCCAGTAAGCGATTATGAGCTGCTAAAATTTTTTGCTCTGCATCAAGCAATGGGTATCGACAAAAGGCCAAGCATAAAAGATTATTTCTCCTCACAAGAGCCTATGTTTCACACTCCATTTTATTCCCAAATGATGGAGAGAGACAGATTTTTGTCTATATTGCAAATAATGTTGCATATCTGTGAGCCTGTTGCAGAAGGGAAAAATAAAATAGAGCCCTTCGTTCAAATGTTATGCTCTAAATTTGTTGCGGCGTACACTCCGAACCAAGACATAGCTATTGATGAGATGATTATAGGATGGAAAGGTCGGTGGAAATATAAGCAATATAACGCAAAAAAAGCCACACAAATACCACATTAAAAGTTTTGGTCTTGTGGACAGTGAAACAGGTTATGTGCTAAACTTGCTTACATATTTTGGATCAGACACCTCGTATGATCCTTCAGTCAAAAGGGACTCTGCTGGTGCCAATTCCGTAAAAATTTTTGGAACACTTTTGTCTTGTCTGGGAACTGGCTATCACATTTATGCTGACAGGTGGTACACTACAAAACTGTTAGTAAATGAAATGCTTAAATGGAAACAATATTACACTGGAACACTTCAAGCGAACAGAGTCGGATTCCCACAGCTGCTGAAGTCTTTGAACCTAAAGCATATGGAGACTAAGTATTATATCAATTCGGAGCAAAGGATGCTAGTTGCTGCTTGGAAGGACAAAAAAGCTAAAAAACCTGTCACAATTATTACAACAAATGGATCTGCTGCGCCTGTCATGGTGAATGGAAAGGAGAAACCTCTTATCATTCATGAATATAACCATAACATGAATGGTTGCGACAAGGCAGATCAGATGATAGGGTATTACAGCTTCTTCAACAGAAAATTCTTGAAGTGGTGGAAGAAGATTTTCTTTTGGATATTAGAAATAGCCACCTGTAACGCTTACATTTTGTACAAATTGACAAGACCTTTTGGAGTTGGAAAATCGCAGCTTACGTTGAAGTTGTTCAAACAAACACTGATCAGAGAATTATGTGCTTCGGCGGCATCCGCAATGCCTGAAATCAGCTGCATGCTAAATCCTCCAAGGCCAAGTAAATTATCAGAAAACCCATTGGAAAGACTGGAGGGTGCAAAACATATAACGCAAAGAATCACTAAGTTCAATAGGTGTAAAGTTTGCAGTACACCTGACGACAGGTAAAGGACAAACTATTATTGTGCAGGATGCACTGGCCGGGGGTGGCACATAGATGAATGTTTCCTAAAATGGCACACTAAAGTTAAGTTGTAAATATCTCTAATTTGGGGTGTAATGAGTGTTCTTTGTGAGAGCAGTTCAGCATATATATCACATTTTGTGTTCTTTTTCAATTATTTGTAAATTTGTGACAGTAGAGTGTATTTCATTTTCTGGATGACACATGGAAAGTAGTTAGAGTATAAGCTTGATGTGTGGTTTATTTCCAAAATGGATGTTGTTTACAGTGATTTCTATCTTGGATAACACAACTGATGGATTAGCTGTCTTCAATTGGTAAGTCTGATATGTTTGTTTTGTTTTTTGTTTAGTAAAATATTTTTCTGCCTCGTCTCTAACTACTTTATATTCATAAAAAAATTTTAAATTTATAAACTGAACATTTTCAGAATCCTCATTCATTTTCCTTTTTAAATATATATAACATGACTATATTCAGTTAAAAACTTTGAAATAACTGACACTTACATGGTAACACTATATGAAAAACCTGTGTCGCAGAAAATTTGTGACAAGAGAGTGTCTTTCCTTTTCTTGAAGCCAATTGAAAAGTAGTTGAGTATAAACTTGAACCATATGTATTTTATTTCCAAAATGGGTGTAGTTTACAAAAATTTGTATCTTGGATAACACAAGTGATGGATTAGCTGTCTTCAGTGGGTAATTCTGATATGTTTTTGTTTTTTTGTCAAATTTTTTTTCTTCCCAGTCTCCAACTATTTTATACTCATAAAAAAATTTTTTAATTTATAAACTGAACATATTCAGAATCCTCATTCATTTTAATTTTTAAATATATATCTTCTTCTTCCTTCCTCGTTCGTCCTGAGAAGGACGGTGGTTGCGTTGTGTCTGTTTACGCCTAAGCTGTGATATCTGCACCTTTTGGTCGACACATCCGACTTCTGCACGGCATTTTTTAGGACCGGGTTTGCCTTCCCATTGAAAATATATATAACATGACTATATTTGTTAAAAGATTTGAAATAATTGACATTTACATGGTAACACTATATGAAAAACCTGTGTCGCAGAAAATTTGTGACAAGAGAGTGTCTTTCCTTTTCTTGAAGCCAATTGAAAAGTAGTTAGATTATAAACTTGAACCATATGTATTTTATTTCCAAAATGGATGTAGTTTAAAAAAATTTGTATCTTGGATAACACAAGTGGATTAGCCGTCTTCAGTGGGTAATTCTGATATGTTTTTGTTTTGTTTTTTTTGTAAAATTTTTTTCTTCCCAGTCTCAAACTATTTTATACTCATAGAAAAGTTTGTAAATTTATAAACTGAAATTATTCAAAATCCTCATTCATTTTCCTTTTTAAATATATATAACATGACTATATTTGTTAAAAAATTTGAAATAATTGACACTTACATGGTAAAAAACCTGTGTCGCAGAAAATTTGTGACAAGAGAGTGTCTTTCCTTTTCTTGAAGCCAGTTGAAATGTAGTTAGAATATAAACTTGAACCATATGTATTTTATTTCCAAAATGGATGTAGTTTACAAAAATTTGTATCTTGGATAACACAAGTGATGGATTAGCTGTCTTCAGTGGGTAATTCTAATGTTTGTTTTTTTTTTGTCAAATTTTTTTCTTCCCAGTCTCAAACTATTTTATACTCATAAAAAAGTTTGTAAATTTATAAACTGAAATTATTCAGAATCCTCATTCATTTTCCTTTTTAAATATATATAACATGACTATATTTGTTAAAAAATTTCAAATAATTGACACTTACATGGTAACACTATATGAAAAACCTGTGTCGCAGAAAATTTGTGACAAGAGAGTGTCTTTCCTTTTCTTGAAGCCAATTGAAAAGTAGTTAGAGTATAAACTTGAACCATATGTATTTTATTTCAAAAATGGATGTAGTTTACAAAAATTTGTATCTTAGATAACACAAGTGATGGATTAGCTGTCTTCAGTGGGTAATTCTGATATGTTTTTGTTTTGGTTTTTTTGGTCAAATTTTTTTCTTCCCAGTCTCAAACTATTTTATACTCATAAAAAAGTTTGTAAATTTATAAACTGAAATTATTCAGAATCCTCATTCATTTTAATTTTTAAATATATATAACATGACTATATTTTGTTAAAAAATTTGAAATAATTGACACTTTATATTGTAAAAAACCTGTGTCGCAAAAAATTTGTGACAAAAGAGTGTCTTTCCTTTTCTTGAAGCCAATTGAAAAGTAGTTAGAGTACAAACTTGAACCATATGTATTTTATTTCCAAAATGGATGTAGTTTACACAAATTTGTATCTTGGATAACACAAGTGATGGATTAGCTGTCTTCAGTGGGTAATTCTGATTTTTTTTTTTTTTTTTGTCAAATTTTTTTCTTCCCAGTCTCCAACTATTTTATACTCATAAAAAAGTTTGTAAATTTATAAACTGAACATATTCAGAATCCTCATTCATTTTCCTTTTTAAATATATATAACATGACTATATTCAGTTAAAAACTTTGAAATAACTGACACTTACATGGTAACACTATATGAAAAACCTGTGTCGCAGAAAATTTGTGACAAGAGAGTGTCTTTCCTTTTCTTGAAGCCAATTGAAAAGTAGGTAGAGTATAAACTTGAACCATATGTATTTTATTTCCAAAATGGATGTAGTTTACAAAAATTTGTATCTTGGATAACACAAGTGATGGATTAGCTGTCTTCAGTGGGTAATTCTGATATGTTTTTGTTTTTTTGTCAAATTTTTTTTCTTCCCAGTCACCAACTATTTTATACTCAATTAAAAAATTTGTAAATTTATAAACTGAACATATTCAGAATCCTCATTCATTTTAATTTTTAAATATATATAACTTGACTATATTTGTTAAAAAATTTGAAATAATTGACACTTACATGGTAACACTATATGAAACACCTGTGTCGCAGAAAATTTGTGACAAGAGTGTCTTTCCTTTTCTTGAAGCCAATTGAAAAGTAGTTAGAGTATAAACTTGAACCATATGTATTTTATTTCCAAAATGGATGTAGTTTACAAAAATTTGTATCTTGGATAACACAAGTGATGGATTAGCTGTCTTCAGTGGGTAATTCTGATGTTTTTTTTTTTTTTGTCAAATTTTTTTCTTCCCAGTCTCCAACTATTTTATACTCATAAAATAGTTTGTAAATTTATAAACTGAACATATTCAGAATCCTCATTCATTTTCCTTTTTAAATATATATAACATGACTGTATTTCTTAAAAACTTTGAAATAACTGACACTTACATGGTAACACTTTATGAAAAACCCGAGTCGCAAAAAATTCCTTGCGTAAAACATGGGAAAACCCCCATGTCCTCAAAGAGTTAACTGTCCAGGGTAAAGCTGATTATTTGATGTTGTCTGAAAAATGTTGCACCTTGAGAACTCCGGAGGGTGTGTACTTCAATGTTTTTTTTTTCTTTAAATTGTGTCCGTAATAATAAAATTACATGATGAAATGTGTGAAAATAATAAACAGTATTCAAACTGTTTGTTTCTGTCTACATCAGCAACACCATTTGTCCAAATATAATGATCTGGTCGTGGAATTGAAACAATACGGGTTCAGAGCTAAAGTCATAGCTGTAAAAGTAGGTGCAAGAGGTCCAATGACAAACTCAGTATGTGATCACCTGAAAGGTTAGTCAAGAACAAGGGCTCTTAGAAGGCACTTAGAAAAGACATCTTGCTTACTATGGAACAGCCACAGTGGGCTATGGAATTCAGAACAATAAATGTATATACAACAAAATTGGGACACTGCCTCGGGTTGGCAGTGTGGATAAAACCAGAAGGAAATAGCATATTTGGAAATGTTAATTGGGTTTAAATCACAGGAAAGGCAGGGGAAAAATAAAAGTAAACTGGAGGATGACTGATAGTCATTATCCTAATGGTCCCACCCCTTATAGTGCAAGGGAGGTAAAATGTCTGAACACCAATTTGATGGTGTAATGGCTACAACGTTCTACCGGCGACCAGGTTTTCAAGGTTCAAGCCCGGGCGTCAGCATTTGAAGGAATGTTTACGACCGGGAATTTGACTGAATAACCTGAACGGCTCCTGCACATAAACCCCCTGTGGATGGGAAGGAGCGAAGCTCCTGACCGGGTTGGAAGGAAAGTCCACTGACCCCCCAGCTTCGCAATGACATGTCATTGGGCCAAAAGGGCTGGAAAGCTCGAGTACCGCTGGTTAGAGAAAAAAAAAAAAGAGAAGGAAAAAAAAAACAATGAACAGATTACCATCTGTTGTAATGTTATATATAGAGTTTCCTGTCTTTGTGAAAGTAATAAATAATATTGAAACACTGTTCTATCTACTGCAAAAACCAATTAGAGAAATGAATATTTTGAAATTCTGTACCATTATGACTTATCTACCTTTGCCTGTTGCTATTCACTTATTGTGATGATATGTCTTAAAGCTTGGACTGTGTGAGTTCTTTGTGTGATAAGTCATTTCTGTTATACCTTTTAGCTCCTTGTAAGTGCATTTGTTACCCATGGTTTCCTCTTGCACTACTTTCAAAGTGTTCCCCATCTGAGTTTTTTTTTTTCAGATTTTTTTCTGGAGACATTTATTGTTTCTGTACGAGGCATGCTGTTTGCAGTGCCAGCCAGCCTTATGAATATTATCTGTTTTGCATGCTGGTAACATTTGGCTGTGTGTGACCAACAGTGTAGTGATAGTTTTAGGTAACTACAAATTTAAAATCTCATAGTACATGAGCACACAAAAACATGTAAAAATATTGGTTTTTTTTTTTCATTCTTTTCTACAGTTACTTGGGCGATCCATAGACTTGAACAGACTTATCAGCCAGCTTGTCAATGCTGCCTTACAGAAATCTCTAGATGTAGCTATTTCTCGATTTGAGGGTGGAGATATAACAGGCATTATTGTGAGTGTTTTATCAAGTGTTGTAAAATCTTTCATCGTATTAAGTTATTACAACTGTTTTTGACACATCTTTGATGTATTTAGTGATATCAACAGTAATAATTTCATAGAAGTACAGGTTTTCAAAACTACCTAAGAATAGTCTATTATTCTCTTTGTACATGTATGCTTGAATGTGCGAATCAGTATTTACATCCAGCTGAAGTCATACTCACGAATATTATAACATTGTTGTATCTGATGAATGAATGCATGCAAGATTATAACAGTTTGACTTTTAATTCACTGTCCAATGCAGGAGCTTGAAGGCCTTATTGAAGTCAACAGACTTGCACACAAACTCATGGGTGAATATCTTTTACTCAATGACTTTGATGCCATGCTGAAAGAAGCCAATCACAATGTCAGTGCCCCCTATGGAAGGATTACCCTGCATGTTTTCTGGGAACTTAACATTGACCTTCTGCCAAACTATTGTTACAACGCGGCCACAAACAGGTGCAATGATATTTTATTTTATGTCAGATAATATTATACACTCATTGTGTGTGCTTCAGTTACCAGACAAACAGATTGACAATATTGTAGAGATAGTTAACATGAAAAATCAATTTTAGCATCATGTAGAATACAGAACAAAGACAAATAAAGTTAACGCTGTCTTTTTTCCAACTTGAACTTTGTTGCTGTGAAGCATCATAGGGAGAATCCTTGGTGTTTATGTCAAATAATCTAGGTAGCCATTTTTAACTGTTCCATTAAACCATCTTTTCCTTGGTCAACCTTGTGCTTTTTGTCATTTTGTTTTGGCAGTTCCATGCTGCTGGTTGGTTTGATTGCATCTAACGGACTGGCAGAACTGATTTATTCACTTCTTCTTTATGTATTCTATATATGATCACATTTTTTTGCCCCATCATTTGCTACGAAAGCATATGCACTGCTAGAACTGCTTTTGTTTAGTTTAGTTTTTTCCTGAAGTAGACTTATAAATGGTAAAAGTGGTCATGAATGATTAGTAAACATGTCAACAGGGATATTTTTTATGTAAACAAGTTGTTTTCTTGTTTAAAATTAAACAACCAACCCTTTGATTTTTTTTGTATTGTTTTTTAAAATCATTTAGTGGGTCATATACTTTTGTGCAAGCAGACATCTAGTTAATTGCTGCTTTTATGCAATAGAACTTTGTACATCTTGTGTGATTTAAAATCTTTTCATGATGCATTGTCTAGGTTTGTGAAGACAAAACTGCCATTTGAAAAAGAAACCAAGCGGGAGAAACCTCCAAATCCCTCTGTGCATTACGTATGGGGCACAAAGGTAATGTTATGCATGTGAAAATATTTCACATTTTAATAAAGTGTCACATGAAAATATTGTTCTTACTAACTCTTAGTATACATGCTCAAAAACCACTTTTTTACGGGCTCATTTCAGGGAGTAAATTTTGAGACATGACAGTCGTTACTGAATTTACTTTAATTAATCAATTTATAATATAATAAAAGTTTTATATATATCGAAATATGCAGAAATGAAAGTTCTAATAAACATAAACATAGTAAAATAGTTCAAATAATTTTTTTTTTAAATGCATTCAATTTATACAATAATAAATACAGGAAAAAAAATTATGATAACATTTTTGTGCATTCACCATAATATTGCAAGAATGAAACAAAACTGGAACTCCTAAAAACATCACATAATTATAGGAAAGTTTCAACTGTTTTTTATCATAAATAAATTATGTATGACATTTTGAATTTTGTTGTCACAAGTAAAATGCATTCTGAGTTGAACCCTGATCAGCTTCATTCGATCCATCCTACTCTTTAGTAATCTGAGCCTGAAGCTCAACATTATCAGTTGTAATTATTCCTGGTCTATGTTGTGATCTGGATGTTTCTGTCTCTTTTGTAGGGCTTTTACACTTTTCTTTTATTACTTTCCCTTCCACTTTTACAACTAGATCTAGCAATCTGAGACACAACTCTAACCCCATCCTCAGAATCTTTTGACTTATCGCTAAATTCTTCTGAATCCAAACTAACAATACTCAGTAACTTATTGAAGTCATTTTCAATCCACCACTGAATAAGGCATGATGCATGTTGAACCAATAATCTTTATTTACAGCCAATCGAACACAAGGCCATTTCAGGCAGAAAAAAGTTTGTTTTCAATGAGCAGTTGTTCTTTATTTCATTAAAAACTAACATCTAGGCACATATAAAAGACAAATTTGAACACCCGTAAGCATGAACAATACCAGAAAAGACATTAGAAATCTTATATTGGAAAACAATTTGCTACATTTTGTTTGAACAATTATAAAGAACAACTATGATGATCCACTTCAAGTGGCTTGTCGTATTTTTGGGCCGAAACACAAGCCACTTCAAGTGGCATGCTGAATAAGAGTTAATAAGTCAGAACCCCTTTACATGCAAATTAGTAGCCATTTTACATCCTTGAAAATCAAATGTTTGTGAAAAGTATTTTTCAGTATGCTAATTGTTTGTGGAAAGAGAAACTTGTAGAGTGTTGTTAATGCAGAAGGCTAATCATGTGGAGTAGCACTATGTACATAATAGTAAACTACATTTATTGTCTGCAGAGACTGAATCTTTCATTCAGCACAATCTACAGCCTTTACTCTGGCTTTATCGGAGCACCTCACTTTAGAGCAATCTGTCGGTTGCTAGGATACCAGGGTATTGCAGTAGTTATCGAGGAGCTTTTGAAAACAGTGGAAAATTTTGTAAGTTTACATATTACTAAGTCAATTAAGATTTGTAGGTCTTGTCAGTCTTCTTCATCTCTATCATTTGCTCTCATATAGCCACCTCTGTCTCTCTCATAAAATTGTCTCAGGCTTTTCTCATTGACTACAGTTTCTCCTTTGAAGGAGCTGGCGAAGGCCATGCTGTTAATTTGCTTCTCTCACGGAGCCGACATTCTGAGAGGATATTTTCTGTTATGTTTCTAGTCTTTTCCACATGGACATAGTTCTGTGTGCTAAATTTTTAGTATGTTGAATATATGGTACATGTAGTGGTCAGTGCCCAGTCTGAATATTATCACTTAATCTCTTCTTAGCAGGTTCTTTAAGTAGCCACAAATTTATTTATTTTATTTTAATAATAATAATTTAAAATGTTGTGGGTCTGCACCAGTCATCACTATCGATAACTATGAATTGGCCGTGGTGCACCACTTCACATACCTGGCGTCTATCATCTATGACAAACTCTCTCTGGACACAGAAATTGACAGCTACATTGGCAAAGCTGTAGCTACCTTTGCCCGCCACACATCGCGTGTTTGGGGAAACTCCAAACTCACAACGAAGACCAAAGCTGCAGTATATAACGCCTGTGTCACCAGCACACTTCTATATGGCGGCGAGACATGGACAACCTATGCTAAGCAAGAAAGAAGGCTCAATACCTTCCATCTACAGTGTCTACGCCACATCCTCGGCATTTCGTGGAAAGATAAAGTGACAAATGTCAAGGTCTTGTCACGTGCTCGCCTTCAAAGCATGTATACACTGTTTAGACAGCGCAGACTATGTTGGCTTGGCCATGTCCACCACATGTAAGATGGTCGCATCCCGAAAGATATTTTCTGTGGACTACTGGCAGATGGCAAAAGAGCAGTTGGGTGACCACAGCTGAGATTCAAAGATGTGTGCAAGAGAGACTTGAGGGCACTGTACATAAATCCAGCAACCTGGGAGGATGAAGCTGCCAGCTGCACCAAGTGGCGGTGCTGTCTACGGCGCCACCTCTGATTGTGCGAAAAGAAGCTTACACAACAAGCAGAAGTGAGAAGAAAACGTCAAAAGGAATACCAGGAAAATAAGCAGCTGAGGGCTGTCACCTCAGTGCGCATTCCCATAGTCAGTTACGACTGAAGGGGCTATTATTATTATAAAAAGTTGAACAGTTACCATTCTTTAATGAGTTGTCATATTTTATTGTAATTTCTTCTGCTTCATCATTCGCTTTCATATAACCACAAGTAATTTTTTCTAGGAATATGGGAAATGGTGCTGTGTACTGTGAATTTTAGTTTGTGTTTTATGCAGCCTTACTGGCAAGTGTGTTCTTGCCCAGTTCTGTTACAAGTAAAAGAAATGCTTTTGTTTTTCATCTCTGCATGCAAAATTTTGTGTTGTTGTGAGTTTAAGATAAGGTTACTTCATTAAATATCTTAATGTGGGCAGGAGTCCTCTGGACTTTATTTAATTTATATCTAGTTTCCATTAATACTTCTTACAGGTTGTCTAATTCATTGTTTTTATGGTTCCTTACACAGTAGCAAACTTTTAGACCAATGCTTCTTAACTAGGATTGCATGCACCCAACCAGAAAGTAATGACCTGACTTCTGAGGGTGGAGACATGCTATAAAACTCATATGTATGTGTACGGAATAGAAAATTGACAGTGTGAATTCAGTACCGAACCTTGGTTGCCTTTCTTCAATAACATCTAAAGCATAATTGACAAGAATCAAAAGTAGAAGGCTCACAACTGCTTTGAAATTTTAAATCCTAACTGTTCCTATATTCCAATATTTATTACAAATTTAAAACATACTTGAGATTATTTCTCTGTCATTCTTTAGCTATAAATGTATTATACTTAAAATATTAACCTTCTTAAAAAAAAAAAAAAATTCAATGTTAGCAAAATTTGTTTGCACATTTTCCAGTGGTCTCTGAGATATGGTGTTCTTGCCCATTCCTTATTTTCACAGTCTTTTTGTAGCTCTAGTTGCTGATCTGTCAGTAAATGTCTGGGTCCATTTTGTGACTGGGTATATCTTTTTAACTCGGTGTTCCCGGAAACGGGGCCTCCCAGTTCTGGAGCAGAGTTGCCTCTCTGCTCCAGTGATGCTTACTGGTGCAGCCACGTTGCTAGTGAATGGACATGTATAGCATACATTTAGGCATGAAGTGGCAGGGAAGCAAACCCGTATAAATTGCTTAATGAAATCAGATGTGTTGGGTCAAAAAGTACATATATCGCAGTCTAGCTGTAAACTATAACACAACATACTTACCGCTATTGTAAGAGAGAGATCTGGCTGAGCAAATGCAAACAACATCTTTTTAACTTGTTCAATTGCTTTGTTTTCCTTTTGGCTTCTGTTTGGCTGCCTTTTGTGCATCATCTCTGGTATGTTGTCAGTCAGTTGTGGAAATCTTGTTCTCCCCCAAAGTGGGAATGGGCTTCTTATCAATTTGGGTTTGTCAGTTTCACATATTAACTAACCCAGTAACCTTCATTTTTAACATAGAAATTTGTTGGTATTGTTTTTTTTGTTTTTTTCTCTTCAAATGGGCGTAAGTACATTTTATTAAACGCTGCATCCTGTCTCCACCCTGAATAACAAATTCTCTCTGGACACAAATTGACAGCAGCATTTGCAAAGCTGTAACCTTCTTTGCTAGCCTCACAATGCATGGTTGGGGAAACTCCAAACTCATAGTGAAGACCTAAGCAGGTGTTTGGGGAAACTCCAAACTCACAGTGAAAACCACAGCTTGGATATATAATGCCTGCATCACTAGCACGGTTCTGTATGGCAGCAAGACATGGATAACCTGAGCTAAGCAAAAAAAAAAGGCTCAATACCTTCCATCAACTGTGTCTGCACCACATCCTTGGAATTTTGTGTATGGACAAAGTGATAAATGTTGAGCTGCTGTCACGTCCTGGCTTTCCAAGCATGTATACACTGCTTAGACAGTGCAAGCTATGCTGGCTTGGCCAAGTCTGCCACATAGAAGATTGTCGCATCCCCAAAGGTATTTTCTAAAGACAACTGATGGCAAAAGAACAGCAGGCTGATTGCAGCAGAGGTTCAGAGATGTATGCTAGAGAGACATGAAGGCACTGGACATAAATCCAACAACCTGGGAGAATGATGCTGTGGATCACACCAAGTGGCTATGCTCCCTACGGCACCACCTCAGACTGGGCAAAAAGCTCTTTCAACAAGCAGAAGAGGAAAGAACATGACGAAAGAAACACCAGGTTAAAAAAAAACCAAGGACCATCACATCAGGGGTGCATCATTCACATATTCAGTTATGACTGATGGAGGCTATTATTAATTTATTTTATTGTTTTCCAAATTAAGGAATAACCTCAAGTGCCAAGCATTGCAGATAAATAAATACCTTTATTATGAAAATAGCAATAATAATATTTCATTCTTAAGCGACTTTCACATCATGGTGATAAATTATTTTATTTACTTCTGATTGCATTTCCTGCTTTCCATTCAGTTGACAGGAACAACAGCAGAATATGTGGCAACTCTTATGAAAGTCATGCCTGAACAGTGCAAGCTGCTACGTTTTGACTATGGTTCACCAGGTCTGTGTCTATTATTTCATGGATTTTAGATAGACAGTGAGATAGCAAAAAACCACAGTATCTGCTAGTGCAGATGGTAGTACACAAATGAGCATACATACAAAGAACTACAAGATTAGCATACAAAGACAAAACTACAAACTGAGCAGAAACAGATAGAATCATCGGCTGAGCATATACAGACAGAAACACAAATTTTAACTGAGCATGCATTGACATAACCGACTGATCATACACATATATTGCACATGTTGAAAAAGAAGTGTTTTCTATACAAAATGGCTGCTTTTAAAATTTAAGATTCATCATCATCATCCTTTGCACCCCTGATGAAGCATGAGTCTACCAATGCAGCTGTCCTTTGCAGGAAGCCTGCACAGAGCAAATCATGCAGGAAGCCTGCACAGAGCAATTTTGCAGGAAGCCTGCACAGAGCAGTTGTGCAGGAAGCCTGCACAGAGCAATCATGTGCTCTTGCAAGGGTGGTTTCTATGGCAATATGTTGCACATGATGAGGCTGTTAACCCCATACACAACTTTTAGGACATGCCTGAGCATGCAGTAGTCCTATTCTTTATTTTTCTCTCCAGTGACCCCTGGGAACTACAAGGAAAAGTGAAACTTGATTACCTTCATTTTACTTATGATCTTGTCATTAGAAGGGCAAAGTTGTCATCAAATGCAAGGCATATGAATACTGGGTGGTTCACAGCACCCGAGTCTAAAAGTCAGCAGAGAAAAAAAAATTACAGTAAATTCTGCAGATGATACACTTATTGCAGTTTTAGGGAAAATATCATACACAAGCATATGCATTCACATGCATTAAAGAATATGGATTGGATTGATAGACATCTTGTCACAACATAGATGAAGTTTGGAGTGATGAGAATGTGCAGAAATTGATATCAGAGCCAGCCTTTTTTTTAAATGGATTTGGTGCCTAGAAGATGACAAGAAGCAAAATTAAGATGTGACAGACTTTCTTTAATGGGCGCTTATGCAGTGCAGGAATAAAATATGATGTCACATGAGGAAATTAATAATACTTCACTATTTCAGATATTTAAATATTTCTATCACAAGAAACATCATTCAAGAACCTGTTTAATTGTACAGAAAAATATTTAAAAAAAAATAATCTGAAAATTAAAAAAAAAAACGTAGGCATATTTCTGAAGATAATGTGGCATAGACTGTCAGATTCAGAGAAAATGTGTGGCACTTACCACTAGACCATGATACATATCTTTCACAAGTAGGAAAACCGACATAATTAGACCATTACCTGAATCTAGATAGAGTAATAAACGGTGTAAAAATAAAGATTCCTCCAGCGGAACTAAAAGTGCCAGAAACTGATTCCCATCTTGCAGAGGTCATTAAAAAATCTAAAGACATCATCTTGTTAAAGAATAAAGCCATGAAGTATATTGAGCAAAAGGTGCCAGTGGACTTAAAGTTGTACACCCAGACAGCCCATTTGTTACATAGGTTATGATATAGGTGGATACAACTATGAAAGTTGAACTAATGTAGAAAGACGAGAGTAATATCCCTTGGGTTTTAGATAAGAGAGGTCGTATCAAGACAAGACACTGGTATATAAGCACAGGTTTTTAGTGAATAGGGAGGAGAATCATTTTTGCTCATCTATGGGTAAACATCAGGGTGTCTGCCCAGTGTGTTCCTATAGCAGGTCAAATAGTTTGCAAGAAATATTGCAGATAAACACATTGTAACCGGAATGATTATGACATTAGTAGTTAGCAATTATCCTTTAAATAATTTTAGTACACAAGTTATTGATGACGTCATTTGTCACATAGCCTCTTATCGGCATTTTTTAATAAAGCCTTCCAGACAGTTACAGGAAATAATACGAGACCTGAAATCTCTAAACAGAATTAAATATACCCTCGAATAAAAGGTTATACCATTTGCTATCATAGTAACTTGTATAGTAACTGTGACGTAAATATGACATAGACATAACTAGTGGACTATCCATCTTAACTGGTGGCTTCGCCAATGAAACAGATTATCCCAAAGGATATCCGGTAGACTGACAAATCAAAATAACTTCCCCCAACAGTCTTAGAAACCAGTTTGTGATATATGGACCGCCCAAACCCCTAACAGTAGAGTTCTCACCACGATTTATTTGTAGCTATATGGAGACTCCAGTGAAGAGAATAATGGCTAACCCAACCCCAGCCCTATGACATGTTTATTCTCTAAATCAACGGATATGTTTTCAAGGTTCTGAATACAGAACATATTTGGTAGTCAGTATGACATATTCCTCAGGTGGGTAAAATCTCGATTTAGTATTTCGACCTCAATATAGTAGACAAGAATAAATTGTACATTTGTTCATCGAAAATTGGAGACCTAAAATTTATGAGACTATGTACAAGTTATATTGAAGGATGAATGCTACAGGAATGAAAATGGAGTTGCATTTTAACTAAGGTTGTACATCTGGAGGAAATCTAAATAAAAGCTTCATTTATATATTCTGCAGACTTTACTTCAATGCAAAATGAATTGTTGATTTTGAATTACTTAAAATTCAGGGATCTAGGAACTATTTACTGCCATTACTACTACATGAGCTACTTCCAATTCAAAATCTAAACCGAACCTGGAACCTGTACAAATGGCTCAAGTAAAGTAACATCTCTGGAGGTTTATCCAGTGAACACAAACTTGATATATGAACACAAACTTGATATATGAACACAAACTTGATATACTACTTAAATCAAAATAAAGTCAGAAATTCTTCCTATTCTATTCCTTTATTCTTTCAACGGAGAATAGCTCCTAAATTACTGGTCACAAATATACATTGGCACAACACCAGCTTCTTAGTTGGTGTGTCAATGTAACACGCAACTCTTACTGTTACAAATACACCTATCATTCTGTTCCGATCTTCTCTAATATTTTCAGACAGAAAATATATAACAGCTAGAGAGAAGAAGAAATAAAAGAAATAAAACGGAATTACAACCAGTTTTCCCCCAAATACTATCTGTGTGATTACGGGCACAACATATCAACTCATCATACAATGCAGAGTCACATTAATATGGATACCAGTACAGCATAGCAGGAAATGAGCTTGTAGACAGGGAAGCCAAATGGGAAAGAACTAGCAATAACAAAATTGAAGTAGGCCTAGGGAGATTTGAAATTAAGAGTTTAATTGCACAGGCAATAACTGAAGAATGGATAGAAGTTGAGACCAGAGCACAAAATAAATAAATGTGTATAAATTACTCACAGAACCAAGCAAAAAATGTGAAATATAAGATTAACTAACAGTATCAGTTAATAATAAATTGCAGTGGCTGATAAATCATAGCAAACTATTGAAACATAGCACATAGGGTAATCTGCACTTCTCAGTTAGACCTGGCCACCATTGATGCTGATAAGCTGGTTTCTCACTCTCTGTAGCATGAATCTTCTGAGGCTAAGTTATAGTAGGCATGATGAACGGTTTGTAATGCAGGAATCTAGTGTGTGTCCAGACAAGCTTCTTTGTTCCATTTACTTAAATGATTTATAGTTATAATTCTCCATGAAAAGATTTTGTTTTCCAAATAACTAAATGCAGTCTGGTGATCAAGCCACAATACCAGGAAAGAGGCATGAGATGTTCCATAACAGTCCATCTGCCTATTGGGCCCCCCCCCCCCCCCCGGTAGCCAGTGTTTATCACTACTTACCCAGCAGCCATCCAGTATCACTTTGGTCCACCTTAGATTTTGGGTCATTTACTCATGACTGAGATATCATTTAACCCATGATTTGGGAGTGCACTGATGAATGCCATAGCATAAATCACTCACTGGTGGGTTCTGCACACCACATCTCTTTGGCTGCACCAGTGCAAAGATCCTCTGCCAGTTTAGTTCATGGCCCACAAAAGGGGATTTATGGCAGAGGTCTTGCATGAGATTCCGTAAAAGCCAGTAAGGATGGACTTAACATAACTGTCCCCTGTTCACCTTGTAGCTAGCTGGCACCCACAGTGATGAGCATGACGGTACCCCCACATCTGTTACTGCAGCCATTAACTTGCTGTCATGCCTGTCAATTAAACACTTTCAGTATTACCAGGTCTGTAAACCCTTTATCCAAAATCCTTAGGGATAGCTTTGTTTCAGAAACTGGATTTTTTTTCCCAGATGTCACCCAGATTTTTTTTAAAGTAGCTGAAGTTGCCCATTTTACATTCAAAAATAGCCCAAAGTCACCCAAAATAGTCAGAAATCGCCCAATTTGTGATCAAAAAGTATCCCAAAGAAACTTGATTTTCAGAATATTTCAGTTTTTGGGTACTGTTTGCTAAAAGGTTATAGACCTGTAGTTCAATAATGTAGAGGATTCTTTATGGAGTTTGTTATCACTTCATGCTGTATCAAGTTCTGGATACCTTTTTGTATCTAAAACTTACTTAGGTTCTATATAACTGACTGTCCACAGGTTTCTTCCACCTGTCCAAAACCTTGACTTGGGTAAAATCTTTGACTTGTAGGCAGTTTTTTTAGTGTTGCATTAAACTAGCCCAAGACTATTCCATGAATGTACATTCACAGTTTGTGCCAAGAAGAATAATCACTTGACTAGCATATGGTCTCTGGCAGCTTTGACGCTAAAAATCTGGTTTCTCAGATGGAGAGTGCTTTTATGACTGTCAGATCAAGAAATACATGACTTGACATTCCAGCCTCCCAGCTTTAACTTACTGCATTCAGCAAATGTCTTATTACCTTGCCATATCTTTAATATCATATGATCTAATTCTGCATTATTTATTTTAGTGCTCAATACATCAACTTTTGTGAGGTGTGATGTTCTTAGCCTGTTCTCACATTGGTTCTAATATGTGTATGGAAATTTCCACTGAACTTACTGACATCTAGCTAAAGTTATTAATAACATACTGTAGTGATGACCCTTCAGTATCTGTCTGCAGGGCAAATACTTTCTTCTGGTTAATACAGACTCTTGCATGAAACTCTTGTTCTAAACTATGTCATGTTGTTTACTAGCTGGAGTCGTTCTTGATGTTAAATCACTGTTAAGGGATGGAGAAATTGCCCGAATTCTTTTGTTGTCTAGGGTCTATTTGTGTTATTGAAGAAGTGAGAATTCATTCATCTTGCTTTGGTTTATATTGTTGAATATTCTGGCAACCACCCGTCTTGTATACACATTTCCATATCAACATCTCAAGTACTGCATGAAGTTAATAACGGTGTAAATTAACCTTGAGAGATTGAATAAACTACTGGGCTTGGACGATTTGGCAACAGTTTAATAACGAGTAAGTACACACTAACAAGGTCACAATTACGAACATGGCATGTATGCTCCCTCTCTGTGTTACAGTCTTGCTTAAATCTGATTCGACTTTCTAAACATGTCACTCGACTTCTCCCTTCCACATATCTTGATAATCTTATTTATTAATCACTATTTCCAGCGGGGTATTTAGCGTCCCAGTATTTCGATTATCCACAAATCAAATCCACATCAATCCATAAGCTTCGGGGTATGTCGCTTCCCGGTATAACAATTCTACTATTTTTATTCCTCTATCTTCGGGGAATGATACCTCCCGGAATAACAACTGTTCAATTATATTTCCAACAACATCGGGGGATTTGAGCGTCCCGGTATCTTTAATATTCATACATCATAATTTCCACTCCATAAACTTCGGGGAATGAGACCTCCCGGTATAACACTGTTCATATCATTCTAGTTTAACATACTTCTATGTCTTGGGAGTTATAGTCCCATATCGAATTTAATTATAATCCTGGCATTTTCTCATGCCTTTCATTTAAGCATATAGCTTACCCTTTTATCCTCAGAAATATTTATTGAACACACAATCCCACCTACTGGCTGATACACAAGCCATTTTTGACACACATCTTGACGCTATGACGTCACATACCAATCTGTCTACATCATACCTCGATACTCATCTCACAGCGACCGCTTTCATGTATTTCTTGCGTTCAGTTGAGGTACGACATGGTGTGACTAAACCTGGAACTAATAATAAGTTGCCCTGATAAAAATCGCACCATGAAGCAGCCTCAACATTACCCCTCACGCTCTCGAGCGTTTACTTCAGGAAACGCGCAAGATCCTGCAGGGTATAACCTTAAGCAATCTTACGTACGGATACACCTTACAGACAAGCAATCTAATGAGAAGTATCAGGAATTTGACATATATACATAAAACTATGAAGAGCAGTTATTAAATAAACAATTGCAATAAAATTTGAGTCCATATATCCGGATGAAATAGCAAGTCCAGAAGACAATATGATGTCCAAACAAACTGGAACCATAAACCTGGATGCAAAGTTCCATGTGAAATATATCAGTCCTGGTGAGTTGCAAATCGCGACAACAAGTCAGCTAACCAATTGTCCTCACCGCATATATGCTTGATTTCAAATGAAAACTGTTGCAGTAGCAGAAACCATCTGTAGATTCTTGAGTTCTTAAACGCTTTCGGTTTCATTGACGTCAAAGGATGATGATCGACTTCAACGTAAAATTTTCGTCCGAGCAAGTAGCGAGAAAGTTTTGATATAGTCCAGACAAGAGCAAGGAGCTCTCTTTCTCCCGATGAATATTTCTTCTCTGCTGCAGACAACTTCCGGCTCACAAAGAAGCAAGGATGGAGTACGTCGTTGACAAGTTGCATCAAACTGCCACCGATTCCCATCTGAGAAGCATCTGTGCGAATATAGAAGGGTTCATGGATATCTGGCAGAATCAAAATAGGATGATTCGCGAATAGTATTTTAATCTTATCCAATACTAACTGACAAGTCTTTGACCACAATAATTTAAGAGGAGCACCTTTGCGCGTCAACTCCGAAAGAGGACCAGAGATAAACGAAAAGTCCGGAATAAGTTTATGATAATAGTTAATGAGCCCTAACAGACTACGGACCTCTTTCTTATTTTTCGGTATCTGAATGTTCAGGATTTTATTCACCAGACTATCCGAAGGATAAAGCCGATGATTACCGATTTTATGACCCAGGAAAGATATTTCCTGAAAACCTATCTGTACTTTCGAAGGTCTAACTGTCAAATGATGCTTTCTAAGCTGTTCTAGCAAAGAAATGAAACCTACAATATGTTCTTCCCATGTGTTATGGAATAAACAAATGTCATCTATATATGTGATGATATCGGGTCTATCGCCAACCAAATGGCGCATCATGCGAACAAATGTCGCAGGTGCATTCACCAACCCGAAACACATATAATTCCATTCAAATAAACCTCTAGGTGTGGAAAATGCTGTTAAATGTCTAGAATTTTCAGACAACAGAATTTGCCAGTATCCTTTTGCCAAATCCAGTTTAGTAAAGAATGTAGCGTTAGCCAGCTGTGGAAGAAGATCTTCCAAAATTGGAATTGGCTCAGCATCTGTGACTGTAACTTGATTTAGTTTCCAAAAATCAATACAGATGCGTAAAGATCCATCTGGTTTCTTCACCAATACCATTGGAGAAGAATATGAAGATGAAGAGTGTGAGATGATACCCATTTTAAGCATATCTGAGATTTCTTTATCCACCTTATCTCTGTAGTGAATCGGAATAGGATATGGTCTGATTTTAATCGGCGTAGAATCAGTGATCACAATCTCGTGCGATATTAAGTCAGTATGACCTGGATGTTCTGAAAATACGTCAGAGAAAGAACGTAAAACATCACGGATCTGAATTTGTTCAGAATGCGAAAGTGATGAAGAAATAGAAACATCCTGCCACGTTTCATGAGCAGAAATAGAAGGTAAAGTAAATTCCAACGGAATATCAGTTGTAGCATCCTCAGACTGAACAACCGCGCATGAGGATCGATGAACCTCATCCAAGACATCCACCAATTCAGCTGGTCTTGGCGTGTATAATTTCAACATATTTAGATGATACGTTTCAATTTTCCCTTTAATATCAATTGAGTAATCAACATCTGTGATCTTTTTCACTACTTTGTATGGCCCCTGCCATGAAATTAACAGTAAATTAATATGAAACAAATATAAAGGTATGTTATAAGGCACTCGTAGGAAATAAAGAAATAGAACACCAGACAACAGAAAAACAACAGACATGAGTGGCTTACCCAGGATTTGAACCCTGGACCTTCCGTGCGACAACACCGCCTAGCTATGCAAGCAAATCACACTGTCCTCCCTGCCATCTTTGCATCCCCAAAAAAGGATGTTTCAATGACAGGTCATTAGTGCGAACCTCTATACATAACACCGGAAGTTTACCATGGGCAGTTCAGCCTATTAATGACGCAATCACTTCTGTTGTTCCCCTATATATCAGTATTGGTCAATCCAACAAGACAAAGACCTTAATACTGTGTCCAGTATGATAGTAGACTTAGAACAGTAAGAACAGGACAGAGGGTAGGTTTGGTATTGTATAAACATTTATAACACATAAGGAAGGGAAACCACGAGGCCTGTAAACAGTAAATTAATATGAAACAAATATAAAGGTATGTTATAAGGCACTCGTAGGAAATAAAGAAATAGAACACCAGACAACAGAAAAACAACAGACATGAGTGGCTTACCCAGGATTTGAACCCTGGACCTTCCGTGCGACAACACCGCCTAGCTATGCAAGCGAATCACACTGTCCTCCCTGCCATCTACGCATCCCCAAAAAAGGATGTTTCAATGACAGGTCATTAGTGCGAACCTCTATACATAACACCGGAAGTTTACCATGGGCAATTCAGCCTATTAATGACGCAATCACTTCTGTTGTTCCCCTATATATCAGTATTGGTCAGTCCAACAAGACAAAGACCTTAATACTGTGTCCAGTATGATAGTAGACTTAGAACAGTAAGAACAGGACAGAGGGTAGGTTTGGTATTGTATAAACATTTATAACACATAAGGAAGGGAAACCACGAGGCCTGTAAACAGTAAATTAATATGAAACAAATATAAAGGTATGTTACAAGGCACTCGTAGGAAATAAAGAAATAGAACACCAGACAACAAAAAAACAACAGACATGAGTGGCTTACCCAGGATTTGAACCCTGGACCTTCCGTGCGACAACACCGCCTAGCTATGCAAGCGAATCACACTGTCCTCCCTGCCATCTACGCATCCCCAAAAAAGGATGTTTCAATGACAGGTCATTAGTGCGAACCTCTATACATAACACCGGAAGTTTACCATGGGCAATTCAGCCTATTAATGACGCAATCACTTCTGTTGTTCCCCTATATATCAGTATTGGTCAGTCCAACAAGACAAAGACCTTAATACTGTGTCCAGTATGATAGTAGACTTAGAACAGTAAGAACAGGACAGAGGGTAGGTTTGGTATTGTATAAACATTTATAACACATAAGGAAGGGAAACCACGAGGCCTGTAAACAGTAAATTAATATGAAACAAATATAAAGGTATGTTACAAGGCACTCGTAGGAAATAAAGAAATAGAACACCAGACAACAAAAAAACAACAGACATGAGTGGCTTACCCAGGATTTGAACCCTGGACCTTCCGTGCAACAACACCGCCTAGCTATGCAAGCGAATCACACTGTCCTCCCTGCCATCTACGCATTTACATGAAATTAACAACTTATTTTCCTTAATAGGTAAGAGCAGTAAGACTTCATCCCCTGGGATAAATGATCTTAGGGTACGAGATTGGTTATGTAGCAACCTCGATCTTTGAGTTGACGATTGAATACTCTGTGATGCGATCTGACATGCATCCACTAACCTTTGTCGTAAATCACCAATGAACTCGTAACTACTGCGAGTTGCGTCATCCTGAGAAGTACCAAGGATTGAATCCTTCAGTAGATATAACGGACCTCTCGGATTCGCGCCATACACGAGTTCAAAGGGAGAGAACCCAGTACTCTCCTGAGGGATCTCTCTGTAAGCAAAGAGAACCGATGGGAGAATCTTATCCCAATCCCTCAGGTGTGCATCAGTAACCTTCCCCAGCATTAACTTAAGAGAGCCGTTAAATCTTTCACAAATCCCATTTGCATTTGGTCTATAGGGACTTGTGAATGAATGTTTTATGCAATATAAGCTTTCTATCGCGCTCATAAGTTCTGACTTAAACTGTGTCCCTCTATCTGACAGTATTTCCTCAGGAAAACCTATCCTTGTAAAAATCAAGTTCAAAGCTTCCGCAACTGATATGGTATTAATGTTTTTTAACGGTATGGCCTCAGGCCATCTAGTGCACAAATCGATGCACATTAAAATATATTGAAAACCTCGATCCGACATTACAGACAATGGACCGATGATGTCTATAGCTAGTTTCTTAAATGCACGCACAGGCACATCTGTGACTTGCAAGGGTGCAGTCTGGTTCTTACCCCTGCGTGCGACTTTTTGACACGTATGACAAGATCTACAATATCTTTTTACATCTGTGTTGATACCAGGCCAATAAAAAATTTGTAGTAATTCGAAACAAAGTCCGATTACTACCTAAGTGTCCTGCCATAGGAACATCATGACCTGTATTTAAAACTAAAGGTCTAAAACTTTATGGTACCACAATCTGTTTCTTTACATGATCATCTCCCTTTTTAAAACATCTGATCAAAACCTTGTTGCGAAACTCAAACCAATATGATGAGCTTTTAGTAATCTTAATTTGTTTTGTTTCAGCCAAAGTGAATAATTTCTTTAAAGATTCATCCTCATTTTGTTTTTGTGTAAAGATAGTCGGAGAAATGTTTTGAGCATTTCTCAGTGGCGTCTCCTCCATGACAGATGGAGATGCATCGGTCAAAATGCTTGCTTCATGCTGAGCTCTTGTAGTGATCGCATTCGCCATCAATGGGTGCTTGCTGACCCACTCTGCAATTTCCTCAGGTGAACAGTCTTTTACACCTGGAATGTTACCTAGTATCACGTCACTTACAGGGTTCTCCAAGCCACACACGAGTACAGTCCCTGAATAAAAAGGTGTGTCAATCTCCGCCTTTGCCATGGGAAACCATTCAATGTTACCTCCAAAAGTAACGCATTTCAGTGACTTTCCTGTAAATGATGATTTATCTAGCAACGATTTCCGTATCCTGACAATCGTACATCCCGTGTCACGAAGAATGGTGGCGGGTCTGTCACCTATAAAACCTTTGTGTAATGTAAGGCGACCAATAAACTCGCAGACAGACATCGCTGGTAAAATATGGCCACACAAAAGTCTAGTTTTGGCACCTGGCTCATAAAGTGTATTGCACTCAGTGCAATTGTTATCTTTGCTTGAGCGTACAATGCATGCATTAGCTTGTTCAACATGGCTATCGTGACCACAAAGTGGGGTACAGACGTTAGCATGGTCTGCTTTCCCTTTTGCCAGTTTACAATCATTTTTGTGATCAGGTTTGTGATTGCATTGTTTGCCGTGCTTATTGTTTACTTCATTTAAATGACACCTACCATTTCCATTGGAGCGTTCACCTGAAGTTCTTCTATAGTCTCTGTGATGTCTATCATCACTGCTATTACCGTAGTGTTGTCCACGACCTCGGTTAGAGTAATTAGCATATCTATACCCACCGAAGTGAGATGGTGACTGACGACGAGGAAAATTGTACCGTCCTCGAAAGGAAGATCGATAATCACTCCTATATCAGCCCTCTGTACTCCTTGGGTGAGAACGGTGGTCACCTACTCCTCCGTCTTGGTACGAAACACATACAGGTAATGCATTATCAAAGGAAACCATACGCATTTCCTTATTTGGATGTGCAGACATGTAGTTTCTCCCCAATTCTTGACATTCATTGATAGATTTTGGCTTTCTCTCCTGCAAAAAACTAACAAAATCTGCGCCACAGGTAGATAAAACTTTATCCCTGAGCATTAGGTCAAATAATTCATCAAAAGATTTATTGATACCCGATAAATCTATCCAGCGACCCAAGTACAATTTAATAGAAGAGATGAACTCTCCAAAATCTGCATTCTTGGACGGAACCGCAGAGTGAAATCTGGATCGAAAACCCTCCTCAGTGAGCTGAAATTTTGCCATCAAAGTATTGGCAACAATATCGAAATCAGATCGACTTGTTTCATCAATTGACATGAAACAACGCATTGCTTCCCCTGTGAGGTAGTCTGAAAAGATAATAGGCCACCTATCTTTTGGGATCTTCAAATCTATAGCCCTCATTTTAAATCTCATAATAAACGAGTCAATACAGTCCCGTTTATCATCAAAATTTGGTAATTTAATTTTTGGATAATTAAAATTATTACCCTGAGAACCTTGTGGATTAGCACCAGTATGTTGGGCATTAATCTTTGCAATCTCAATCTCTTTTTCTTTTTCAGGCTGTAATTTCAATGACTGAAGTTCTATAGCATTTCTGTGTGCCTGATCCAACTGAAGAAGTTCCAACTTACGTAGTTCCATTTTCTGCCGTTCTAGTTCTCTAGATGCTTCTTGATCTCTTCGAACCAATTCTTGTTGAACTAATTTCTTCTCTTCAAGTTCCATTTCCTGTTTCTTTGCGGCTTCTTGTTGAGCCAATTTCTTCTCTTCCAATTCCTTTAATTCTTTTGCTTGAGCAAGTCTTTTCTCTTCCAATTCCCTTGCTTGATCAAGCTCCTGCTTCTTTAAATCTCGTTGCTCCTTCCGTTCCATACGTTCCAAATAGTCATGATAATTTTTGTCAGCATATGATTCCAATTCAACTCCAGATTTGCCTAAACGCAAACCCATCTCAATAAATTCTGATAATGATGACATCTTGTGTTCTAATTTGAATCACCAAGTGTCAAAACTCCTCTTAATCTCAATTAATTAATTACAATAAATTATGTTGTTGACTGAATTTATACCTTATGAAGGAATGAACATACTAAGAATGAGAGACGAGCACAGTGAAAAAGAATGGTACAAGTCAATGATGATGATAATAAAGTGACATGTCGAATTACAGCACGTTACTCGACAAATATAACGGGAATAAAAGAAACAAATACATGTTGACAAGCAAATACAACTTAGAATAATTACTTGTAAAATAAACAAGACAGAAGAACGCACAAAAACAGCAAATCGTCAAATTTCACATTAAGACAAGAGTGATAGGAAAACAGCTGTGCAGACACGTGACCCACTTACGTAAATTAGTGAATGAAAAAATATATAATGTAGACTTGACGGAACAATCTATACAAATAATGATGTCTGTTATGCAGTCAAAGACTAAAATTCCACTGCTATTTTCTTTGACTGAACAACCAACAATACCCTAATAGGACATCGTCATTTGCGAAATTTCCGAAGAAAATTTACAAATAGCGAGCATTTACTTTATACATATAAACATGCAGATAAAATAACAAGTATGACGGACTAGGTGTTGACTGGCAAAAGTCTCCGAAATGGTCAAATACTGTCACGCATTAGACAATTCATAACTCTACTTATCTTTCTTGTATCTCAGAACCTCTCCAGATACGGAATCAGTGTGTTTGTGCCACACCTCGACTTCAGGAATTCATAAATGGACGAAACCATCTCTTGACTCCCATTTCAGCCAACGGTTGTTTGCAAGTTTTCCAGCTTTGATGACGTGATCGAGTAAAATTTGCCAGATTGTCCTTTATCGTTCAACATCAAAAATTGCGTGCTTTGCCAGTATTACGAGGGACAGTCAAAAAGTAATGCCTCGTAATTTTTAATTTCATTCAATAGGCAAGAAAACAGATAAAATTCACATTGAAATCTAGCCCCAAGTCTGAACTTCAAAAATTTATTTCTCAATGTAGTTTCCGTTATTTGTTACAGTTTTTGTCCATCTTCTCACAAGGGCATGTATCCCCGCATGGTAAAAATTTTTGTCCTTTTTCCTAAACCACTGGCGTACGGCGCGTTTAAGGGTCTCGGTGTCCTCAAAGTGATGTCCGCGAAGATCTTCTTTCAGTGGTCCAAACAGATGGAAGTCAGAAGGTGCAAGATCGGGACTGTAAGGGGGATGTGGTAATAATGTCCAGCCAAATTCTGCAATCGCATCAATGGTGCGTTTAGCGGTGTGTGGTGTGGCATTATCGTGCAACAGTAGTGCAGTTCTCTGATCTTTTAATGGGTAAAGTCGCCGAAGATGACCTCTAAGCTTCTTCAAAATTTCAATGTAGCGATCTGCATTCACTGTGTTTCCCTGTTCCAAGAAGTCGAGAAGAATCACACCCTTCTCATCCCAAAACACGGAGGCCATAACTTTCCCTACAGATGGTGAACTTTTGAACTTCTTTCTTGTCGGCGATGTTGTGTGATGCCATTCCATTGACTGCCTCTTGGATTCTGGTTAAAAAAAAATGAACCCAAGTCTTATCACCTGTCACAATATTCGATAAAAACTCTTCTCCTTCAGTTTCGTAACAGTGCAGGAAGTTGATGGCTATGGTTTTCCTTGTTTCTTTATGTCTGTCTGTCAACATTCTGGGTACCCACCGTGCACAAACTTTTGAATAACCCAGGTCTTTATTGATGTTCCGGACACTGTGGAATGTGGAAGAAAGTTCATCCAGTGTTACCCGACGGTCACCACGAATGATGCCATCAACTCGATGAATGTTGTGTGGAGTCACTGCGGTAGACGGACGGCCAGTCCGCTTTGCGTCAGCCATTGAGGATTGACCTACTTCAGCTTCGTCACAACGATGTACCCGACGTTGGACAGTGCTAACATCCACTGTTGAATCTCCATAAACATTCTTCAAACGTTCGTGGATGCGAATTGGGGTCTCGCCTTCAGCATTGAGAAATTCTATGACATAACGTTGTTTTAACCGAACGTCTTTGGCAGCCATTTTTAAGCTGTTACAGTGGTGCCACCTGTTACTGAAACAGGTTGGTAATGCTATACAGTGCAGAAGAGTGTTTGGGGAATCCTGCTAAATTTACAAATTGCACACCGATGCAGTATTTACATACATAAAAAATAGGAGGCATTACTTTTTGACCTTCCCTCGTAGAATCTTGAATGTAGAGTTGTAAAGTTCGAACCGAATCAATTTGATGTTGCAGTGTTGAATCTTGACAGTCCTCAAGGTCAGGTCAACGATCTTTGATGCATCATCAAGGAGTAGCCGTTACATGGCATTTTCCATCGTGAAATTACAGTGAATGTACAGTCTTTTCTTTTGACGAATTATGATCGTACAGTTCTTAAAATGTCCAAAGTCCTGCGTACAAGTTCCATGCAGTAGTCCAGCTTCAGTTGGTTTCAGATTCGTAATATGAAAAAAAATGTGTTTCTTGCTGTCCCAAGTAGACCTACCTGCCAGTTATCGTACAGGCTTCCAGCTATTTGACAGGACGTAAGTTATTTCAGTTATCGGACGACAGCTCCCAGTTATGTGACAGGACTGAGCCCCCCAGTTATTCCTCAACTGTTAAGGGATGGAGAAATTGCCCAAATTCTTTTGTTGTCTAGGGTCTATTTGTGTTATTGAAGAAGTGAGAATTCATTCATCTTGCTTTGGTTTATATTGTTGAATATTCTGGCAACCACCCTTCTTGTATACACATTTCCATATCAACATCTCAAGTACTGCATGAAGTTAATAACGGTGTAAATTAACCTTGAGAGATTGAATAAACTACTGGGCTTGGACGATTTGGCAACAGTTTAATAACGAGTAAGTACACACTAACAAGGTCACAATTACGAACATGGCATGTATGCTCCCTCTCTGTGTTACAGTCTTGCTTAAATCTGATTCGACTTTCTAAACATGTCACTCGACTTCTCCCTTCCACATATCTTGATAATCTTATTTATTAATCACTATTTCCAGCGGGGTATTTAGCGTCCCAGTATTTCGATTATCCACAAATCAAATCCACATCAATCCATAAGCTTCGGGGTATGTCGCTTCCCGGTATAACAATTCTACTATTTTTATTCCTCTATCTTCGGGGAATGATACCTCCCGGAATAACAACTGTTCAATTATATTTCCAACAACATCGGGGGATTTGAGCGTCCCGGTATCTTTAATATTCATACATCATAATTTCCACTCCATAAACTTCGGGGAATGAGACCTCCCGGTATAACACTGTTCATATCATTCTAGTTTAACATACTTCTATGTCTTGGGAGTTATAGTCCCGTATCGAATTTAATTATAATCCTGGCATTTTCTCATGCCTTTCATTTAAGCATATAGCTTACCCTTTTATCCTCAGAAATATTTATTGAACACACAATCCCACCTACTGGCTGATACACAAGCCATTTTTGACACACATCTTGACGCTATGACGTCACATACCAATCTGTCTACATCATACCTCGATACTCATCTCACAGCGACCGCTTTCATGTATTTCTTGCGTTCAGTTGAGGTACTACATGGTGTGACAAAACCTGGAACTAATAATAAGTTGCCCTGATAAAAATCGCACCATGAAGCAGCCTCAACAATCACCTAGGAGTATTAAATGATATTTTCCCTTATCTTTACCATTTATCAATCATCAAGAATTGGTCCTCCAGTTCCTCTTTGTTGTTACAAATGCACAGATACAATCATATGAATAAAGGTGGCAGATACCACAGAAGAAACAGTATGTCTCCATGTGCACAAAATTTTCTTTTATTCATGTGACTAACACTGGCATATCGTTCAAATATCTTGTACTGTAAATGCAGATATGACCACTGTTTTACCTATGTTTTCATTTTATGCAGGTGTCATGGGATACTACCAGGCTCAGCTTGTTGATCTCATTCAATATCCTGACCTCAGGACAGAGGTATTTCAGAGTTTCAGGGAGATTGGCAATGCTGTCTTGTTTTGCTTGTTGGTGGAGCAGGCATTAGTAAGTATAATTCAAGTAAACATAGAAGGTGATCTGACATACATCTTAGATCTCTGAAACATGAATTGCTAATTCTTTTCTAAAACCTTCTTTTTAGAAGAATGTAGCTCAGTTTTATTTTAGCACCCCCTCCTAGCTATATAAGCGAATCACACTATCCTCCCTGCCAGCTAAGCACTACTATCATTTACTAGACACAGTATTAAGGTCTTTGTGTTGTGTAATCTGACCTAAACTGTATAACAGGAGAACAGCAGAAGTGATTGTGTCATTAATAGGCTGGATTGTTCTAGGTTAACATCCGGTGTTATGTGTTGCTGGTCACACTAATAACCCCTGTCATCGAAGCATCATTTTGTGATGCTTAGCTGGCAGGGAGGATAGTGTGGTTCGCTTCCATAGCTAGGCAGGGGTGCCACACGGAAGGTCCTGGGTTCAATTCCCCGGTGAGCCACTCATGTCTGTTGTTTTTCTGTTGTCTAGTTTTCTACTTCTTTATTATTCACGAGTGCCTGAAAACATACCTTTATGTGTGTGTAATATATATTTACTGAACGCTTAGATGACTGATGATTTAAATGGTCTTTGAAAAAAAACCTATAACTGGCAGAAAAGAAATGTTATTGTTATTGTTGATCAAAATCAACATCATTGCACTCCAGGCAAACCCATAGGTACTCAGTCTCCCTCAGCAAGTGTCGAAGGGTATGAATACTAATTGTTTCTGTTTCGCGCTGGTTGTATACACCAATGCATCCTCTCATATGCCCATCCCTGCTGGTCTTACGTTTGATGCCAAATTTCAGCAATCTTAGCTTTGAGGATTCAACAATTGCAGTGCCATTCTCTAACAGGCAATCATTAATTGCCCTCAGTATCTCTCCCTTATCCATATCCAATGCACCTTCCATGGGTGCTCTTGAAGTTAGTCTATCAGCTCTTTCATTGCCGCATACCCCTGCATGACCAGGACAGTAGATCCACGCCAGTTCCTGAAGATTCAAGGCTTCTGTGGAGGTTTTTCATTCATGCCAAAACCATCCACTTTGGACTTTCCAAAGCGTGGATAAAATAACTGCCCTTGTTAATGAAGTTTCAGTCAGCCCCCTTAAGGCTTTTTTAAAGAAAAGTTACCATGGGGGAAAATTCAGACTATTTGACCATCAAATTGTATAAACAGTTAATAAGAAACATATATTAAGGGCTGCTAGAAATATTATCCACTAAATACCATCATTCCTTTTAGTTCCATATGGAACATACAGTTGCAGCTGTTGCTTGAAACCTGTTTCTAAATGGGGCCATCTTTTTCAGCTGTATTCATTAAATCCTGCTACCTTGGCTCCCTCTTCCACTGTTCTTCTCCAAGGTTTCCTTGGCCTCCTCATTCATCTTTTTTCCAATGGGTTGCTGTCAAGGCCATTCCTATTTATCATCATTACCCTTCAGCTCCCTTTGGTGGACAAGCCTTCAGTAATGTCATGACAAGCCTTCAGTAATGTCATGACAAGCCTTCAGTAATGTCATGACAAGCCTTCAGTAATGTCATGACAAGCCTTCCTATCATGTGCCATCCATTCATGATCTTTCAGTATAATTTTTATCTCTTTCATGTCTGTCTCTTAGGTTCCCCTCTATTTTATTTACCCTGAGGATTCCAAAACAAGGGCTGCCTTGCAATGCTATCAGCTGGTTTTCTGTGTCCTATCCAACATCAACACCTTTTGGCCATCCCTTCATTAAATGGAAGGAGGAAAATTTATTAAACTATCAAGGAAAAGCAACTTGATTATTTGCTGCAACTTGGGAGGCACAACACCTCTGGCAGTGACTATGAAAACTTTGACCAGTGACCAAAGACTTTCATTTTCCTTGGGGGAGTAGTAGAGTTTCATCTTGAAGAGTTAATGGCAGATATGGCTTTGCTAATGATGAAGATTAGAATGAGTATAAGAATTTATAAAATGAAATTATTCCCATGCTTCTATCACTTGCTTCACTGATTTCAGCAACTTTTGAGTGAAACTTTAGGTTTTCTCTATTATTTTAATTCTAGACACAGGAAGAGGTGTATGATCTGAAGCATGCTGCCCCTTTTCAGAACATAATACCAAAACCATATATACCCCCTAAAGGTAAGAAGAGATTACATTTTATCTTCGTGATCTGTCTTTCTTCAGCATTTCACATTTCATTATTTGTGTAAATTAATAAAGGGGTCTACTGAAATAACTGGAAGATAAAGAAAAACAATAATTATTTTTTTTTTTTAAACAAACAAAAACAATAAATTTTATATGGAGTCATTTTTGCAGTGAAGTGATATCCTCTCAAAACATGGGACGTTTCAGAGTCTGCCCTACATCAACCACAGTTGCAAACAGAAGACAAAGGCAATAAACAAAGATAGGTTAACTCTTAGTATACGAGCGGCCTTTCATGACTACCATTACAGATTTTGCAATATATAATTTATTTATAAAGATAACATAAGTGTTATATATCAAAATGTGAAGAAATGAAACCCCTATATCATGCACGTAACTAAATTGTTCAGTGGTTTTAAACATGCATTCAGCTATAAATTTTCGCTATTGACGGGGATTGATCATCGGCCTCTCTAGAAGGCCGCTCGTATACTAAGAGTTAAGATAAAATGGCAAAGAACACAGCAAACACATGAAAACAAATATATGAACAAAATAAGATTTGAAGCATTTTTACAGAACGGGGCGACCTCTTCTTGATCTCTGTTTCACTACGACAGTAATCAGTACATTTGTTGTACTGACTTTATTGCGTGCTTTTCAGTGGTCACACTTATGTTCTTTCTCTGTCCACTGAAGCAGATATTTTGTATTTTCCTTCTTACACTCCTCTCAGGGATAAGTCGTCATGTCTGTTTGTTATCCATTTCTCCCTGCTTTGCAAGGAGCGGCGGAAATAATATTAACGATGCATTGCATCATTGCTTCCTGTCCGACTTGTAAAGTAATAAGATGTTACATGTTACACACATTGCTGAGAGAGTTTACCGATGTGTTTGTGAGTTAGTACACAAGGCATCGGATGTTTGATTGCCGTATATGGGAGACTTGATTATTTGCTGCAACTTGGGAGGCACAACACCTCTGGCAGTGACTATGAAAACTCTGACCAGTGATCAAAGACTTTCATTTTCCTTGGGGGAGTAGTAGAGTTTCATCTTTGCATCACGCGCAAAATTATTCCATGTCGGAATATTTTAAAATCTTGATAACATTTTAGTATGAAATGATTGGAGCCCTGAGTAGCTTCATAACAAACAGATTTGCAGTTTTAATTCACTGTGAGAAATCGCTTGCCAAGACGACACAACTAGACTTGCCAGAAATTAGAATTCAGAATTTCCATTTATCAGACCAGACTTTGTGAAAAAATCTTGAAGGACTTACAGAGCCCAGGAAAACCATTTAAATAAGGAAGGCTGAGGAAACTGAAACCCACGGAGTCATAGAGGAAACTATCTTATAAAAGTAATGACCCCAAGAACACATGTAAGAGGCCTAATCAAGTGCCTTAACTTCATTCATCTGAGCAAAACGTCTGTGAACCAGGATTGGCGTAAGTTGTCATTTTACATTCTATATTTTACATTCTATATTTTTCATTACTAACATGTATATATTACCATGTGAATATTAATGTGTGAAAATTGCTAGTGGATGTCCAAGTCATTTGAGGCTGGCAACCTCAGCGTATAGAATTATGATTTCATGAACCACCACTGCAAGGGCTGGTGACTGCTTATCACTAGTTTTTTAAAGAGAACTAAAAGCCTAGGTAGTCCCAAGTTCCATATGGAGCACGGAAGGAAAGATGAAAGAAACGATGTACATTCTAAGTGTAATATTTACATTTTCAAACCAGTGTAAATGACTGTAAACATATTCACTTTAAAATTAATTAAAGTTGCAAACTTTTCAACAAGTGTAGATATAAATGAAAACATATTTAATTTATATTGTGAACACTTTTCAGTCAGTGGAGATGTAAATGTAAACATATTCTATCTGTACTATTAACCTTTTCATTTAAATGTAAAATAAAGTTAAAGCTGTTCAATTTAAATGTAAAGAAAGTTTTCTCTCGAGGGATTAAGTTTAATTCTCATCAATGGTAAATTCTGAGATAGATGGGATGGTGGAATAAAAGAAAGGGGACACATAAGTGTGTGTCAGGAAACGCAATACAGTGCGTTCGTTTCTATTCTTTTACCATAATTGCTGGTGGTACCAGTGAGGGTACTAATCTCTGAAACAAAGTGAAGGTAGAAGTGGACTGACGTAGAACTAGACACCATCATCAGAAGATCTTAGAAATGCAGGACCAGCTTGGCAGTTACTCCTTAATCTTATGGGAACGTACTGCGCCTTTAATCTTGACCAGAGACGCGAGAACTCGTGACCTATCTGCACAGAACCAAACCATCAGCGGGAGCAGAACCTACCAGTGGCAGATAAGTGAAACCTATAAGCTGCCACGAGAACTCCTTTTAACCTTTAGCACACTGCCGGCGAGACATCTCGCCGAACGCAACCTATGTTCTGCCAGCTGGAGGCGATATTAGTCGCCTTGCGGCTGTCACCGTTTCTAGCATGAGGACTTGTATACACGTGATTTTCAGCCCCGGATGTTAAGTTGTAATTTTATTTGCAAGAGAGTTAGCTTCCGTTTCCGATCTTAAAAAAGTGATGGGTGTATCCGCGTTTATTTTTTGTAAATTTTTTAAATCGAAATGAATCGGCATCAGACACGCGGCCATTTCGCTCTAATTTTATTGGATTCTGACGCCATGCGGTGGGGATGAAATTTTTGTCTTTATAAGCGCTGAAATCGGTTCTCAGAATATGTTTGATGGCTGAGATGGAAACGAAAGTAAAATGGCCTTTCAAGTATGTATAATTTTCGGGGTTAGGATTAGGAATATTGGAAAAAAATAGGATTACGGCCGAATGTCACGGCTGGCTAGGGAGTTTGTTGCTTTGCTACTGATGATGGGTGTAACGAAAAGATCGTCATTTGATTTGTATTGCTCTATTGGTCAAATGACTTTCATTGAGATGCAAGGGATATGGACTCTTCGTTCGTTGGTCATTTTTTAAATTTTTTTTTAATTTTAAAATTAAAAAAAAAAAATTTTTTAATTTTTTTTTTAATTTTTTTCGTTTTTTTTCATCTTTCCTTTCCTCTCTTCCTATCACATCTAACATGTACACAAACAAATTTTATATCATCAGATTCATCATTCATTCATTTCTATACAATCTAAAAATTAGAGCAATTGACCAAAAAACAAAAAAACTATAGAATTTACAAGTCACCCACTATAAAAATGGGGCGTTGTGAAAAAGAATGCAGGTGTTGGGCAAGTTTTCTGAATTTTTATGCAGCGTGCTAAAGGTTAAACTAATCTCCCATCACAACAGTGATGATCAACTTTTTTTATAAACCATTATTCAAATTTTTTAAAACCTTGTTAAACCTAAATAATTATTAAATTTGTAATTATACAAATTTAACTTCAATTTAATCATTTTAAATGTACTGCATGTTTGTCTCAGTCAATTTACTAAATACACTCTAAACAGAGCTTTACCTTAATAATAAGAATTCCACTGAGTAAATCAGGGTGGGGGCTTGACGAGCTAAAATCAATAATTGCTTAATCATTCGCTAAAGTTGTCAGCAGATCCTAGAGTTAACGTGCTCAGCCAATGCAGCATTGTTCTCATTTTTCTGAATATCTTGTGATACTTCTTTGAGATAGAAGCGTCATTATCCTTCTATCTACTACTCTGCCAAGAGTAATCTTGTGCGAAGGTAGACACCTTTGAAGGCCCATAGTAGATACTCTTGAGTTTTGGTCACTGTTGGACCACTACTGCAAAGTAGGGGAGGCAACCCATGACAAGCATGACACAGAAAGGTGAATAGGAGTAAGGAATATGGGTATCATGAGGAAAAAGTAACACTAAATAAGCAAGTAAAAATACAGAACAAATTAGAAAGAAAGACAAAAAGCAAAGAATCTGACAAACAACAGAAATGCAAAAATAAAAAAATAAGTAATAAAATAATATAATGAAATAATATAGCCTGATGTGGAATCCACAACTTCAAGTCAAGAAAGTTGTCAGCAATAGCTGGAAGTGATGAAAGCCAATAGAAACACTAGGGACTAAAAATACGAAAAAGAAAAAAAAACCTAGAAAGTCCGGAAGAAACATCTTTTACCCAGCCAGCCTGGTGGAATGAGACAGTGGAGGAAGCATGGATAGAAAAGGAAAGAGTAACAAAGGAATGGCAGAAAGCACGAAATAGAAGGATGATGGAGGGAGAGGTTTATCAATAGATTCAAAAGCTTGGCAAGGGAGGACAAGGATTAAGGGTGGAGGAGGTCTTCATGATTGTCACATAGAGATTTATGATCAATAAATTTTCTATATTCTTTTCTTTTCTACCTGTGTCCTCTACTTTATTATCGCTCTTTTATCCTTTTCCTGTATTTTTCGCATTCGTTCATTTGCGAAAAATAAATTATTTTCCCATTCTAACGTTTACCTGTTTCTTTTCTCTTACTGGGAACGCATTTGATTACATCAGATGTCAGTCGCGGCAGGTAGACAGAATGTGTGAAAATTCGTTTCGCCAGACATAGATGCAGACAATTGTCTACACTTTCATCTGTCACGCGAGTTTCTTCGGCTAAAGTTCCTGGCGAGGTGGGGAAACTGCCATCTGCCTCGACCAGAAATGAAACATTCGTCTAGCATTTCCATCTGACACAGCATTCCTGGGCTAGATTCTCGACGTAAACGTGTGAGAATTCACTCTGTCAGACATGATGAGGAGACATATAGTCTGATATTTTCTTCTGACATGAAGCTTCACAGTAGGTTTCTCAGCGATAGTGTGAGGTGAAACTCACGCCTCGACGTAAGTGTTAAGACGAGCAGGGGAGACGATTTCGGGGTCTCGCAATAGCGTGCATCCTTTGTCTGGGTTTTAAGATATTAACGAGAATGTTAAACTTTATTTCATTCAGTCCTCAAGATTCGCAGTAGACAGGTTGCTCGTGAAAAGAATAAGCTGTATAGCGAAGTTCTCAGTTTGTTCGAAAAATTGCCGAGCTTCTAGACTTCATATATATATATCAGCATATAATTCTAAAGTGTGCGATAGCCTGTAGTTCTGTGTTGAGGTAAATATAATATATCTAGTATTTTGCGAGTGATTAAGTGTTAAATCGCCTATTTTATTTCCCTAGTTTCTTTTGTGCAGAGTGAATAATTTATGTCTGTTATATATTTAGTGGAAAGCAGAATAATTATAATTTCTAGCTTAACTCATGCAGCGATAATAAATTTAATTTAACTCCTTAGTCGAGAATATTGTAAAACTAACTTATAACTGCATAGGTTCATCAGTGAGTATTGACGAAATACGTATGTATTTCTAATTCATGATGATTGATTTTATGAATATAACTTATTTCACAGGAGGGTTTTAAACGATAAGTCAAGCCTCCGCTTGCAGTTGATAATGTAAGTTATATCCGAGTACATAGTATGTATAGTATTTTATATGCTGTTTTTCTTTATTCAGTGAAACTGGGGTGACCCAACTTTGCCAGCGTTTGAGTACACGAGAAATATCTGTGAAGAACTAAAACATTCTTTTCTTAAAGACTTGGTGTATAACCTTTACAAGAACTCTAAGATTTTAAAGAAGTAACGGGCCCATCGAGCCTGATTTAACCTTTAGCACTCTGCATTCTTTTCCCGAAAACTTGCCCTGCAGCTGCATTCTTTTTCACAACCCCCCGTTTTTATAGTGGGCGACTTGTAACGTCTATAGTTTTTGTGTTTCTTGGTCAATTGCTATCATTTTTGGAATTTATATAAATAAATGAATGATGAATCTGATGATATAAAATTTGTTTGTGTACATGTTAGATGTGATAGGAAGAGAGGAAAGGAAAGATGAAAAAAATATTTTTAAAAATAAAAAAAAAAAATTTTTTTTATTTTAAAATTAAAAAAAAATAACCAAGAAACGAAGAGTCCATATCCCTTACTAAGACCGATCAGAAACAGAAGTTAACTCTCTCTCAGATAAGTTTAAAACTTAACATCCGGGGGTGAAGTCACGTGTACACACATCCTAATGCTAGAAAACGAAAATATCCGCTTGTCAACATATGTCGACAACAGCTGGGAGAGCATAGGTTACCTTCGTCAACATATGTCGACAGCAGCGTGCTAAAGGTTAATTCTTCCAGAGGAAAACCTCAAGTATATTTCAGCCCTTGCGGCAAGTAACATATTCCTATCAGTGACATTCCGACATAGTTTTGAAACCTAGTGGTGTGACCAAGAATTTACCTTTGATCGAAGTTACAAACCTGCCATTTTCCCTAAGTAGTAGAAACCTCGAGATTCTGACACTGTGAGCCCGTTTTTAAACTTTCTTACCCAAACTGATTCAAGTGACCTTAACAGTAATCTTAAATATAAACTGGTGAAGTGAATGCTCCCCGGAACATTGGAAGAAATCTGTATCTGCAGAGCTGAGATTCTCTTTATCCAAAGAATACAGATTCACTGTAGAGAAGTGTCCTAAAGTTTGCGCCAGACAGCGAACAACAGCACGATTGTAGGTAAGAATGTGTGTCAGGGCCCTGATGACTGAATAGAGTGAATGCAGGACTGAGTGATTCCTTCATTGTTGTATTTTGGCACCCATATTGCTGTCTTAAATTTCTTTATGCTAGTTTTGTTGCTAACAATATTTTCCTTAGGATAGACCAGAGTATCAAAAGTCTGTTCATACCTTTAAAGGGAAATCGTAGACTCAAGCATATGTATCCGTGACTCTTTGGGGCTATCACTTTTCTTCTAACGGGACGGTGGGCTATACATAGAGGGAAAAGATCATACCAATAGGTCTATTATACATGCAGCAATCCATTGACTTTATGACTATTTGTATATGCTTGATGTAATTTTATATGTTGTGATGGAAGTTCATTCTGATAATTAAAACTTCATTTAAACTTAATCAGCGTGTGGGTCAGCTCGTTCTAAAATATCTGTATAATCATTTGTTATAGTTTTCCCACATCTGTACGTCTAACTGTCGTCTTGTATGTGCGTGCACGTGAGTGGTATCTAAATATATATATTAATATATGTGGTCTATAGACTGTCTGACTCCTCTAAATCTGTTGTAGAAGATAGGGCTGAAAGAGAGAAGATTCATGATTTTCAGAGACAGCCTCTAGTGATTTCTACCACCTCACTCGTGGAAATCTATTTCTATTATTATCTTTCACTGAGACTACCACTCATTCTAATCTATTCAGAAGGGACCAACCCAAGTCTTAATCCCCCTATCAAAAATCTACGACAATGATGCAGGTGGGCATGGAAAAAAACTCTACAGAAATGCTGGTCCTTACATCGAAGAATGAATAGAAAAAGTTCAAGACAGACCACCTATAATGTTAAAAGCTGTATAGGAATAAGCCTGAAAATGGATGAAGAAAAGGGTCGAGCATTATTCAATTGATATAAGGCCCAAACAGATAAAGGTGACAAAGGTGCCAGTCTAAAAATTAAGAACTGCATTCTGAAGAACGGCATAAGAGGGAAGACATATTTTGACCTCTTATCTGAAATGGACATTGTGTACACTTTGGAAACCAGTAGAAACACTGCCCTGTGCCCTAATGGTATGCAGTAGCACCACATAAAACAGCTAGTCGACATAGGCATTATGAATGTGGTAAAGGATTTCAACACCAGCATACAGAATGCTGCTTACTGGAAGACAGTCTACAAAGAAGGCAGTGAAATAATGAACAGCCAGTAAATAGCAGAAATTAAACAGAATGATATGGGACATTGAATACACAAGGAGAATGATGACTAGTTTTGAAAATTAGATAATGCTCCTTAGAAAACTGAGGGCTATCATCACCATGACATAAGCAGACTGCTGTAATCTAAATATCAGAAGTCTCAAAATGACCACAGTGATGAAAGTGAACAGCCACAAGTTTATAAGCACATGTGAAATGTCTGTCTAATGCTCTCAAAATCTATCAGATAAACACCTGCCTGTTTCCCCAATATAAGTAATGCCACACCTTTTAAAAATTATATCTGATGTGAGATTTCTGAATTCACTAGTAAAGGCCTCACTAATAACAAAGGTGCCTTTCGGAAATGAAAGTTTCCTTTATTTGGTACACAAATTAACAAGTGTGACACCTGTAACATTGACAAGCCTTAGTGCTAAAATGTGTAGGATTAATATTCACCTTGCAGCTGTGAACTTGAATATCCCTGAAATTCTTATCTCTACAATATGCCACCAAAGGGGCATCATGAAAATACCTCATGGGTCTCAAGGTCAGAGCAAATAATTGGCAGGTGACGAAACATAAATGTTATCACTGTCAAGCAATGAGAATGGTGAGTGACATGTTTAATGCAGTTAGGAAGATCTGATATAACACGTTCAGGATATAGACGTCAATGAAAGAACCCATGCATCTGATGAGCATGTTCCCAAAAATCACTGTCATCATGACATATCTGACGTAAATGGAGAAACCCTCTGATTAATAATGAAAATAGCATTTCAGAGTAGCTCCTCCTCCTTAAATGACAGTTAATGTGTACTTTATCATTTTTATTTCCTGAGGTCTTTTGTTATTGTTTTCCTTTACATTTTCTCCTTAACAACCAAACAGGCATAATTCTAAGGTGGCATAAACAGATAAACTGTAAATATAGGCCTCCTTTAATGTTTTTTTCTTTTTCATCCATATTGAAAAGGGAAAAAACATTTATTACTTATCTTATTAACATTGAGAATAATAGTGGAACAAAGCCTGGAATGGAATTCACCTCTTTATATTGGATTTGTGGACTGTGAAAAGGCATTTGATGGTGCAGACAAAGAATCACTTTGGAAATTGATGAGACACCATGAAGTTCCCCTGAATGAAGATCATTAACTTAATGAAGAAAACAAATGAAGACAAGACATGCAGAGTTCTTCATGAAGGACAACTTACAGAACCATAGATTTAAACTGGTGTGAGTCAGGGATGCCTCTGTCACCATTTCTCTTCCTATTGGCTATAGAAAACAAAGATAATGAGAATAAGTGCAGGAAATAAACAGTATTGCACTTGAAGAAACACCACAACAAGATATTTAATCATACATATACCTTGGCAGCAGTATAGACACTGTTGGAGGGACAGACACAAATATCAAAATCAGAATACAAAAGGCTAGAGCATTGCTTGGGAAATATATGGAGATAAAAAGAAATCAAGTCCATCACAAAAATAAGTATCTTAAATTCAAATGTCAAGTCAGTCCTATTGTATAGCTCAGAAACATGGAGAACAACAAAGACAGCGACAAAATAGCTACAGACTTTCATAACTGGGTGCTCACATAGAATAGGAGGATTAAAGTGGTATTACAAGATCACCAATATGGAACTGATGACAGGAACCAGACAAATGCCGGTGGAACAAAAGATGAGAACACAACACTGGATATGGATAAACATACATTTAGTAAACCTTTAGATAGCATTACCAGGCAGTCCTTATTCTGGAATCCCCGGGGAATGAGAGGTAGGGGAAGAACAAGAAACACATGGAGAAGAGAACTGGAGACAGACATGAAAGGCATGAAGAAAACATGGAAAAACCTTGAGCTGATGGCACAGGACAGGAAGTCTTGGTATAAGTTTGTTGATGGCACAGGACAGGAAGTCTTGGTATAAGTTTGTTGATGGCACAGGACAGGAAGTCTTGGTATAAGTTTGTTGATGGCACAGGACAAGAAGTCTTGGTATAAGTTTGTTGATGGCACAGGACAGGAAGTCTTGGCACAGGACAGGAAGTCTTGGTATAAGTTTGTTGATGGCACAGGACAGGAAGTCTTGGTATAAGTTTGTTGAATGACCTATGCTCCTTGGGAAGCTGAAGCGTGAAGATATAAGCTGTGTGCCACTGTGAAGAAACATTTCATTTGATAATTGTAAAGATGAATTAGCTTTTCAAACCATCGTTGATAATATTATGCATTTATGTCTATTTTCCCACAACAGAGGGCAAGGACCGAGAGGCAGAAGCTAAAGCTGTGATGAAACAGCTAGAGAAAAAGTATGCAGCACTCAAAGTTGTGCATGTGATTGAAAAACTGGGCAACAAATATGTATGTACATGTCCTTTTAAACATAGTTTTTAAAATATAATTAGACAACTTCAATATAGGTTTAGTCATGTGTAGTTCCCTAGGTCTGTGATGAGACAAAGAAAGAATTGGGCTATTGCTCCCGCAGGCATGTCATATAAGATGACTAATATGGGACTGACAACCTCATCATGTAAAACAAATTGTTACAGAAACCACTAATGTAAAGAGCATGTAAATGTTTGGTACAGGCTTCATGCAGCATGAATGGAAAACATTCATAGAAGCTTCCAGTCTACAAGAACTGGTGTGGATATACTGTCCTGGTCATGCTGGGGTATGTGGTAATGAAAGAGCTGACAGACTAGCATAAGAGCACCCATAGTGGGGACACTGGATATGGATAAGGGAGATATACTGAGAACAATAAATGATCGCCTGTTAGAGAATGACACTGCAATAGATGAATCATCAAGGTTAAAACTGTTGGAATTTGGCATCAAACGTAAAGCTAGTAGAGATGGACGTATGAGAGGATGCATCCGTCGTGTTTACAACCAGCGAGCTACAGGAACAATTAGCATTCACACTCTTCGACATATACTGATGGAGACTGAGCACCTATGGGTTTGCCCAGAGTGCAATGATGTCAATTCTGCAAAACAATAACAATAACTGCTTTGTTTAACAGTACTTTTTTGTTAAGTCAGATATTCAGAATAGAAAGTGAAGTGAGATGTGCAGAATATAATTCTGAGTGAAATACACCAAATAGAGTGTTAAATGAGGGACACATAATAAAAAAAATAGGTCAAGTACACAGAATATTGTGCTGAGTGAATACATAATATAAGTACCCAAAAATAGGATCCAGTTATGCTAAGATTTCATGTTAACACACAGATTTTCTTTGCGTCTAACAGCAATCTCTTATTGCAAATGATGGGGATTTACTAACTAGAGAAAGACTCTGCTGTGGACTCTCCATATTTGAGGTAGTTCTCAAGCGCATTGAATCTTTCCTTACCAACCCACTATGGCATGGAGACCCACCAGCTAATGGTGTAATGAATGTGGACAAGTGTAATGAATTTCATCGCCTTTGGTCAGCCATTCAGTTTGTTTACTGCATTCCTCTTGGAGAAAATGAGTTTACCATTGAGTAAGTATATGTTATTTATCCTTGAACTCTACAATTATGACATCATCATTTACCTTGTCACTTCCAATAGAGCATGAAACCACAGCTGTATCTGGTTCCTTTTGCAGGAGGCCTGCACCAATCATTCACATGCTCTTGCAGCATTGGTTTCTGTACCAGTTTCCTGAGATGGTAGAAAACATTCCTGGCGTTGAGAGAAATAATAGCCAGACTGCAACAGACAGAAAAAGCATAATGACAAAATACATAGAGAAACATTACCCAAGCAACACCTAGACACATGCATACACAGATGAATCAGTAATGAATGCAACAGAAGATGGAGGTTGAGGTGTGCTTCTGGTCTTAAGTACTGGTATGCACAAAAATATGTCAGTGGCAACAAAAAAATTCTCAAGTAACTTCAGAGCACAGGCAGAGGCATTAAAAACTTTCAAAGAAAGCAGTAGTCAGTTTGAGGCTTTTTGCATCTTTATAGAGCTTTTCCACGAATGGTACTGGTGTCAGCCATATGTGCTTTCTATGTTCCTCATATGTTGGGCATCTTTGAAGCAGATGTTCAGCAGTCATTTTATCAGTGCCACAGTTACACTGATCGGAAGTTCCTATCTTTAGCTTGTTGAATAGATGGTATCTCAATCTGTTGTGGCCAGTGTGAAGTCTGAAGATTATCACTTGTTCTCTTCTGTTGAGCTGGTAGTATGCATCATTTTGTGTGTGACCTGGATGCTCTACATCCCATTTGTTTCTGTATCTGTTTCTGATAATATTCTTTGCATCCTCAAAAGTTAGATTTGCATCATGCTGAGGTAGATTTCCACCTTCCTTTGCAGTCTGTCATCCTTTTCATTGCTGGTGATGTAACAATGAGATGGGATCCATTGGATCACAACACTTTTGAATCGTTGACATAGTTTGTGGAGCACTATTCTGAGGTCATCCAGGTCTGTATTATTTTGGTTTTTCAACACTGCAATTACTGACTGTGCATCGGTAAAGAAAGCAACTTGTCTCTCTGTGCTTTCCTCTGTCATTATAACCTCTGCTGCAACTTACAAGGCCTCTGCCTCTGCTCTGAAGTTACTTGAGGATTGTCCTGTTGCCACTGACAACTTTTTTTGTGCACCATTGCTTAAGGTCAGAAAGACACCTCCACCTCCATTTTCTGTTGAATTTGTTGCTGATCCATCTGTGTATGCTTGGGTCCAGGTGTTGCGTGGGTAATGTTTCTCTATGTATTTTGTCGCTATGGATTTTCTCTCTGTTGCAGTCTGTTGTGAGAAGTTACTGTGATTTTATTTTCCACAGGCCCCATTTTTCTTCTCCATGAATAGTATTTGAGTTTAGTCTTTTTCTGTAGGTAATTAATCGCGGTTTTTTTCATGAGGGATTACGGTAGGTTTATTTTATACTCGCACCAGTTTTCTTTTCTTTAAAGTAATCGCGATCACGCAGTCTCATTTTCTTTGTAAAATACGGGTGGTCATTTTTATTGTATTAGGCGCTTGAGTGTTATTAGGCGGGGTACAATTTTCCAGACGCTAGTAACCCCCACCCGGTAAAACGAGGGATGGGGCTAAAAGCGCGACCAAGGTTTCAGCTCGGTAATTAATGGAATTACTCTGGTAGGCTAATAGGTCAGCGGTTTACTCTTACGTTCTAATTATAGCTCATGAGCATGGACTAATTTTAGATTTTGCGGCAAGACGATTGGTTCAGAAGAGCAGCCCCTAAAGCGAAGCAAAGCGATGACTCACTCATAGCGTGGGCTTGCATCAGCTTTTTTTGTAATAAATACCAGAGATAATCGAGTTGCGGGTCCCTTTGTCTGCAGAAATATTCAGCCGTGAAATCGAAGTCATATCGCTTGCTCAAATTGAGATATTCGGTATTGGGTACGTAATAGATTTAATAAGCATAGTACTTATGGTGGTTTCTTAAATAGAATCTTAGCCCGATTAAGTAAATTTTTCTTCGGGGGAGTTAATTTTATATAAATGAAAGTGCCATCAATTACTAGCTTATAGAAGTATTAAGTATTAATAATGGAAAGGGGTGCATCTAAAGTTTCTGTGAATAAGTAGCAGTGTCTATGATTTTTGTAAATGTTTTTGAGATATTAACTGTGTATGGTTTAGCGCTAAGATAAAGGGGTGTTCGGTAATGTGTAGTGGTAAGTTTTGTAAATCGCAATTTAATTCTGATAATTTTTGCAGTGTAAAATACGCTAGAGTAATTGTGTGTATGTTATTTTATTGGGCATTTAATTTTGTGTATGTTATTTTATTGGGCATTTGATTTTGTGTACGTTATTTTATTGGGCATTTAATTGTTACGTAGTCGGATGGTGAGGGATATAATAAATAATACGGAGATGGGATTTATTATTCCTAGAGAGGTCTAGTTTAATTTGTGTTCAGCGAGGATTCACCACAGTCAGTCTATACAATAAGTAGGGCCAGGAATTTTAGTACAGGAGTTCACCTAAGTATATGAATTGTTGTGACTAGCACAAAAAGATTTAGGTCAGCTGCGTCTGTGTTTTCCTAGACAGACAGTGTTGAAATGTGGGGTAGTTTGACCTGTGGTTAGGAAATAATTATGTATCGTTGTGCACAGCGGGTGAAGGGGAGCAGTATTGATTTAGGGGCTAGACGGGTGATGTATTTATTTAAGGGAGTTATGTGTTAGAGATGAGTTTATTTTGAAGTTGTTGTACATTAGTTGCATTTCTTTGTTTACAGCAGTTTCAGGGCACAGTGGGAGAGCGTAATCTGTCTCTACAAATTACCAATGGCAAAGTTTGGCATCTCAGGAGCCGAGAGCTCGAGATATCACCAGAGGCGAAAGAAAATATAATATGTTCTCATGCAGTGAAGACATTCTTCAGCTGGGAACGGGATTTTCCTTAAAATCCAGAGCTCTGAGCTCTTTTTTATAACACACTCAATTAGGCGCGTGTGACCGTAGGAGGAAGTAAGGAACGGCACCAAATAATGGTATATAGTGTGACAGTCTGACTTTGTGGAAAGGGAGGAAAATCTGTATATCACTTGTGCTAAGGGAAATAATCACAAGACTTTCTTTGTTGTGGTTCTTCTGGGGAAGACTGGTTATTCACCAGAGATGTTGCTTCCAGAAGTAAGGAACAACCCAGGTAATCATGAGTGCTCGTAAGTGCCTTTGTGGTTTTGAAACTGAACTTGAAGCGTTGACTATAAACAGCAACTTTAACAGTCAAGGGAAATTTCAATAGTGCAGAGTATTTGTTAAGTCCAAATGGTTATAAAAGATGTTCTTTATTTCCTTTCGTTTTCAAAGCAAACCGTGGCAACCCGAGAGAAATTTCTGGTGGGGAGGAAATGAAAACTGCCAGCTTTAGCCTTTAAGATGAAAGGCTTACGGCTCCTCAATACTGTAGTCGTTTAGTGGCATCCATGGAAAATCCTAGCGAAATAAAAATTCGAACGAGACTTCAATTAAAACTAAATCAAACTTACAAGTAGTGGACCAAACCACAATAAAATCGTAGCAGGGGTTAGTGCTGGGTCACTAATTTACCCTGGTTGGTAGGAGATCTCTAGACGGTTATATTCTTGTCCTAACCGTATGAGTCAAAGGCTTAGTGTTCAATAGTAGGGGATGCGCCATGTTGCTCCACACCTCGACTAGAGAACGCCTTATGTTGGTTTGACTCTAGCTCTGAGATAACTGTCTCAAGCTCTGATGGTCACTATGATGCATCAGTCTTTATACTAGTCTGGTACTATGGCTTGCCAGAAGAAATATTTCTCATTGGAGTTAAGACCGGAAACCTTCTAATGATTGGTCTTGGGGGCTAGTGGACTGTTGAAATACTCTTTAACCTAACTAACTACGAATCCTCTAGTCTAAAATTATTGTTTCTATGTGATGATGACCAACCATTGTTTAAAGTTCTCTCTAATCTAAATGTTTTCCGGTCTGACTTGTATGGAGGCCACACAAGGTTTGATGACATCATGGGTTCATGTGTGTCATGACTGATGATGTCATTGATTCTTGACTAGTGGTTTATTTATCTCTAACTAGTCATTCATAAGTACTTTACTATAAGGCTAACAGTTGTAGCGATGTAGTAGTCTACACTGTTACATACGCCCGGGGCCGCCAAAGTGTATCCCATAGGGAGACACTTTAGTCCCTAAAAAAAATGACTAATCCCTAAAAATATCAGGGTTCATGTATCCCACCAGAAATCATGTCGGATGGAATACAACAATCAATAGATGGGAATGATGGGTGAAACAATATCATTAACATTTTAAGAAGTAATTATGTAGGGGTGGGGACTGATGGATATAGTCAAGGGACATAGGTAGGGACTGATGGACATAGTCAAGGGATATAAGTAGGGACTGATGGACATAATCAAGGGACATAAGTAGGGACTGATGGACATAGTCAAGGGACACATGTAATGACAGGGGATGACATGGTAGGAACCATTAGCAATAATAATGGGCAAAAATAGAACTGAACAATCATCAACCAACTAGCAAACCGCTTTTATGTGTTGATAGTTATCAATATCTCTCAAACTTATGCGAATTATAAAATGTGATAGAACATGACAAGCGAATTAACGTCGCAAAGGAAAACTGGGAACAAAAATGGCGGACGCCCAAAATGGCGGATGTACAAAATGTCTGTCACCCTACACTTCAACTGAAGTGGGTGATGAAATAAAATTAATGGAACAAATGGAAATGGAACCACAAAACTTGGTGGCAAAGTATGGGCAAAATGGGTAAGTCTTATAATAAAAATAATGACTACGCCGGTGTAACAATAACCGGAAGCAATGCAAGTATTGTAAACATGGTAATCAACGGACTAAGGTACTCAATGGAGAAATGGCAAATAGTTAAATCACATATGTTGGTGGAACAAGAACTGGAAATTCAAACAATCATAACGCAAAATGGAGTCATTATCATATTAAGTCATGAATGATGCCAACATTAGTGGCGGGTGAAGATGTACATTAGTTACACACTTTTATTAGGTACAACAGAACGAACTGAACACTCAAATCTGGGCAAAATCTTACGTCAAAAGTATAGCAAAAAAAAAAAAACAAAGGGACATAAAAGATGGTCAAGAGCATAGGAAAAAAAACAAAGGGACATAAAAGATGGTTAAAAGCATAGGGAAAAAAAACAAAGGGACATAAAAGATGGTCAAATATTAAATGAGTCAAAAATAACGTGACTTAATGACACTAACGCATGTGAAAGGGAAATACATTAACTAACATATATGAGGACTACACAGTTCTTCTGAGTCGGGAGATCTCCATCAGTAGTGTTTAAAAGAAGGTCGCAAGGGTAACTGTTCATGTACTGGGAGATTTGGTAATGTCTTTCTTGCGGATGAAAATGTAACAGCTCTCCATAAATAGCACTTCTTTGACTTCATGGCAGAACTGGAAAAGTGCGTAAAGTCTTTGACCGATATGTCCGGGGTTGCGTAACGGTTGGTCTTTACTGTAGCATCAGGATCAATCAATTCAGCAGTGGGAGCATTGTGTAAGAGACTTGCTTCATAATACACGAGAAACAGGGTTTGACACCATGCTTGAAAATGGCATCAGGGCAGGAAATGTCAACATGACAGGAGTCGGCATCTGGGGGTAAGTACAGTTCAATACGAAAAAAACAGGGTTTGACATCATGCTTGAAAATGACATCAGGGCAGGAAATGTCAACATGATGGGAGTCAGCATCTGGAGGTAAGTACAGTTCAATTCTTAAGCATCTTTGCAAAAATGTTCATTGCTTCCAATCTTTCAATGGCTTGCAATGACAGGCGAGGATCGTACTGTGTAGGTTGGGATGTAGGAACAATGGCATGGACAACAGGAGTGGACGGGACATGACGGGAGGGTCGGGGTGGAGGCTGAGGAATGGCAGGAGGACAACGGCGGGGAATGCGTAATCTACGGGACAGAGGTGTGACAGGTGGGGGCGGAGGAAAGGGACTACGGTGAGGAGAATGAACAGAACCATGGGAGTGACGAATACGGGGACGCACATGGGTGGCCTGCTGGAGAAGGTACTTAGGACGGGGAGCAGAATCGCCAGATGATGTCGAATGACGACGTTTAGAAGGAAAACGAGCTGGGGGAGGAGGAAGATCAGGTTCAGTATCAGAAGAAGCAGAATCGGGGGAACTGTCAAGGTCTGACGGAGGGGGAGGAAAATAATCAGAGGTTGGAAGAGCAGGTTCAACATTCGAAGAGTCTGAATCAGGGGCGGTATCAAGGTCGGAGGGAAGCGGAGGAAAATAATCAGAGGGAGGAAGAGCGGGGTCAGAAGGGAGGTGTACAGAGGGAGGAGGGGAAGTAACGACAGGAGTTGTTGCTGTAAGAGGAGGTACAATAACATCATGCTGAAGTGAAGCATGAGAGGGGCCCAGAGTAATGGAGGGTAACTCAGCCAAACGCGCGTCACGGGAGTGGATACGGGAGTACAGTTCAGGAGGAGGGATAGGACCTTCAGAGGTGGAACAGGAACGATAACGTCTGGTTCGATCAACTATATGGGAGGGAGAAGAAGGAGAAGGTACCGAGGAGGCGGAGGGAACAGCAGCTCGACGGACTACTCTAGACCGGAGTTTGTGTAAAACATCATCACTGGGAGGACTATCAGAGTCTGATGAGGAAGCATCATAACTATGGGGCTGAACAGGTGTAAGCGGATCAGGAGGAGTGTTAAGGTAGACGGGGGCAGATCTGATGCCGTCTGATGTAGGACAAAATGAAAGTTCAGACATGGATGGAGAGGATGAAGGGTTAAACTGGAGGGTAGCTTTTCGCATGGGGCGGCCAGACAGAAGAGGAGGAGGAGGGACAGTGTAGGGGCATTGCTCATCTAGTCGTAATTGGGTATCATGAGCTTTGGTTTCATGGTGTCGCTCTTCATTCCAAATCACGAAGGTAACAGGGGATGTCTGTTCTACTATCTTGTACCCAGAAAGCCAGCGATGATCAAATTTATCGCTACGGACATGCTTCTTAAACCAGACCAAATCACCAACATGGAAGGAGGGTAGGTTAGTGCCCTTATCAAGCAAACGCTGTCGCTTCTTAAACGCCTTGAGAGTGTTATGGTGAACTTGCTGGTGGGTGGAACGTTTCTGTCACAGGATAATCTCAATGGGATTATCACCCATATATTTCCGCTGAGGAGTAAGGAGATTATCTAAAGGTAGGCGTGGTTCCCTGCCATACAAGAGGTAGAATGGCGAGAAACCAGTCATATCATTCACATTGCCACGCAGAGCCTCAAGAACTTGGGGTAAATAAAAATCCCAATACTGCGGATTATCAGCTGTGAATTTGGAGAGGATGTTATGAAGAGTCTTATGCATTCTTTCATTGCGACCATTTGACTGGGGCCTATAGAAACTAGTCATCTTATGTCTTATATTAAGGGCTGCGAGAGTAGAATGGAAAGGTCGACCAGTAAATTGCTTCCCATTATCGGAAAGAATAGTCTTAGGATAGCCGTGGCGAGGCACAAAATCATTATGGAAGATTTCAGTTACTTCTTCAGAGGAAGAGCCACAAAGTGGAAAACATTCAGGCCAGACAGAATACTGGTCTACAAAATGCAAGACATGGGTATTACCGGACTGAGAAAGAGGGTAGGGACCAGAGAGATCAACGCTGACGCATTCCATAGGGAAATGTGTCAGAGACATCAGTTGGGTAGGGATACGCAGAGGCCGCATGTTGCGCTGCTTGCATGTTCTACAAGAGTCAACATATTCGGCAACGTCCTTATAGAGAGAAGACCAGTAATATCGTTTAGAAATAATGTCTCGTGTTTTATCTCGCCCCATGTGGCCATTAGAATCATGGAAATCATGGAGAACACGAGGGATAAGATGCTTAGGAAGACAGATGAGGAGTTTATCTGGACATTTAGGGTTAATCCAGTAAAGAACATTATCAGAGGACTGAATAGTGTAATTGGAAACGGATTTGGGGTCACCCTGAAACTGAGAGCGAATCTGCATGAGTGCAGGATCTCGAAGTTGTTCCTTCGCAGTGAAAGAAGGAAAAAGGAGCTCATCAGGAGAGCAAGAAGGAGTTTCATGAGTAGAAATGACAGGAGGAGGACAGTCAGCATTAATGACAAGTATTTCTTTAGCGTTATCGTCAAGGTCTGATGACGCCTTAGGATCTGGTCTAGAAGAATAGGAGGGATCCGTACAAGTATCATATGGAATCCGAGACAGAAGGTCAGCTACAGTGTTATGTTCTCCTGGAATATGCTCAATGGTAGCATCATAACTCTGTAAATTCAGAGCCCAGGTTTGTAGCTTACGGGGTTGCTCAGACGTCTTGGATAGTCAAGTGAGCAAAGGCTTGTGGTCGGTACGGATTAAAACCTTTGTACCACGTAGATAGAAGTCTAACTTTTGCAATGCATAGTGTATGGCAAAAGCTTCCTTCTCGGTAACGGTCCATCTTTGTTGAGACCGACTAAGTGCGTGAGAGAGGAACGCAATAGGCATCTCGTTTGGGACTTCGGCAATAATCAGAGGAGAGTCCGAAACGTTGGCCTGGACAAGGTAAGCACCAACGGCCCGAAGAGAAGCGTCTGTATACAAAATCATTGGACGTCTAATGTCTGGATACACCAAACGAGGGATCTTAGTAAGGGAAGACTTAAGATAATTGAAAGCATCTTGGCAGGCGTCAGTCCATCGGAAACGAGCATACTTTTTAGTTAGAGCAATAAGAGGCTCAGCAGCTCGAGAGAAATTGATTATATGCTTTCTATAGTAGGAACAACTGCCCAAGAAACCGTGAACGTGGCGAACAAAAGTAGGGGGGCATATCACAGATGGCCTGCACTTTAGCATCATCTGGGCGAACACCATCTTGGTTGATTATGAAGCCAAGATATCTGGCTTCGGTTTGTAAGAAGGCACATTTGCTTAACTTGAGCATTACATTATGTGCCCTTAATCGGTTAAAAACTTTCTCCACATGGAGTAAATGATCCTCAAGGGTTCCTGGAGTGTGAATCAAGATGTCATCAACATAAACCAAGGCGTAAGATTGCATGCCCTTCAGTACTTCGTCCATGAGGGACATATACGTGGCAGGGCTGGTCTTTAGGCCGAAAGGCATGACATTCCACTGGTAACTCCCTATGTGTGTACAAAAAGAGGACTTCATTTTGGCTTCCGGTGACATCGGAATGCACCAGAATCCAGAACGGGCATCTAGGGTAGTGAACCACTTAGACTTGCCAACGGTTGCCAAGATATCATCAACCCGAGGAAGGGGGTATGAGATAACTTTGGTGATGGCATTGTAACCGGAATGATGATCACATTAGTAGTTTAGTAATTATCCTTTAAATAATTTCAGTATGCAAGTTATTGATGACGTAATTTTCACATAGCCTCTTATCGACATTTTAAAATAAAGACTTCTAGACAGTTACAGGAAATGATACGAGACCTGAAAACCTCTAAACAGATATAATAATACCCTCGAATAAAAGCTTATACCATTCGCTATCATAGAAACTTGTGTAGAAACTTGTGACGTAAATATGACATCGACAAAAACTAGTGGAATATCCGTATTGACAGAAATCAAAGTAACTTTCCCCCAAACAGTCTTAGGAACCAGATTGTATATATTGACGCCCAAAACCCTTAGCAAAAGAGAGCCAAACAAGTGTCTAAAAGAAGAGTCAAAGAAGAGTAAAAGCCAGGAGCCAAAGCCAGGTCATTCTGGATAGTCCGAGAGCCTTAGGTTCCTAGCAGATTTGCTGACCGCCACTTTATATTGGCAAGAGAATAATGGCTAACCTGACCCCTAGCCCTATGACAACATATACTTCAGGTTGGTAAAAGGTCTCGACTTAGACTTACGCATAGTAGACAGGATGAAATAGATATACATAAGCTCATCAAAATGCCCTAATGGATTTTATGAGATGATTTCGTATGAGGAAACGAATGTTACTGAATTGAGAATAGGATCATCTTGTAATCTACCACCATACATCTGAAAGAAGCTATAATAAACTTTTCATATACAACGTCGGACTTTGCTTAAACTGCTGTTGGAAGTTGTTGAGTTTGACTTGTACATTGTTTAGGAACTCTATAAGGAAAAAAAATGGACCGTACTGCCTTTTATATTACATTGTGATTACTTCCAACTATCAAAATCTGAATACGAACCTGGATCCCGTACCCTTTGATCAAGTTAAACAATACCTCTGGAGGATCATCCAGTTAACTCAAACTTGACACAGCAACCTATAAATATATTGATACCGCCAACTTAAATATATTTATGCTGTGAACACGAACTTGTCAATTATAGGTTATGTAACTAAAAAGATAGAATACCGTCGGAATGCTTCCTTTGCTGTCCTTTAATTCCTTCAACGGAGAATAGCTCCTTAATTAACTGGTCACAATTAATACATTGGCACAATACCTGCTTCTTAGTTGGTGTGCCAATGTAACACGCATTCTCGCTATAACATATATACCTATCGAGCTATTCTGACCTGCTTTAATAATTTTCCGACGGATTATTCATTTATATAGAAGAACGTTAAATTAAATGAAATAGAACCCCAAACCAGTTTTACCCCTAAAATATTAACTATGTGAATACGGGCACAGCATTTAAGGCCCGATAATCGCAACAGAAGCGATTAGTACCATCCTTCTTAGTGACTATTACAATGGGGGAAGACCAGGAGGATCGGGATCTCTCAATGATACCTGCTGCCAACATATCCGTAATTGATTTCTCCACGATCTCCCTATTCTTAAGTGGAGTGTGGTACGGCTTAAGTGAGACAGGCACTTCAGTGGTGGTATGGATTTCCATTGTTACAGTATTGGCTCTTTTCAGTTCCCTGTCTGAGAGAGCAAAGATATCATGATTTTTCTTGACGAACTGACGAATGCGACTGGCATGTGGGGAGTCAGTTGTCACTTGCTCCATTAATTGAGCAAGGCGTGTGGGTGGCACATTCAAGGAGGAGGAGGGAGAAGGAGAAAGTTGTGGGAAAAGAGGCTGAGGAGGAGAAGTACGATAACCGGAAGTAAAGGTAGGAGAGGAAAGTGAACGGTGCTGAGGAGGGTAGTTACTAAACGATACACACGCATTAGTAACAGCACCAATGGTGTTGGGGTATGAGGAGGGAGGTTGATGAATTAAATGTGAAGGAGTAGTGGAGGGTCGGGTATCACACACTGTGGAGGGAGGAACAGAGGCCCGAGGAGGTAGGGAATGTGATGCTAAGTGAGCAATCACTGTACAACGTTGGATAGTCACATGTTTCCCAGAAGTATTTAACAGCATGACGGGAAAATCACGCTTAGTGGAAATCTGAACAATGCCATCAACAACATTGATGCAGGGGTCATCAATGATGTCAATATCAGGCAATGGTTCCACCATGACAGAATGGCCAGAAAAGACATAGTCAGATCGTTTGACCCGACCAGTTTCAATAGTCAAAGAGTGAGGCTTTAAGGTGACAGGAGCAATGAGGCGGACAAGGGATGCGATGTGAATATCATCCTGAAGAGGGATGAATTCACCATTGACGCGAATCTGTCGCAAGTCAAAATAGATTCGGGCTTGATGAAGAAGGAGAAAATCACGACCAATAATAAAGTTACGGGACATGCCTCTTGTGATGATAAATGGATGGACAATAGATTGTGAACCAATCTTGAGGCTTATCATCGCAGTTCCAATGGAACGTAAAGGTTGGCCAGTAACGGAGGCTAAAGGAGTAGAAGAAGGAAAAAATTTTATGTGCCTACGAATCTGACAAAACAACTGTTCACGGATGAGGCTAACAGTTGCTCCAGTATCAACAAGAGCACGGTAGCTTTTCATGTTGATGGAGATAAGGCACGATGAAGGATCCGGAGTGACAGAAGGAGGAGAAACATAAGAAAGAGAGGAGCAAGACGCCATAGGTGGGGAAGACAGAAAACTATTATTGTGGAAGGACCAATGTGAGGATGGTTTCAGGCTACCCAGCATGGTCCTGGCTACTGGGCAACCCAAGAGTTTCCCTGATTCATTAAGGGTGTAGGATGGGACTGTCTACTTGAAAAGGAGCGCGGATGACCTTGGGGGGAGGGCACAGGAGCGATAGGAAGCCATGAAGGTTGGCGAGGTCGTTGCTGTCTGTTCTGGTAATGTTGTGGCTGTGGCACAGGATTACTTTGAGTCTGTGGACTGTATTGTGGCCGCTGAAAACAGCTGCGCGAGACGTGTCCCCGTTGCCCACAAGTGTAACATATAACTGAAGTTACTTGATGGACCTGTGGCGCTGGTTGATGGTGAAGGCGTCGAGGTTGGCACTGATGGTGGCAATCATTAGAGGGGGGCTGTGGCGATCTCGAAGGTTGCTGCCAAGAGTGGCGGCAATGGCTAACGTCCATCGGTTCTTCATCAATTCTGTGATCAAGACGAGGCTCACGACCGAGACGGTTGGTAAAACGTTTCTTTACATTGTCCTCTGTGATGGCCCGTTGAATCGCATCTGTGACAGTCTGAGGATCCTTGCGGATCAAATGCAATTTTAGTGTGTCGGATGACAACCCATCAATGAAAATACCAACAAGCTGCCGATCAATATCCGCAGATGTGGAAGAAGAATCGATGAAGGCATCTTCCGCTAAGTTCAACAATCTGTCCGCATAAAATTGGACAGGTTCCTGTCTATCCTGGCGTACTCTACTGTGGTGAAAAATTCTAATCCACATACATAAATTAGAAAATAAATGTAAAGCCTAACGAAGTAATTCAATAGAAAGAAAGAAGAATGGTAAAAAAACAGTGCGGTCACAATAGCGTACGCCTGTGTTGTAGAACGCCATAATGGCTGAACAAGAAAACCCCTTTTTCTGCTCCGTCTGCATAAACTACACGCGTGTCTAAAAATAAAATGGGTACTGTGTTTCTTAGAAAACCTTGAGATACGCAAACTGCATAATGACCTAGATATAATACTACATTAATGTCATTATATACACTACGTTAACCTAAAAGACAGACGGGCTTAGAAGAGAGAGAGAGAGATGCACGGAGGAACGCATGCAATACTACCACGTCGTCTCGCGATTAAAAAGTGAACGCCAATCACACGCAAAAGGCATGAAGACCTGATTTTTTCAAATAAACAGTAAATAAAAAACACTAACGATACGAGGTTAGGTTTTGAAAACAGGTTTAAGCTCTTATTGGGAAACATGACATTCTACTGATTTATGTCTAAGCTCCTGGCATTAGTCTGACAGTACAGAAGACATCCTATGATATAGAAGTTAATGGGTGGTAAAAAACAAATACACGACTATCCTATAATAATACATATTTTGAACGAAGCCACTTAGCCCCATTAAACTTATATATTTGTGTGCCTTAGGACTTGCTGACAAAGAATATGTTATGTGTTACGCAAATAGGCTAGTAATTAACAAATTATAGCCAAAATCCTATAGTGGGGGTGTCTGACAGCACAAGATCATATTTGCTCATAATGGCATGTTTGAAAAACACTGCTTTAGGGGAAATGAGGCCAACAAGTTAGATACGTTTTGATTGGCTGTAGTAATATGTAAGGCGAAACCTTATTAGTCGAACTACAAATACTATTATGGTGGTTAATGGCAACATGTAGGATGGGTACACATTTTTCAAAGGCTCGTGTAAACATGGTCTCATTGGTTAGAACGTTTGATATGGTCAAATAGAAGCGTCAGTTCAGGGCCAGTTTTGAAAATACATTTTGTGAGAAGCAAGTGCGTTGAGAGCAAGCTAATATTTTTCTAAATAAAAGCCTGGGATAAGGCAGATCGAAATTGTGCCAAAATTCATCGCCAGTCAACGTTACTTGTGTATATTTCCATGAATTGTGGTAAGCTAGACATATTTCCTATATATATATATATATATATATATATATATATATATATATATATATATTTTATATTTATATATATATATATATATATATATATATATATATATATATATATATATATATATATATATATAATATGAAAATTGAATATGAAATGATAAATTGTGTCTGTATGTGTGTGGTTCAGTAGCAAACAGAAGGCAAAGCCTAGATATTGCTCCACCATGTAAAAGCTTGTCAGAGAGGAGTATAACTGCATAGGCATATATGGGATTGCCAAATAGTAACATGAAACCTATCCTATTGTATACAAGGAATTAACGCTGGAATTGCAGAGGCATTGTAACCATTAGGGAGAGGAATACTGGTGTATATTGTCACATGAGAAGCTAGCAGTTGGCCTACAGCGCTGAACTCTGTGTTTGTAATGTCCTGTACTTCATTGTGGAAATAGATATATATATTAGTTCTGAAAAAGGAGGTACAACCTTCTTATTTCAGGGACCGTGGTACTGAAGTATTAGAGCAGCACCTGGTCTGAGTTTTGCTGGATCCAGAGGGCTGGCAGCAGACTCCTTGTCCAAGATATCGACCAGTGGTGTATTTCAAGATAACTGAGAAACAAGCGAGCAGAGGAGACAGTTTTCCTGCCGCCGACACATAAGTTAAGAATACGTCAGCCAGAGCAGCTCACCCTTGTATAACCCACCCTAAAATTGACTGTAATATTAAATCAAGACGGACAGTTATTGTTTACAATTAAAAGAAACTGTGATCCCTTCAATATTATTTCCACCAGTAACAAACACATGAAGTCGTGATGACAAACAACAACCTAGCTTCAAAAGCCAGTATTACCTCATAATACTACATCACAGCCCTACACACATATTGTAATAATATTAAATGTCAGGACAAAGATCCTTTGTATAAATTTTGTACATACACATTGTGTTTACATTTGATTGTGATTCCTGATTCACTCTGTAGTTGGATCAGGATATCTATTAGTGAAATAAATAAATACATAATTTAAAAGTTAACACTTGACTTACTTAAGCTAGTCTTCTAGAGTGTTATATGTATGTGCTTGTCATAGTGTTGTAAAGTGTTGTGAATCTTAATTAAAGTGTTTATCTGTCTGTTGGTTGTTGTGAACTTACACTTCATCACTATCATAATCCTAGACATTCAACGTAGTCATCACAATATTCCAGAATAAGTCTGATTGAGGTCTAAATGTGGTAGCAAAGTAAGGTCATCTGTAACACACCACACTTATTAGATACAGATACCTTCACAGCTGATCTCAGTCAGTACACTAACTATTTACATAATCCCAACTTACCACATCTACGAAGAAGAGTCCATGCGTATTGACAGTCAGTTATGGAAGAATAACGGCTGACCAGTGCCTTTTTTAGCGAAGCGAAAGTTTCAGTAGGAAAAAGTTGTGCACGACGGCGCAAAAAGTCAGTTACTAATGACTGTGAAGAGAGGAATGCAACACGCTTTCGGCCCTCATCGGTTGCCAAAGGGATCAAAGACACAAACTTGTCAATGTCAATAAGCCATTGGCGAAATTGAGTAGCATCACCATGAAACGGCTTGACAATGTTATTAATATTTTGGAAGTTGGCGCTCTGTGTTATGGAGCTAAGAGTATTAGCAATCGACTGTAACGTGCTAGAAGAATTTACAGAAGAATCAGGCAAATTTTGACTCGCTGTTTGTTGCTGTGATAGTTTTGTTGAAGCAGTTGATTTTGCTGTTGCAACAAAAATACCTGATGCTCAAGCTGTTGAGTAGCTGAATCCATCGTAAAAGAAGCAGTTACGAGCTGGTCACTGGCACCAAATAATGTTATATGTGACCATGGGAGGAAGTAAGGAACGGCACCAAATAATGGTATATAGTGTGACAGTCTGACTTTGTGGAAAGGGAGGAAAATCTGTATATCGCTTGTGCTAAGGGAAATATAATCACAAGACTTTCTTTGTTGTGGTTCTTCTGGGGAAGACTGGTTATTCACCAGAGATGTTGCTTCCAAAAGTAAGGAACAACCCAGGTAATCATGAGTACTCGTAAGTGCCTTTGTGGTTTTGAAACTGAACTTGAAGGGTTGACTATAAACAGCAACTTTAACAGTCAAGGGAAATTTCAATTGTGCAGAGTATTTGATAAGTCAAAATGGTTATAAAAGATGTTCTTTATTTCCTTTCGTTTTCAAAGCAAACAGTGGCAGCCCGAGAGAAATTTCTGGTGGGGAGGAAATGAAAACTGCCAGCTTTAGCCTCTAAGGCGAAAGGCTTACCGCTCCTCAATACTGTAGTCGTTTAGTGGCATCCATGGAAAATCCTAGCGAAATAAAAATTCGAACGAGACTTCGATTAAAACTAAATCGAACTTACAAGTAGTGGACCAAACCACAATAAAATCGTAGCAGGGGTTAGTGCTGAGTCACTAATTTACCCTGGTTGGTAAGAGATCTCTAGATGGTTATATTCTTGTCCTAACCGTATGAGTCAAGGGCTTAGTGTTCAATAGTAGGGGATGCGCCATGTTGCTCCACACCTCGACTAGAGAACGCCTTATGTTGGTTTGACTCTAGCTCTGAGATAACTGTCTCAAGCTCTGATGGTCACTATGATGCATCAGTCTTTATACTAGTCTGGTACTATGGCTTGCCAGAAGAAATATTTCTCATTGGAGTTAAGACCGGAAACCTTCTAATGATTGGTCTTGGGGGCTAGTGGACTGTTGAAATACTCTTTAACCTAACTTACTACGAATCCTCTAGTCTAAAATTATTGTTTCTATGTGATGATGACCAACCATTGTTTAAAGTTCTCTCTAATCTAAATGTTTTCCGGTCTGACTTGTATGGAGGCCACACAAGGTTTGATGACATCATGGGTTCATGTGTGTCATGACTGATGATGTCATTGATTCTTGACTAGTGGTTTATTTATCTCTAACTAGTCATTCATAAGTACTTTACTATAAGGCTAACATTTGTAGCGACGTAGTAGTCTACACTGTTACACGGGTTGCCGGAGTTGTTGTAAATATTTTTCTTCACGACCATAATAATGTCGTTGTTCTAAACCCAAAGAGGGGTAACAGGGCAAGTAAAAGAAGTTGTCCAGCAGCAGTGAAGCTTCTACATTCTGAGTCAAGTACCTCGTGCTTGATACCCAAGTCATCAGTGCAGTAGTCAAGAACAGGAGAAAGGGTCAACATTCCTTGTTCTGAATGCTAATGAGAGAAGGGGCGTAACGGAGACGCCACATCAGCACATGTCGAGAGCATCAGAGAGACACTGAAGCAAGGCGGAGAGGAGAGAGAGAGAGAGAAAAATAGCCGGGACCAGTAGGGTCTTATATTATCCTTAAAGGACAAGCCTCTGAGCCATAGATATAATAAAAGTCTACTTGCGTAGCAGCCCAGTGGGGTTATTTAGTGGCGTGTATATCGCCTAAAGAGCTTGGAAGCTGTGTAGACAGTTGTTTAGGCAGTGTCAGCAGGACAGTGACAGTAGTAATATTAGTGTAGTAGGGAGTCGTGGCTAAAGTTGATGCCCCACCAATTTGATTGTGGGTAAATCATTAATCATTCTATTTTTCCCCAGCAGGGTGAACGAAAGAGTGAAAGTGGTTGGTTTTTTTGTGTCTATCAATTTAATTGTTTCTTTGGTTTTTCAGGTCTGTGCAACATTGCACGGTATTTATTTGACTGTGTTATTTGATTTAGTTGATTTGTTTAATAAAACTATAAAATGTTCACTGGATCAGGTTCTATCTAAACTATCATCATCTCATCTCAACCCGTAACCCGTCATGGGTCGTAGGGGTTCCATGGTGGAAGCATCAGCAGACAGGGTCCTCCATTGCTCTCTATCCTCAGCAATGCGTACAAGTGTGGAACAACTGTGTCCTGCCCATTCTTTGATGTTATCAGCCCAGGATTTGCTTTGCCTTCCTCTTCTCTGTTTACCTTCGACTGTTCCCTGGAGGATCGTTTTCGAAAGGGAGTCATGACGAGTTACATGCCCAAACCAGGCAAGCTTTCGACGTTTCACTACTGACAAAAGTGGTTCTTGGTGGCCTGCATAGGTGTTTATTTTCTCTCTAACATAGACATTTGTTTTGTGCTCTTTATAGCAAATGCGCAAAATTCTTCTATAACATTTATACTCGAAAGCCTGGATCCTTCGCTCCGTATCTGCAGTGAGTGTCCAGCCCTCACACCCATACAAGAGAATAGATAATACAAGTGATTTGTATAATTTGATCTCAGGAAAACTGATGTTACTTTTCCAGATCACATTCAGCCTTGTCATGGCAGCTGAGGCCATCTCAAGTCTTGTCTTGATTTCTTTACTTGATCTTCCATCACTACACATAGTGGACCCCAGATATTTAAAGGTGTTAACTTCTTCTAACGTTTGCCCATTTAACATAATGTTGGTCGGAACATGTTTCTTATGGCTATTCACCAATATCTTGCTTTTTTCTATATTAATTTCCATCCCATACGTTCTTGTTACTTTCTCCAGTCTAGAGGTAAGGTCTTGAAGTTCTGATTCTGTTCCAGCTATAAGATCGATATCATCAGCAAAACGTAGATTGCAAAGAGGTCAGCCTCCAATCGATATGGTTGTTTTATAATCGTAGAGAGCCTCCTGCATAATATATTCTAGATATATATTAAAGAGCACTGGGGACAGGATACATCCCTGGCGAACTCCTACAGTTGTTTTGAAAAATTCTCCAATGTCATTGCTTGCAAAAACAGCACTGCTTGCGTCCTTGTATAGTGCTTCAATGATATCTATGATGTTGGTATCAAAATTGAATTTTCTCATTATTTGCCATAAGCCTTCATGCCAGACGCGATCGAAGGCTTTTGTGAAATCGATGAAGTTATGGTATAAATCGTGTTGATGCTGGAGATGTTTTCGATCAGTAATCTAATATGGTGAATAGCCATAAGAAACATGTTCCGACCAATATTACGTTAAATGGGCAAACGTTAGAAGAAGTTAACACCTTTAAATATCTCGGGTCCACTATATGTAGTGATGGAAGATCAAGTAAAGAAATCAAGACAAGACTTGAGATGGCCTCAGCTGCCATGACAAGGTTGAATGTGATCTGGAAAAGTAACATCAGTTTTCCTGTGAAGATCAAATTATACAAATCCCTTGTATGGGTGTGAGGGCTGGACACTCACTGCAGATACGGAGCGAAGGATTCAGGCTTTCGAGCATAAATGTTATAGAAGAATTTTGCGCATTTGCTATAAAGAGCACAAAACAAATGTCTATGTTAGAGAGAAGATAAACACCTATGCAGGCCACCAAGAACCACTTTTGTCAATAGTGAAACGTCGAAAGCTTGCCTGGTTTGGGCATGTAACTCGTCATGGCTCCCTTTCGAAAACGATCCTCCAGGGAACAGTCGAAGGTAAACGGAGAAGAGGAAGGCAAAGAAAATCCTGGGCTGATAACATCAAAGAATGGGCAGGACACGGTTTTTCCACACTTGTACGCATTGCTGAGAATAGAGAGCAGTGGAGGACCATGTCTGCTGATGCTTCCACCATGGCACCCCTACGACCCATGACGGGTTATGGGTTGAGATGTTGATGAATCTAATATTGAAGATTTGTTCTGAGGTACTTCTTTTTGGTCTAAAGCCAGCCAGCCTGTTCCTCGGACAGGATTTCTTCTGATTTCTGTTTTATTCTGTTCAAAAGTATCCTTAACATCACTTTACTTGGATGACTAATAAGGATAATGGTTCTGTAGTTCTTGTACATTTTTAGATTTCCTTTCTTTGGAAGCGGTATTACTAATGACTGCGTCCACTCTTTTGGCCATTTTTTTGTACTCCATATCTTCTGGCAAATTGTTGTCATGATTTTTACAATATCTGGTCCTCCATATTTCAAGAGCTCTGCTGGGATATTATCCACACCCGGTGACTTCCCTCCTTTCATCGAACATCTAGCCTCTTCCACTTCTTCCCGTAATATTGCTGCATTTCCGAGTTCCCTGTTTTCGCACTTAATGTTGTTTAATATGCTATAGTCAGCGTCGAGTTTACAGTTATATAATTCTTTACCTCTACACCTCACGGTAGAAGAGGAACGACTAAGTAAGTAAGTAAGTAATTCTTTACAATATTCTGTCCACCTTGTCATTACAGCTGTTTTTTCATTGAGCAGAGCCCCATTGCTATCTTCTATGACAGTTACCCTGGGCTGTTGGGGTTTTGATAGTCGTCTTAATGTGTCAAAAGCTGCCTTGCTGTTACCTTTTATTAGCCCCGTATTAATGGACTCACATTGATCAGCTACCCATTTTTCTTTGGCCTGTTTCATTTTCTTTCTAATATTTTTATTCACCATTCTGTATTGCCATGCTGTTTCAGGAACCTCTTTCTTAACCTTTTTCATTTCCCGCCGTGTATCACATAACTTCAGAATGTCATCTGTAACCCATGGTTTGTTTATTTTCTTTCTTTTACCAAGTATTTCTGTTGCTGATTCAATGAGCACGTCTTTCATGTTCTCTGTGATTGAGTTGATATCATCCTCCAAAAAGTTGAGAGCTGCGAATTTTCCTCCAACAGTTGCCTCAAAGATTCCCGCGGTTTCTGGATCTTTCAGTTTGTCTAAATTGAATCTTAACTGAGAACATCTCTTTTGATTATAGTTCTTTTTGAGTTTAAGCTTGAGCGTCATCAGTACCATGTCGTGATCACTACCAATGTCGGCGCCAGGAAAAGTCCTAGTCTTGGCTTTATTAATACTGGACTTGAATCTTTTGGATACAAGAATAAAATCAATTTGGCCATGTATCTCAGTTTTCGGGGCATGCCACGTTGTTCTACCTGATAACTTATGAGGAAATAGTGTATTTGCAAGGGTTAGTTTATATACTAGTAGCCTTAGTCCTCGATTGTTGGTTTCTCCTGTCCCAAATTTCCCCACTGTGCCCACTGACCGTATGCATCTGGCCCTATTTTAGCATTCCAATCACCTAGCAAGATGAGAAGATCTTTCTTTGGAATTTTCTTAATTGTTTCATCCAGATTTTCATAAAATGTATCAATTGCATCATTGTCATAGTCAGTAGTGGGGGCATATACCTGTATGATGGAGATGTTCTTTGGATGTGCTGCAATACGTATGGTGATAAGCCTGCAATTTATTGGGGTGCAGCTGATGACAGAGTTCAATCTATCTTTATGTACAATAAAACCTACTCCATGCTGATGTTTGGACTCATCTCCACTAAACCAAATTTTGTGACCATCATCCGTTATTGATTCACCTAATCCTGTCCATCTGAGATCTGCTAGGCCCAGGATGTCCCACGAGTATCTAACAAGTTCATGTGTTAGTTCTCTGACTTTTCCACACACATATAGCGTGCGTACATTCCAAGTTCCAACAACAAAACTTTCTCTAGGAAGTTTCAAAACAGGTGTTTGTACCCCATTTGCTGACTTATCACTCTCAAGGGGCAATGAGAGCGTGGTCGTTGTTAATCTGGGCCTCGGCCGATCCGGCATATTATTACTGAGTTGACTTTCCATCATAGCATTTCAGTGGGCAAGAGGTTTGCTTGGCGGTGCCCATCTCCTCTCCAAGTATCCTTGCAGGTACATACAAAAATGTACCTGGAGCAATCTGGTTTTAAGGCGCCAGACACTCGCCCTTCGCCCCTTCTCCTGTTAGTATTAAACGGTGTCGCCACGAGAAGGCCAGGAGTTGGACTTATGGTGTCGCCACGAGAAGGTCAGGAGTTGGACTTTTGTTGTCAGAGGCTATGTGTTACGCACGCCTTAGGAGCATTTGGTCAGATATTGAGAGCTCGTCCTCAATTCCACTCCTGGCTATGACAACAATTGGCACCATCTAAACTATACTGTACGTATATATATATATATATATTGTCTGTATAGTGTGTCTGTGGTCTTTATTTAAACCTTATCTCCTTAGGGTAGTAAGAAGTGGTGAGTCTATAGCTATCAAAGACGTCAGGAGTGGTGAGGGAGAGTCAATCTAGGTTCTCACCCTCGAAGCCAATAGTCTCATCTTTCCACATTCACTGTCATTTTCATCAAAAATCTATCTTCTCAGTCTTTCTCAAAATAGGGTCTTGTCCACACACTCAGACAACACTCTATACTTAAATCCACCTTGTGACATCTGGCTCTTTTTTTTTTTTTTCAATTCCAGGAATGTTTTCTATCATTTCAGGGAAACGATTTTGTTTCCAAACTGGAAACTGTGTGTAGTGTAGATAGGTTTAATAGTTGATTTTGCATTTATGGAAATTGCTCTCATCTGTGGTTTGGTTGATTCTACAAAGTTGCTTCATTTGAGTCTTTGCCTTCTAAGAGCATTCATTTTATGGCACATTGGATGGTCTCTTGAATCTCTCAGTTTGTTGCTGAGCCCTGCTGTCTCATCTATCCTCCATTGGCTGGAGGCATGTAATTTTTTTGAGTTCTTTTATAGGTGTTGTCTTCGTGCCCCCGTTATAATTCTCATTGCTTGATTTTGGAGTCTGCTGATTTTATCGAAGTTTGACTTAGCTGCTGTTGCACATGCTGCAATGCCATACTCTTTTATATATATATAAAATATATATATATGTGTCTATGTATGTGTGTATGTATATATATAAATATATATGTATATATATATTTTCTTTTCCCCAAGAGAATTGTTTGGTGAAGGTTTGAACTGGGCAGGCTGTGTTCTCATCACCTTACTGGGTCAACAGAGAAGGTTTGAGGTACTAGACTTCTGCTACCATTTGCACAAAGTCAACAGAGTGGACATGAAAGATGAAAACATCAAGGGCATTGTGAGTCGTTATTATTATGTGTTTGAGAGAGAAACTGTTTGTCATTGTTAACTAATACTTTCTAGCATTTAAAAAAAAAATGATTGTAAGGAAGTAGTTAAGTCTGGGATATTTTCTGATATTAGTGAAGGCAAAATGCTCTGACAAAAAGAATAGCATAGGAAGAAAAAGTAAGGGATTTATAACTTTCATTTAACAATGATGTGTTAGTAAATGGCTGTAATTATACATAGGCACTATGTCATTGACAGTTTTTCATTGGTAATCGGTCAATCAGGGTTATAGGGTTGATCAGAGAATTAACAAGTCACTATCGTAAAATATATAATATAAAATATTGTGAAATATCAAACCTCGTTGTGGCAGACACCATCTTTCCACATAAGAATATCCACAAGATAACATGGAATTCACCTGATGGCAGAACTAAGAACCAGATAGATCACTTCTACATAAGCGCAAAATTTCGCTCATCAGTTCAAGACGTCAGAGCATACAGAGGTGCAGAGATCGGAAGCGATCATAACCTCTGCATAGCTAAACTGAGAATTAAACTGAAGAAGTTATACCAACCGAATAAAAATAGAAGAATAGATGTACACAGACTGCAATCAAATGATATAAAGGATGAATATAATGTCAAAATGAACAACTATTTCGATGCTTTAGGCAAAATTGACAACGATATCACCACCAAGACAATCGATACTAAATGGGAACAACTGAGAACAGCAATGACAGAAGCAGCTGTAGCGACCACCGGATACCTAGTACATAAAAAGAAAAAATGGATGAGAGAAGATACTTGGGATAAAATACAAGAAAGGAAAACAGCAAAACTTAAACTACTAGCGGCAAGTACACATAATGCAGTTGAATCTTGCAAACTAACTTATAACTTGTTAAATAAAGAAGTGAAGACAAAAACTCGAAGAGATAAAAGACATTTCATCAATGAACTGGCCGTAGAAGCTGTAAATGCTGTAAGAACTGGTAATAGTAGGTGCCTTTATCAAATTACAAAACAACTATGTCACCAGCCTACTGCTATGGAAACACCTGTTAAAGGTAAATTAGGGAATTCAATACCAACAGGAAAAGAACAAATGAAGAGATGGGCTGCACTTCATGGAGGTGCTAAACAGACCACCACCAACAGTAACACCTGATTTTAATAATGAAACACCCACAACCATCTTGCCAATAACTTGCGATGAATTCACGCTGGACGAGATCAAACAAGCCGTTAAAAGATTAAAAAATTTTAAAGCTGCTGGAGTTGACGAAATTTCAGGGGAAATCATTAAAGCAGTTAATGACAACAACCTCTTGAGAATTTTAGATATTATAAATGAAGTATGGAGAGAAGAACAACCACCACAACAATGGAAAGACAGTATTATTGTAAAGTTACCGAAGAAGAAAGGTGATCTATCAGACTGTAATAACTGGCGTGGTATATCTCTGTTATCAGTACCTGGAAAATTATTATGTTGCATGATGTTAGAAAGACTTAAATTGCATGCTGACGAAAAGATCAGAGAAGAACAAGCGAGTTTCAGGCCGAAACGATCATGTATTGATCAAATATTCACACTAAGAACAATTATAGAAGAATCAGTGGAAATGCAATCGCCACTTATTATCTCCTTCGTCGATTTTCAAAAAGCCTTTGATAGTCTACACCGCCCATCATTGTGGAAGATACTTACAATCTATGGTTTTCCAACAAAATATATGAATATAATCAAAGCGCTATATGACAATGCAAGATGTTGTGTTAGAACAAATAAAGGGAATACAGAATGGTTTACAGTAGAAACAGGGGTGAAACAAGGCTGTATTATGTCACCACTACTTTTTGGAATAGCTATTGATTGGGTTATGAGAAACTATACCCACAATGAACAATTAGGTATAAAATGGACAAATGGAAAATTCCTGGGGGACCTGGATTTCGCAGATGATTTAGCATTCTTAAGTTCAACACCCAGACAATCCCAAGAAGCAGTAAATAATTTGTGTCATCTCTCGGTTAAAATAGGTCTCCAAATAAATGCTTCTAAAACTAAAGTTATGAACTTTTCTAACGAGACCTTTGATATCATCTTGAACGGGGAAAAACTACAGAAAGTTGAAAGTTTCAATTATTTAGGCAGTAAAATGACTCAGGATGGTGACACAACAAGAGAAATCCATACTAGAATTGCTTTGGCAGCTAGCGCCTTCAATAGATTATCTAACATTTGGAAATTACGATCATTGAATATACATACCAAGCTTCGTCTGTTTAATTCAAATGTTATCTCAGTGTTAACATACGGCTGTGAGAGTTGGAAAATAACAAAATCATTGGAGAACAAGCTGAATACATTCGAGAACAAATGTCTTAGAAAACTCATGAACATCAGTTGGAAAGAATTCAAGACTAATCGGCAAATAAGAGAAGACTCTAGGCAGAAATATGTCTCCAACTATATAAGGAAAAGACGATGGTCATATATCGGTCATGTCCTACGAATGCAAAACAACAGAATACCACTACAGGCGCTCACTTGGGTTCCTGAGGGTAAGAGGAAAAAAAGGAAGACCAAAAGAAACACTCAGAAGAACAATAATAAGAGAAGGAAGAACGTTGGGCCTAAATAATGTGCAAGAGCTAAGAGGAGTGGCATCACAACGAACAACCTGGAGAGCACTGGTTTCTGCCTTATGCGCCGTGTTTGGCGCTTAAAGAATTTATTATTATTATTATTATCGTAAAACAAGCGATTGTTATCGAAACAGAACCAGGCTCAAATAAGAGAAGACTCTAGGCAGAAATATGTCTCCAACTATATAAGGAAAAGACGATGGTCATATATCGGTCATGTCCTACGAATGCAAAACAACAGAATACCACTACAGGCGCTCACTTGGGTTCCTGAGGGTAAGAGGAAAAAAGGAAGACCAAAAGAAACACTCAGAAGAACAATAATAAGAGAAGGAAGAACGTTGGGCCTAAATAATGTGCAAGAGCTAAGAGGAGTGGCGTCACAACGAACAACCTGGAGAGCACTGGTTTCTGCCTTATGCGCCGTGTTTGGCGCTTAAAGAATTTATTATTATTATTATTAATCGGTCAATACCCCAGGATCCATAGACCTTGAACAAAGTCCCTCTCGTTACTGGCCACCAGCTCAAGTTCCTCATCATTTTCATTTCTGTCTCCAGCTCTCTTCTTCATGTCGTTTTACTGTCTGTGTGTTTTTTGGTCTACCTCTCTTACCCTGGGGATTTCAGAACAACGACAGCCATGTATTGCTATCAAGAAGTTTCTTCTCATCTCTTGTTTCACTTACACTTCTCTGGTTTTTGTCATCAATTCTGCATTATTGGCCTTGTCGCATGATTTCAATTCTTCAGTCCAACACAAGCATCCATTTATGAAAGCCTGTAGCTTTTTGGCTGTTGTTTTCCATGTCTCAGAGCCATACAATAGAACTGACTTGATTTTTGAGTTGAAGATTCTTATTTTTGTGCTTGATCCTCCATATATTTCCAAAAGCATTGAAAGCTCCTCTAGCCTTTTGTATTCTTGTTTGTCCCTCCAAATATCTTTCTTGCTGCCAAGATATGTGTAAGATTCTGCATGTCAGAGGGGTGTTTCTTCATATTCAATCTTGTTATCATTTCCTGCATTTATTCTTATATCTATCTTTTCCCTGTATATTTTCAGACACACTTGAAGTGACCTCTCATAGAATGTTTTCATTTTTTTTCTTTCATTGATAATGTTAAACCTTATTTTGATGAACAAATAATGATTTATACAGTAACTCTGGTTTTTGTTTTTCCTTGATGTCAGTGTAAAGAAAGCTGGTACGTAGGTAGGTAGGATTTATTTGCAGTAAACATGTCAATAATAATAAATAATAAATTATTTAAGCACCAAACACGGGCGCATAAGGCAGAAACCAATGCTCTCCAGGTTGTACGTTGTGACGCCACTCCTCTTAGCTCTTGCACATTGTTTAATCCCAACGTTCTTCCTTCTCTTATTATTGTTCTTCTGTGTGTTTCTTTTGGTCTTCCTTTTTTCCTCTTACCCTCAGGAACCCAAGTGAGTGCCTGCAATGGTATTCTGTTGTTTTGCATTCGTAGGACATGACTGATATATGACCATCGTCTTTTCCTTATATAGTTGGAGACATATTTCTGCCTAGAGTCTTCTCTTATTTGTCGATTAGTCTTGAATTCTTTCCAACTGATGTTCATGAGTTTTCTAAGACATTTGTTCTCGAATGTATTCAGCTTGTTCTCCAATGATTTTGTTATTTTCCAACTCTCACAGCCGTATGTTAACACTGAGATAATCATGAAAATAACATTTTTCCCACTTCCTTTGAATCATGTAAAATCTATTGAACACTAAGCTGAACTTGTGAGTTTAGCAGTTTAAGATAACTTGCAAAGCAAAAAGTTAAGTCTACTTGTGAAGTCCGTAGGGTGGGTAAGTTAACTCTCAGGTCAGAAGGTTAACTCTTCAGACTTGATATTTGATCCAAAAAATATTTCTTTAATTTATATTGTGAGTTCACAAAAGTTGAAGGAAAGTCAGTAGAAGAAATACAAAATAACTTTTAAGTATGATATTTCACAAAGAAGAGAAAAGAATAGCATTATCAGAATAATAGTTAACTGCAGTCACATTTTATTGTAGTTTGTCCCACTTCTACGTCATATATTACATTTTCAAAATAATTAAACATTAACTAATAAAATTATGCATATTTTTAAAATGTTTCATAACTAAGCTTTCTTTTTTTTAAATATTCCAAAAATATCTTCAACTGAACACAAGACAGTTATTATAAGTAGCTGCATTATCTTAACTATATTCTTGACATATAGTTTCAGTAGACACCTATGTGGTTTTATTTTATAACCATTTTTACAGCAAAATCAGTTGTGATTGGATGTTATAAACATTTTACCCATCTGTACATATTTCCTGCTAAGACTTGTGGTATTCTAACAGACAATTCTTGCCTGCACAAAAACAAACAAAGCAGTGTCATAAATTTTACATTTGACTCTTGTTTTTTTTTTTTTTCAATCTTTAAAATCTGATAGCACAGCTTACAGTTTCTTTTTTTGTCTTTGTAAACTCAGAGTCCATGATACGTCAAGAAAAAAACTGGTGGCTTTGAGCAGAGTGGCACATCATTGTTCACACCATTCTCCCTTTCTGTGATCAATTCTTCTGTCAACATCTAGCTGGTGTTTTCAGTTTTTCTGCTTCTGTGTGTTTTTTTTTCTTCCAGTCTTAAAATAAAATATTAGCATTTACACCTAAGCAGTATCAAGAAAGTGAAAAAAAGGGCTTTCCATTGTATTTGTTAATAAGCTAGTCACTCGTGTCCACCCTTTTCACAGACACACACTAATAATAATAATAATCCCTTACAAGATTTGGCTTTCGAAGATTGGCCTCTCTAAAACTTCCATTGACTACACTTAGCAAAACTATACCTATGTACACTGTGAATACTTGAAACAAGTATGTTGCACTGACTGTGGTGGGCCTGTGTTGTCAAATGTCTTTGGTGAAACAAGTATGTTGCACTGACTGGTTGGCCTGTGTTGTCAAATGTCTTTAGTGTTGTCTATCCACCTGCCTCTTGGTCTTCCCCATGCTCTGAACCCAGATCTTCTATTGTTGTAGGCACAAAGTGGTAACTTATTGGGCTCCATTCTCATGAGATGGTCAGACCACGTAATTTTCTGTGTCTCTGTATACTTGATTGATGATGTAGTTTCTACAATTTGTGTAATGTCATTATTTCTAATTCTGTCTCTCCTGGTAACATTAATGCATTTTCTGAAACATCTCACCTCATAGGATGTGATTTCCCTCTCCTATGCTTAGGTTGGTGACCTATTTGACACCAATAGCAATGAGTTGGTAGGAACACATTATTTATCAGCTGTCATTGAGTTTCCATACTAATATTCTGATGTTAGAATAGTGGGACCCAAAGACGCAGCAATAGAGAACGCAGTCAGCGACTCATAGCTTGACTGCCTGCGTCAGGACCAGCGAATCAGAGCTGGTCTAGACCGCACTCCACCTCCACGTGGTGGTCCTGGAAACAGTCTGCAGCAGTGCAGTCTGGCTGAGCGAGTGTGGATCGCAATGGGAAGGCAAACCCAGTCCTAAAAAATGCAGTGCAGAAGTCGGATGTATTGACCGAAAGGTGCAGATATCACAGCTTAGGCGTAAACAGACACAACGCAACCACCGTCCTTTTCAGGACAAACGAGGAAGAAGAAGAAGAAGAATAGTGGTGACAGTTGGTAAGTCACTGCACTGGCTTTTAAACATCTTATTTCAATTTCTCTGTCGTCTTTCATTTTTGTTTTTTGGTGTAAAATTCTTCCTAGGTATTTTAATTCTGGAACCTTTTTAAACCTGATGATGTTGACACATACGTTAAATGAGCATAGTGATCTGCTGATCTTCATAGTTTATGTCTTTGATGTGTTGATCTTCTTGGTATTATCTTCCACAGGTTGTATTAAGTGCATTTGTGTGATTTTGTCATTTGTATTCATCTTCATACATTAGATGTTTTCATGTACAAAAAAGTAACTCATTCAGTGGGTTGTGTATTCTTGACTTTCTGGGTTTTACTTTATTTTCTTGGTTTCCTTCTAGGTTAGCTTTAGTTTTATATTTCACCTTTTGAAAATTGTTATGCTGAATTTGCAAAGTCATGAAGCTAGATGAATTTACATTGGCCTTTGCTATATCATATATTTCAATGTGTGAGAGAGTGAGAGAAAGGAAAAGAAGGTTTTATGTGTATATGTAGTTTTTCACACTTTCACATCTCTTTTGTAAAACAGCATTTTCTTATCTCTTTCTCAGCAACTGAAGAAAATGGTGGATAGAATTCGCAAATTCCAGATTTTGAACAATCAGATCTTTTCTGTGCTGAACAAGTACTTGCGGACAAATGACAGTGACAGCATGCCAACGGAGCATGTGCGATGCTTTCCTCCACCTATACACCAGTCTCTGGCTACTTCTATCTAGCCTGCAGCAGTGTTTTAACATGTATTATTTTTGCATTTGTTTCATAAAGAAAAGACAGATGTTGACAGGAACAATTTTGTTCCTTTGTGGAATGAGGATAGGATGATCTGGTACAAAAATGTTAACACGTTAATGTAGTTCGTGCATTTTCTTATCGTTGTTTTCAAACATAGTTGGAAACAATTACAGACTATCTGAGTCATACACGTAATCATTTCTAGATAGCTACAGATAATGTCATACTTTTGAATTTCCCTAGAAATGAACTTAAGCTTTGTCAAACACAGACAAAGCTGAGTATGTCAAGTCTAGGTTCAAGAGATGTGCATCTCTCAAGCATGCTTTCTTTCTTTATTATTCTGTTTCCTTGTTGTACACAATAAAATTATTTCCGGCCCTTGGTAGTTTGTTCTAGAAAGTTTATGTTACTAAATTAATGCTTCTGTATTATGTATTTTATTGCCATTAACTAGCATTTTGAACAGCCTGTATCCAGCATTTTGAGTACTTTACAGACTTGTAGCCTTTTTAATCAGAATTTATGATGCAAGTATAATAGAATTGTGACAGCAATGCTAGAAATTCAAGCAGTGATTTATATGGAAATATTTTGTATATAACCACTGCTACAAGAGCATATGACTGTTTGGTGCAGGCTTCCTGCAAGGGAACCAGCTGCAATGGTGGCTCCATGCTCCATAAGGAGTGTAAAGGAAAATGACATTTTGTGTATGAATGTAATAGATGATCTGTGTGGAGGTATTATGTGTACGAGTGTTATAGATGATCTGTGTGGAGGTATTATGTGTACGAGTGTTATAGATGATCTGTGTGGAGGTATTATGTGTATGAATGTAATAGATGATCTGTGTGGAGGTATTATGTGTACGAGTGTTATAGATGATCTGTGTGGAGGTATTATGTGTACGAGTGTTATAGATGATCTGTGTGGAGGTATTATGTATATGAATGTTATGTGTATGAGTGTTATAGATGATCTGTTTGGAGGTATTATGTGTACGAGTGTTGTAGATGATCTGTGTGGAGGTATTATGTGTACGAGTGTTATGTATAACTTTGATAAATTAAATCGATGATCTGTCTGGAAACATTTTGTTTAACAATGTCATAGATGGTCTTTGTGACGATATTATGTTTATGAATATCTTGGATGATATGTGGAGAAAATTTATTATGAATGTGGAAGCGTTTGTGTTAAAACAATATAGATTGTCTAAGTGGAGACATTTTGTGCATGAATTATGAGACATGTTATGTAAGAATAGTATAGATGATCTTTGTGAAGATATTTTGTATACGAATGTCATACAGGATCTGCTTTTGTGTTAGAATGTCACATATTATCTGTGTGGAGACATTATACACAAGACTTGCTGATAACCAACGACTGACTAAATAGCCGTTTGAGTTCTTATCTGCCATGAATAACAGAGCTACAAGTAAATAACAGTTACAAACACACTATTGTTAGCAAACATGCAAAGTTTACATTATAATGACTGTTACTTCTTCTTCTTTGATCCTTAGCCGCCGACCGTCAAAGCAGTCAGTGGCCATTACGCCTGGTGGCGTCTTGTAGGGCAACAACAAATTGATTCCACTTTGCTCGGTCGGCGGCCATCCTTCGTACAGTGCCCCAACTCTGGTTCATTCTTTGCATCTCAGCCTCCACAGTCCTCCGCCAAGTTGTTTTTGGTCGGCCTCTCTTTCGTTTTCCTTCAGGGGTCCATAGCATAGCTGTTCTTGTGATGGCATCGGGGTCTCTTCTGAGGACATGGCCAACCCAGCTCCAGCGTCTGCCAGCTATGATGGTGTGCATGTCCTCTTGCTTGCTCCGAGTAAGCAGATCTTGGTTGGTGATGATATTCGGCCAAAAGACTCGGAGAATTTTTCTTAGGCATGTTGTGTGAAAAGAGGACAACTTCAACATTTCCCTCTCTGTAACTCTCCGGCCCTCCGCGCCATAGAGAAGCACAGAAAGCACACAGCTCTGATATAGTCCTAATTTTGTTGCTGATTCCTTACAATGACTGTTACAGGTTAAGTTAATATGTAATAAGAAGTACCTTGAGCCAGCATGTGGTTAGAAATGTTGCTTTAATGTATCTGCACTATATATTATAAAGTGTTCATGTGCCATGATTATACAGAAGAAAAGAATCACTGTTTATTATTAGACACTTTAATTGCCACAGAGCAATGATGTTCAGCAAGTGAAACATCCTAGCAATTTAATTTTACTAAAGAACTGAGAGCAGTGGGAACTTTTCTACCACAGTTCTTTGTTATTTTGAAACATGTCATATGGTGCATTGTGTTTATATTGGTCTCTCAGGTAATCTGAATTTCTTTATTTTATTCATCATCTTAAATGTATTACAGTGGTCGTACTTTTTCCTAATTCGTCAGTTGTACTTGCCAGTTTACTTTTTAGTTCTTTCACATACTTTTTCTTTTTTGACCATTAGCTGTCCTATTTCTGCTCGGCCTTGCAGCTTTCATTTGTTTTACATAGATTTTTTTTGTTCTATTATATTGAATTTGCAAAATGACTTTCCAGCTGCCAAGTACCTTAGCATACAATCTTATGATTACACCTTTTGCAAGTTTTATGGAGATTTTATCTATTATTACATATCTACGTTGGTATGTGAGAATGGATTCTGAACCTGTATACCCTATTTATACATCACTACATTTGAAATGAAATGTTTGGGGAAAAGCAGTTAAGACATGAAAAGACCTAACAGTTGTGGGTCAGGGTATCTTTGAAACAGGATCATGAGAGTATGCATTGAGAGACATAATAAGGATAAATAGGACATGTTTTATGTCTACCCTGAATTACAATATATTCGTCATCATTTTTTCCCTTTGTTCTCCTTATGAAATATGCAGCCACCATTACAGATGGTCCCCTTATAGGAAGCTTACACCTAAACATTGATATGCTCATGCAGGGATGGCTTCAGTTACAATTTATTTGACATGATGAGGTGGCCAGCCTTATACACAGCAACATACAAGTGGCTTCTCGTGACATTGGTGAGGGAGCATTAGTCCTGTTCTTTCTTCATTTCCACAAAGACCCTGACACTCCATGGGGCTGCAAGAAATTAATAACATATAACTTATATGTACAATATAATGGTTGTTATTGGTACATTTTATATGTAGTAAACAACTTTGATATGAACAAGTCCATTAAAAAATGTGTAAATGGTTATATCCATAAATTTAATTATTCAAGCATTGGAGGAATGATAATTGGATGTAATACATTTAAATGCAGGCTGGGATGTGCCAGGGATGACATCCTCAATCACTGGATGTAATGCACATGATAACTTTACATAATTAAACAGAGGAGAACAAATTACTTCAGTAAGTGATATATAGCTGTCAGACAAAATAGATCATCGTCATTACTACCCTTCACACACCTTATAGAACATGTGCCCACTACAGCTGGTCCCCCCCCCCCCCCCCCCCCCCCCCCCCCCCGCACTAAAGCATTCATGTGCTTTTGTAGTGGTAGTTTCTGTAGCAATTAGTTTTAATGATGAGGTTTGCTAGCCCCATGCACAAGACTTAATAGATGCAGGTAAGATATCCCAGGATGTACTCCAAGTGTTGCTGAAAGAACTGTGGTAGAGGTCAGTTCTTGGTGTAACAAGATCCAGGAGCATTTCACCACATACAAAATGAGGGTAGTATTTAAGTTATTTGTGTTTTTTTTTTAATGCATTCAATAATACGATGTTCTGTTTGTTGTACTAGCAACAGATCATGGAACAAAAATAACTACGTAAGAGGAAGAATATTTATTTGTGTAAAGAATTTGGTGCTAGATATGTCATTGTCTAAGGAGACTAAATCTAAAATACCAGAAAACTGTAATGATTTGAAATCCTACAGTAATCAGGATGGCTTCAAATTTGAGCATATAGAAAATCAAATTAGAGTTTCTTCTTCTCGTTCGCTGTTGTTTAGAAATGTCTACACAAGAAGTCCGGTTCTCTGGATGTATGTTGCTGTGGTTGAAAGTTCTTCAAGACTCCCAAACAGCTTTGTGTGGATGTGCGTCTCTGTGGGCCAATGTTCAGTTCGCAATTGACTAAGCATGTGGCAGTCTTGCAGGATGTGTTCGGCTGTCTGTGCTGCCTATCCACACGTACATAGGGGTGATGGGACCAATCTCAGTCTGTATAAGTCACTGTTCAGTCTGTTATGTCCTGTTCTAATACGGAACAGGATCACCTGTTTTGCTCGATCAAGATAGTGATAGTTGTCTCTTTGTTGGTCAATTTTCCTGATGGCCTTGATAAGGGTCTTCTTTTCCTGGAATGTGATTGTTTGTTCTTTTTGTTCCTGTGTTGCTCCCTCTTTTGCTAACGTATCTGCTCTCTCATTTCCTGGTATGCCACAGTGTGATGGTATCCACTGTAGCACTACCCTTCTTTTGATATTTACTTCGCATAGGACTTTGTTTAATTCTGGCAGTTTATCACTGTTGAGGGCTTGCAGAACTGACATTGCATCGGTAAGGAATACAACCTGCTGACATTGGCTTATTGTGTTATTTATTATTCCTGCCTGTGCACAAACTACAGAACTATAGCTCTTATAAGCCATGCCAGCAAAATACTTTTACAAATCATAATGAAAAGGATGCAACAAAAGCTAGAAACAGAAATAAATGAAGTACAGGCGGGTTTTCGACCAGGTAGAGGCACTAGAGATCATATATTCAACATGAGGATCATCATAGAAAAGTGTAGAGAATTCAACGTTGACCTACATACTTGTTTCATTGATTACACCAAAGCTTTCGATTGTGTACAACATCAGCAGTTATGGGCTATTATGAAAAATATGGGATTTCCAAACCACCTTATACAACTCATCGCACTGCTGTACCAAGAACAACAGGCAGCCGTAAGAATAGAGGGGGAAACATCAGAATGGTTTGAAGTACAGAAAGGAGTAAGACAAGGCTGTACCCTTTCCCCTTACCTGTTTAACATTTATGCCGAGAATATCATGAGAAACGTAAGAGATGACCAAGAACACACAGAGTTTGACTCATTTAACATCGGCGGGTACCAGATCCCGGAAATCAGATATGCTGACGACACAGTCCTCCTATCGACCAACCCAAAAGGACTTGAACAATTACTTCTGTCCACCAAAAAACACAGCGAGGCCCAGAATCTATACCTAAACACCAAGAAGACCAAAGTATTGACAACAGACAAAGTAAAGACCAAACCAGAAATTGAAATTGATAACGAAGAACTGGAAAGTGTCAATGAATTTGAATACTTAGGATCAATCATTAACAGCTCTGGCGACTGTGCAGTAGAAATTAAAAGAAGACTTGCAATTGCTTCACATAAGCTAATACAGATGAAAAAACCTATGGCAAGGCACAAGCAAAGAAACAAAGTTACAACTGATCAGAGCATGTATATTCCCAGTAGCTGATGATGATTATTCCTGCAGCAATGCTTAAGGCCTGTACTTCAGCAGCGTAGTTTGAACAGAATATTCCAGTAGGTGAACAGGTGGATTCGTTTTCTTTGTTTGGATAGACCACATAAACTCCTGCGCCTCCGTTCTTCACTGCTCTGGTTGCAGATCCATCAGTATATACGAGGAGTGTTCAAATGAAACCCGTCCCAGTGGCTTTATAACAAATATATGTAAGGTACATCAGCAGGAGTAGTAGAATTAAATACAGCAATTGTTATGAAGCAAGTACTCACTGGGGTTCTTTAGAAATAGTCACCATAGGCATTCAGACACGCATCCCACTGCATGGAAAGACGGCGGATGCCGTCCGAGAAAAATGAATTTGGTTGCTTATGGAACCATTTGGTCACCGAGGCCCTGACGTCTGCATCAGAGTCGAATCGTTGTCCCTTTAGAGATTTGTTTAAGGGTCCGAACAAATGAAAGTCACATGGTGACAGATTGGGGCTGTAGGCTGGGTGTGGCAGAACTTCCCACCTTTTCCTTGCTAACGCTTCCTGCACAATGTTCGCAACATGTGGATGAGCATTGTCGTGCAACAGAATCACACCACGCGGAAAGCATGCCGGGTCGTTTATTCTTGATGGCTGTGTGCAGGTTGTCTAGTGTGTCTTTGTAGCAGATGGCATTGATGTTCAAGCCAGGCTCTTTAAAGTCAAAAAATGCTGTCAAAATAACCTTACCGGCGGAAATCTGTGACTTGAATTTTTTGGGTTTTGGTGATCCGGGATGTTTCCATTGCATGCTCGCTGTTTTGCTGCACGGCTCAAAGTGGTGGCACCACGACTCATTGCCTGCCACTAGGCGCAACAGAAATGCATCACCCTCCTCTTTGTAACGCAGCAGGTGGTTCAAACTCCACCCCATGCGTTCTTCCTTATGGCGATGGCTTCTTCTGTCACAACAATATGCACCTGACCTGGCCGCGGAAGATCTTTCGTTAACTGACGTCCTTCTTGAAACATTCGTGCCCAGTCTTTCACTGTAGTCTTAGACACACTTTTGTCACCATACACTGCTTTCATTCGGCGATGAATGTCGGCTGGTCGACATCCTTCGGCTGTTAGGAACTGGATCACCGCTCACTGATCGACCTTGGACGGATTCCGTATCACACCGGCCATTTTTTTAACGGACTGCAGCACAAACAATGAATACTAGAAGAATGAACACTTACACACTTGTACATTCGTATGTGCTTATTACGTCAGATGTGACGTCATCATGCTCCTCCTACAAATGTCCACTTTGCGCAGCACGGGCGGGGTTCATTTGAACACGCCTCGTACTTGGATCCATGCTTCTCTGGGGTACAGTTCTCCAATCATGTCACATGCTGCTATTTTCCTTTGGAGAGTATTTAGCTCTCCCATGGGGCAGGTGGTAGTTATGGAGGTCTTAATGCTGAAATTTTGATGTTGTTCCCACTGGCTAAATCTCCAAATCTAGTTTTCATTGGATGTGCGGGCATGTTCTTGTACTTTTCTGCATGGATCAGGGTCTTAGTGTCTCGTATAATAAAGGTGGAATGCCTGTGATTTTTTCCATTTCATTTATTGGCACCTGTGATCAACCGAAGCGCTTGATTTTGTACCTTATCTAAGGCTTGTAGGTGTGATTTGGCTGCTGTAGACCATGCTGCTGATCCGTACTCTAATATAGGTCTTATTGCACCTGTATAAACTTTCTTTAGTGTTGTTTCGTTAGCTCCCCAACTTGATCCAGCTATTTTCCTCAGTATGGAAAGTTTTCTTCTCGCTTTGGCCTCTGTTCTCTCGATGTGGTGCCTCCATGTCATTCTCTTATCTAATGTAATGCCCAAGTACACCGGTTCCTCGTCTGTTCGGACATGTATATTTCCAAGTCGTTTCTCTCCTGCTTTGTCTTTGTTGGAGAGCGTGAAAAGTGTTGTTGAGGATTTTTCAGCGTTGATCTGCACCATCCATTTCTCTGCCCATGCTGCTATGTTGTCTGCTGCCCTTTGTATTCGCTTATTAGCAATAGTTAGATGTTCTTCTACACAACTCACCACCAAGTCGTCAGCGTATAGGGCAGCTCTCACACCTTGTGGCAGATCGTAGATGAGGTCATTGATGAACACAAGGAACAGAGTGGGAGACAATACTGAGCCTTGAGGAACTCCATGTTTTAGGAGGATTTTCTTGCTGTTGTGGCCTTCCATGGTGACTCTTGCTTTCCGATTGTGTAGGAACGACTGGATCCATTTTCTCATATTACCCTTGATTCCGTTCCTTTGCAGTTTTACTATTAACCCGTCTTTCCATACTTTGTCAAAAGCTTTTTGGAGATCTATCCATAGGGTAAAGACTTTTTTCTTTTCTTGGAAGGCATCTTCAACGATCTGTGACAGGTATGTGATTTGGTCTTCTGTTCTGCTGCACTCTCTAAACCCTGCTTGTTCTGGCACTAAAATTTTCTCGGATTCCAAGTACAATTTCAATCTTCTGTTGATCATCCTCTCCATTGTCTTACATACACAGCATGTTAGGCTTATTGGTCTGTAGCTGGTGGCCTTCCTGTTGTCTTTTCCTTTCTTTATGATGGGACACATGAGCGCCTCTCTCCATATCTGTGGCACACTGCCTGTCATCCAACTGTAGTTGTATATTTGCAACAGTTTGCTCATTGCTGTATATCCTAGGTGTTTTAGCATTTCGTTGGTTATACCATCCGGGCCTGGTGATTTCCTGTCTTAAAGTTTCCACAAGGCTGTTTTTAACTCTTCCATATTGAATGGTTTGGACATAACGTCCGGACTGTTTTCATTAGTTCTAGTGTGGATTATTTCTTGACGAATGTCTCGTTGTCTGCGTAAATTGACGGAGATGTTACTTTCATTTCTGTAGGATTCCGCAAATATGTCTGCTGCTTGTTTGCCGGTATATAGTTTCCCTGCATCGTCTAGTTTAATGGTTTGTCGTTGAGAATTGTTATCGTCATTCAATTGTTTAGTGAATTTCCATAACTTTCTTCCTTCCTTTTCAAGGTTTAGTTTATATGTTTTTTCCCTCCAGCTTCTCCTCTGGGCTTCTAGTTTTCCTTTGATGAATTTTGCTTTTGCCTTTTGTAGCATGATATGGTTCTGTTGGGATGGTTGTACTTCTGCAGTGTGCCTTGCTTCATTCATTTCTTCTTGTAGGTTTTGTAGTGTGTTGGACCAATATGGTGCATAGTTCTTCCTCGCTCCTCTCGGTATTGTCTCCTTTGCCGCTTTGAGTACTCCATTATTAAAATCCCAGATGACTCTGTTAATGTCTCTGTCTAGTACCCTAATATCTTTTGTAAGCAGATTTGCTCTGTGTTGATAAATGGACCAATTTGCTTTTTTATAATTCCATCTTGGCTGACTTGGACTTGTATTAATTGTTCTATTAATTTTGATGAATACAGGGCGATGATCACTTCCACCGAGTTGTTCTCCTATTTCCCTTTCCACTATACCAGCCAAATCAGGTGTGCAAAATGCCAGGTCTGGGGTAGAGGTGCTATGCCATCTTCTGGAGTAAAAGGTTGGAGGATCATTAGGGTTGTTTAGAAGGGTTAGGTTATTGTCGTCTTGCCAGTTTTCTATCTCTTCGCCCCTTCTATCTAGCTGGTTGTATCCCCAGCTTTGGGAATGGCTGTTGAAGTCTCCCACCGCTAGGAAGTTGCCAATGGGGACATCTATGCTAGCCATGTTCAGTGGTATGTCATTGGGGCAGTAGAAGTTTAGGAGATCCAGTTCCAGAGTGTTATGTTTAAGATGGATTACTTGGTATTTCCAGAGTGTTATGTTTAAGATGGATTACTTGGTATTCTGCACCTTCTTTATATGTCTTGGATTCTATAGCGTTGAGGTTATTCCTTATCAGTGTTAGTATGCCACCCTTCTTCCGATCTTTTCTGTCAACTCTGAAACATTGATAGCCCCGTATCTTAAAATGTTTTCCTTCCTGTAGGTGGGTTTCTTGTATGCAGCATATGCTAATTTCTTTCCGAAATAGGGTATTCTCTAGTTCAGTCTTTTTGTTGTTGACTCCCTCTGCATTCCAATGCATGACATTCAGAGGGGTCGTCGTCTTATCTGGTTGGCCAGTTACTTTCTCCTTCCGCCTCCTGGCTCCATTCGGCAGACTAAGGAGACCTCCAGTAGCTGAGGGTGGATTCTGTCGAGGCTCAGAATCCGGCACTGCTCCTGCCTGGAGGGACTTCACAGGGTGAGCACCATAACGATAATTTTTGACATCTGTTGTGTAGACATATTAAACCAAAGCGGGTTGCATGGTACCATGGTTGCTGGTGTGCCTCCTGGCCTGGTACATCTGACTTCAGCACCTGTTTCTTAAGGCAGAGTGTGCTCATGCCTCCCCCTCTGGCTGGGGGATTTGATTTTGCCTTTACCTCGTTTGCTGTCCCATCTTGCCTCCCGCTGGGGTTGATACCCAACCTTCGGCAAGATTACTGGGTATAACGGGGTCCACCATGAGTAGGTGAGGTAGACTTGGGCAGGAGAGGCTAAGAGACATGTTGAGTCTTGTATTGCGCATCACTGCCCCATTTGGACCCCAAATTAGAGTTTAAGTAGCCGTTTATTTTAGAATGTTGCCAAAGTTTTTGAGAGTCTTCACTGTAAACTACATGTGAGGATTCTAATTAGAAAATAGGTCTACAACTACCCTTGACAGCCTATCCTTAGATGCTTGATCAGTAGGTTCATCATTAACTCTTACTATACGGCAGCTAAAACCGCGTTTTTACGCGCTAGTTTAGCAATCGTTACCGTCGCGCGCCACTTGAACTGGCGAGCCGTAAAATTGGTACTAAACCCGCGCCACTTCACGGGGCTTGCTGGATACTAAGAGTTAATGGACGGTGAGAGCAGTTTATATGAGCAGTTATTAATGTTTTGGCAAGAAGATACAACAAATATTTAGTTATATGTGTATTAATGGACACAGATTACTTTAGAGCATGCAATTATTATGTTTTAGCAGTTATTTAACTCATGCCTGAGCCTGCCACAGTGTGGTTAAATTAGTAAATGTGTCAAGGGCTTGCCAGATTTAAAAAACAAGCTGACAGCACAGCAGCCCACTGAAGTTCACTGGATGGGATTCATAACACAAACAGTAGATTGTTGTTGTTTAACCAGAGCTGCTGAGCTTCTCACTCTTTAGCAGCCAATAGCAAGTTGAAGACTCCTTGGTATTATCTACACTATATATCTAGGCTTTTCCTGTGGCTTTTCTACCATTCTTAAACGTGTTGAGTTAAGTCATGAGCTCCAGTTTCTCCAGCTTCGCTTGCATTTAAAGGATCGTCACATCTGGTCTCAAGCTAGGAGTAAGAAGTGCGTGGCATACTGTGCATTCCCCACCATCCAAAGGGGCTGTCCAACTATGCAGAGCTAAAATACTGTACTCTGGTTCTGGGCTCTTCCAAGGAATTGTCACATCCTGCACAGAGCCACTTCTCAGCTTCCCCTACCTATCACGGGGTCCACAGTGAGATCCTTCTGCATGCAGTCAACCAAGTCAAAGCCAATGAATTATGTCTGGGGCTCAAGTGACTTCACCAAGTTTAGTATGCAATGCTGGGTTCTCAACAAGTTTCACCACAGGGGAATCCCTGGAATTGTGTGGATGATTTCAAGAGTCAGTGAGGATGTAATTAGCCTCACAGACATAGGTTCACTTCCACATACATATATTGTGCATAGCTGGTGGTCATATAAGTATGACTCTAGATGTGCCTGCATGCATAAACAGTAGATAAAGAACAAGGAAGATTGTTCATCATTGTGTGTTTTAATTGGAGTGCTTGACCTCAGGTAATGACACAAACAGTAGATAAAAGAACAAGGAAGATTGTACATCATTGTGTGTTTTAATTGGAGTGCTTGACCTCAGGTAATGACACAAACAGTAGATAAAAGAACAAGGAAAATTGTACATCATTGTGTGTTTTAATTGGAGTGCTTGACCTCGGGTAATGACACAAACAGTAGATAAAAGAACAAGGAAGAACTTATATCACTGTTTTAATTGGAATGCTTGACCCAGTGTTATCATTTATGTCCATCACTGTGAATTAACGCAGGTAAATGTTAATTTCAGTTGTGAGAGGAGCTCTGCAAGTCTGAGTGAACCAGACTGTTTATTTTACTTACCATAGTTACATTATGTCCAGCAAGTATTGTATAGTTCATTTATTAGCATCATGTAAACAATTTGTATGTGTTTGTATGTTAAATCTGTCTTAAGCTTAATTCTGTATAATTTTTGTGTTGTTGCTTTATTTCTTTTTCTTGTGCACAATTCAAGGTACAATAAAAGCAAAATGAAATCTGATATTTTTTTATTAGATTTGCATTTCATTATTTTCACATGTTACTTGCTTGTCTGAGTTCCTGGTCTGTTTGCCATCATATTTGGGAAAACAAATCACGGGAATTGTTTAGAAGTCTTTCTCAAAAGAAAAATATGTCACAATAAATGTGTAAAAAGCAATAGTAAATCTTAATCTCCCGCTTGAAGCTAGAACAGGGAGTGCCCAAGACAGTTTGATATCACCTATACTGTATCTTATTTATTATATCAGTGGCACAGTGGATGTAATAGCAAAGAAAGTCCACATCTATGCTGAAGACCTAGCACAATGGGTAGCAGAAGAAAATATTAAAACAGCAGTAGGAACAAAGAATTGTTCACCAGGTTACAAAATATCATGGATAAACAATGAGAAAGAAAAGACACAAACATTTTAATGGGTGACCAAAATTTAAAGATAGGAACAGATAATAAATATCTTTAAAGAAATCATGGAAAACATGAACTTGGAAAAATTAAAAAAATTTGAAAATATTCATAAACTTGTGTGCATGACGTAAACTTGTGTGCATGACGTAAACTTGCTTTAGGAGGAAACATGTTTCCAGTAAAAGAATACACAAAGCAACATAGATATCACTAGACCACAGGATAGAAAGTCAGACTGATTATATTGTTACAGTTGTTCAGTATCGATATCATTGCACTCTGGGCAAACCCATAGGTGCTCAGTCTCCCTCAGCAAATGTCGAAGGTTATGAATGCTAATAGTTCCTGTTGTGCGCTGATTGTACAAACGCCGGATGCATCCTCTCATAACTGCTCTTGTCAATGAAGTTTCAGACAACCACCTTAAAGCAGCATTAGCTGCCTCTACCTCCCTTCTCATGCTGGAATCAGACTGATTATATATGCACACAAACATACATATCATCATTAAATCATCATTGCATGATATAATTGTCACGGCGATATTTTCGCCTGAAAAATCAGGTTGGTTATGTTGAGAGTGACAACACTGATTTAACTTGGAAACCCGCTTGGTCAGGTGACTGCGAACGGAAAGTGGGTACAAATTCAGGCGCAAAAAGGCAGTTGAGTTCTGGCCAGCGTCGGGTGCAGGTCGCCTGTATGTTCCCTGTCGGCATTCGTGCTGTGAAGTTTATGCCAGTATTGGATTATAATTGTACTTGCCATTTTTTCATGTGGTGTGGATTAGGGTGCATAATTCTAGATTGCTGGTGTATGATCTAGTGGCATATCTGTAGGCCGCTGATGATGAGTGATTCATGTTTAAGTATTGCTTTATCATAATTCAGTGTTTCGCCGGTGAGCGAGAGTCATGGCAGTGTTCATTCTATTGGGCGTACTAGAAGGTATGATGTTGATAGATTGAGCAGTCAGTTAGGCAAGTTGCATTGGCACTTATATTTATATATTTCATATGTATTGCTAGCCGTGTGTGGCTTCATTGTGTGCAATTATTCATTAAAAGGGAATCTCCTGTATAGAGGTGTTACTCTTACTTATTGTCAGCCATTTTATGTTGTGGTCGTCTCCTAGCAGAGCGAGCCAAGTATAGCGGTATTAGTATTGTTAAAATCCACAGCATAAGTGGGTCTTGACAATAATAGTATGTAAAAGGAGTAGATGCGAAATTATATCACCATCTTTTGTTAGGCAAAATAAAGATTAAACTCAGAAGATTCACAATAACACATAGCCACAGATAACAGTTTAGTGTGGAATGTCTCAGAAAAAAAAAGACACAAGAAGAATACAAAGTACAATAAGTAAAGTACTTCAGCAACTAGAAGATTAGGCAAATACAGAAGGCCACTAGCAACTGATAGTTATTGTTATTGTTGAAAAGAATCGACATCATTGCAAACCCATAGGTGCTCAGTCTCCCTCAGTATACATCAAAGAGTGTGAATGCTAACTGTTCCTGTAGCTCGCTAGTTGTATACTCATTAGATGCATCCTCTCATACATCCATCTCTGCTAGCCTGACGTTTGATGCCAAATTCCAAGAGTCTTAACCTTGATGATTCATCTATTGCAGTGTCGTTCTCTAACAGGCGGTCATTAATTGTTCCCATTATCTCTCCCTTATCCATATCCACTGTGAATGCACTTGATGCTAGTCTGTCAGCTCTCTCATTACCACTTACCCCTGCATGACCAGGACAGTAGATCCACACCAGCTCCTGCAGATTTGAAGCTTCTATGAATGTTTTCCATGCATGCCGTAGCCAACCATTTTGAACCTTTCAAAGCATAAACTGACTCAGTGACTGCCTTTGTTAATGAAGTTTCAGTTAGCCATCTTAAGGCTGCAGTAGCTGCCTCTACCTCCATTCTCAAGCTGGAAGAGGTTATCTTGTACGCCCCGCTATGTTCGGCGACGATTCTACCCTTACTCTAGCAGAGATGCCCCAACCTGTTTCTCACCATGGATCACAGACCTATCGGTATACACAATGGCATCATTATCCCCGACATGTTCATGTATCAGTTGATTAATTTCCAGTTCTGCTTTCCCATTCCCCCAATTTCTACACTCTCTGCAAAGGCTGATGATTGTAGTTAATCCAGTTCTCATCTGACTTACTCCAATCTTCCCCTTTGAATATATTTTCAACTGTGGTCACCTGCTTGATCGTTACCTCTGTCTGTGCCATCCATGACATCCCCCTCTTTATTCTTGCTTCTTAATGTCAGCTATGTTTCCATGTAGGTGTGAGGGGAGGGGAGGGAGGGAATTGCTGTTTCTCTGGTTACTCGCAACTGGTAAAAATGTGGAATGAAACATATGAATTCTTTGGGAACGCCAGCACAATGCATGGATAATAACAGAGTAAGGTAAATGACAGAAAAAACAAGAAGGCAGATTTAAATAGAAGCAAGATCAAATGTAACATGATGTCTAAATATAGTATCTTCTCCCCCTCTACTCTGTCCAAATATAGTAAATCAAAACTGTAAAATTGTGTGAATGTATGTGTGTGTGTGTCCTCCCCTTTCCAATTAAAACAAACAATTAAAATAAAAAACAAATACAAACAAAAAAGAAACGAAATAAGTAAAGTCTCTCATAACTGCCCTATTGTTAACAAGGTGAAAAGGGGAGAGAAAGCCAGGGGGTGTCCGGGATGACACCCAATCCACCAATTATCTGCCATCATCCACATGAGCACCCAATTAGACTACCCCTTATCCTCACACCATCATTGATTCTTATATATTAATTTTAGTTCTTGTAATACTGTTTTACTATATTGTGCCATGCTCTAGGTCTATCTATTCTCAACACTTGTTCCACAGTTGTGGATGAATTTCATGCCTGTAAATAATCTAATATTGGTTTTCTTTGTTGTTCATTGTGGTGGGTTTTGATGTTATAAGTATTAGTTATTGTTATTATTTGTCTACAGAGTGAGGTCAAGCTATGTAGGTCCCTGAGTATAATGATGGAACAATGATGTACTGTCAGAGTACCTATCTGCTACCACCCGGTGATCTCACTCTGCGATATATTTTGAACCTATTTATTTTATTTGACTAATGTCTAGGGGAATGAATGTATGATGTGATGTGGATAACATACATATACAACTGTAACTCAAGATAAGAAACTCAAGTAAAACAGTGGTTAACTTTTTTTTAAATTAAATCTTTTGTACAATTTTATTCTCCTGAACCTCAAATTCTTTTGGAACAGGAGTAAAATTCAAACAATTAATAAAGGTAGTTTTATCTATCAATATGTATATACAGTTAATTAAATAGGCAGGACTTCTTGTCCATACTAAGTGTTTAATAACAAATTCCTATATTGTATCCCTTTCTGACAAATTGGTGTATTATAATATATCACTAGTTGGAGAGACTGATGTCCTCATCACTTCACTCGAAATGTATTAATAAAATAAGTGTGGAGAATAATTAAATAAAATGTCATAAGCCCAAAACATGAGGGCTTATCTGATGGTCTTGTTGAAAATGGAAGTCTTCCTGATGATACTGCCCACTCTTCTTCACAAGAAGGTCTCCTGGAGTAAATATGTAACTTGCTGTAATAACTGCCCACTCTTCTACACAAGAGGGTTACCTAGGATCATCTGATATCTGGTTTCTTCACATATACCAGACAGAATGCCTAGTATTCAGCATCTCCAGTTATGTTTGACATGATAATAGACGATTCAACCCTGCAACAATGAAATAATGCCTTCCTAAATATACTTTATAAATATATCTCCACATTTAACAAATATCATCTTCAAACATTTCTAGTGATCAGCTACCATTGCTAATCCATAGCTTCAGTCTCTAACTTTTTATGATTTCATCATCCTCAGTGGGTACCTGCTCTTCCCCACATATCTTCAACGCCTCTGTCACTTAATCTTTGTTATCGTTCATCTCTTCAGTTAGGGATACAATCATCTTTTTGTAGCTCTCTGACTATTAATTTATTTTCTTTTTAGAATGACATCATATGTAGTGTCCAAAAGTTTTTGGAACACTGTGATCTGCAAAAGACTGCCAGTAGCTTTCTGGTCTTACAATTTAATTCAATGTTATAGCAATAATCAAATACAATTTTTCTTTTGACTGCTTCCCAAATCTGCCTTAGGCATACCTTTGCTCCATAGGCTGTCATAAGTTTCCAAAATGGCTAAGTCGTACAACATAAGATTTTTGTTAGGCGCCCTATCTAGGATCGCCTCTATATATTATTAATATTAATAAATCATTTCTTACCGCAAAATCAATGAAATATTTCACACACAAGGAATAGATTGACTAGCAATCGTTTGTCCAAATACAGATCGCCGTCTGGTACAGACTGCAGAAAACTTGCTTTCAATTCTACACTTCTGTGGTCAAACTTTCACTTGTTGTAAAATTATTCTTCAAATGGCGCTCTAAGCTTGTACTCTATCACTATTATCAATCTCTTTGGCCAATGGAAACTGCGCATCCGAAATTAACTCTCTGTTTTGAAAAACCCCACCTTTTGGGTTATCAATACGTTTGCTTGTCTGATCCCTCTATTACTATTTAAAAATACGGTTCGCATGGCTAACAAATCTGCAGTTTCCACCTCCCCTTTTCTAACTATTGGTGTACCCAATCAAATCGAGTCAAGAATATTTGACTGCAGCGGACAATTATCAAAACTGAACCATTGTGGGTTATCCGTGTGTCTGCTAGTCTGTCTCAATTCTACAATATCTGGGTTATTTATGGAGCGATTTTAATTATTAAAACTAATTATTAAACTACTTGTTTGCATCTATCATTCTATCTAAGTTTTATTTTCTTCTTTATCATCATTTTACACTTTTGTACTTTTGCCTTTTTATTATCATGGGCTCTTTTCACGGTGCTAACATATCAGGGAAAGAAAGGTTCTAAGTCCCGATAAGTTAATATATGGTATTATATTAAACAACAGTACTCTATTGTCAAAATATATCTTTTATTTACTCTTTCGTTTTTATGAAGAAATAAATATTCTTAGTTTCACTTTTGCCTCTTGCACAATGCAGTTGAGTCCAAATTTCCAAGTAGACGCAATTTTTTTTTCTTTTTACAATCCACCATCATTTTCCCCTCTCTAAGCACGTGATAGGCGTCTGTCACACTTCCGTCAGAAAAAAAGTGAGAGGGTGCGGGCGGGTTAAGATTTTTTTTTTCAAATACTTCGTTGCTGGGGACTTAGATACAATACAAGTGGTGTAGTTATTTATAGATTTTGGACAGTAGCCTCTTTTCTTTTACTCCTATACTCCTTCACTATTTTGAACTAAACGATGCCTTGGCTGCTTGCCAAGTCATTCTAACGTTACTTTTAAAAATTAGGGCGGAGCTACTAGAAAGCTTGTACTGTAGGAAAGGGGGTATTATTAGCAAATCTTCAATACTTTCAAATCCAGCGCGAATCGCTGACAAAAAAAATGGTGGCGTTGCCCTATTCAATTATTGTCCAATTTTTAAAAAATACTATAGTAGCAGAATCCATAGAATAATATCATATACATGATTTGAGGAGGGGGGTTCAAACTGACTTTATCACATTCATACTTCCTACATTTTAGTAGGAAATGCTCTATATTATTTTTTTTCTCTAGTCACTCTGCACAGTAAGGTTCTTCTATTCTGAAATAGCCCATTCCTAATTGCAGTTTAAGAAGTTTCTTATTGCTAGGAAGTTTTAGTTCTCTAGATACCTGACATGTTCTTGAACAATTTATATGCATGTCTGCCCTTCAGGTTTCCATCCCACTGTACTGTCCATTTGTTAGTTATTATACTTTTAATTAAGCTTTTGAAATCCCCACATTGATTTGGTTTCTATTAGTTAAACTTTTCTTAGCTTATTTATCCACCGTTATATTTCCTTTGATGCCAACATGTGAAGGCATCCAAGCTATTAGAACAGAACATCCTCTGGAGTATAGGTAAGTATGTGCCAGTAATATCTCTTTTGCTATATCTGGTCTACTGCATTCTCGTAAGTTTCTTATAGCTTGAATAGCTGAAAGAGAGTATATTAATATTGTCAATTTATGAGGAGGGTTGTTAGAGAAGATTTTTAGAGTTTTCAGAATTGCAACCATCTCTGCTGTGAAAATAGATGTATGATCTGTTATACTATATCCTTTCGCCATTTGCCACATGGAAACATAAATTCCTATCCTTAATTTGTTATCTTCTCCTTTAGATCCATTTGTTTACACTGTAATACTGTCCTTTGATATTTGTTGAATATATTTCCTAGCTTTGTTTTTGATAGTTTCCATATCAGTTGCTTTATTAATTATGCCTGCCAGGTGGTAGTCTGTATCTGGTTTCTTGAGCTCCCAGGGTGGTACCACCGGCTTGAATATATAATACTGGTATTTATTGAATCATTTAGGACATCCAAGTGTACTAGTTCCTCCGTGCAGTTCCAACCTATCGGGTATCTACTGGTATTCATAAGCATGTTCTGAGTTGTTATTTGATACCTAGCAAATGCTGGAAAAGCTGGATGAGTCTTGTCCAACATAAGTTTGGTCATGTAATTTAGTCTTAGTTCATTTCTCCGAAGTTCCAAAGGGAGGACTCCTAAGGCCACCTCCAGAGCACTCCTTGATGCTGATCTAATTGCACCCGCAACTGTACATAATGCTTGGTGCTGAATTCTGTCTAATTTAATCTTGTGACTATTTGCTGCAGAGTCATATACTATGCTTCCATAATCAATTTAGCCTCTAATGAATGATTTATAGAAAGTGATCATTGCCTTGGTGCATGCATCCCGTCCATGACCCTTTAAATATCTTAGCATGTTAATTAGTCCTCTGCAAGACTCTACCAGTCTATCTATATGTTTGTTCCAGTTCAATTGTTGGTCTAGTGTCATTCCTACGTATCGTGTGGTTTGGACTGTACTAATTTGTTGGTCCCGTAAGTTTATGTCAGTTATCTTATTTTTAACAATTCTACCTTTACTGAAGATCATTCCTACAGTCTTATCTGCACTTCAGTGAAATCCCCATTTATTCATCCATTTGTATACTTTATTTATTTGTTTTTGAATATTATGATATAATTTTGTTAGATTTTTCCCACTTCTCCATATAGCAACATCATCTGCAAACTGTGTCAAATTAGTTTTGATACCTTTAAATTCTTAATTCAAATGATTTACTACTATTGCAAAAATTGAAGGGGATAAAACTGATCCTTGAGGAATGCCATTCTGTTGTTCATACAGTTTTGGCCTGTCATTGTTAATTTGTACTGTGAAATATCTATCTTGAAGGAAGTTCTCTAATTATCTATACATTGTACCTGTAATTCCTATCTTTTTTTTTATTTTAAAGAGGACATTTTCTCTACAGCATTCATCATAGGCCCTAGCTATACGTAGGAATATTGTCACTGACTTTTCTTTCTTTTGAAACCCTAATTTAATTTCATGTTCCATTTTGATTATCTGATCTATAACGCATCTATCCCTTCAAAATCCTGATTTAGTCTGGCTGTATATTTTATTCATTTCCAAATAAAACTTTAATCTGTTATTTACCATGGTTTCTAATATTTTACCTAGATGGGAAGTTAATGAAATTGGTCTGTATAAACTAGCATCATGATCATCTTTTTCTGGTTTTAGTATTGGAATAACTACTGCCAATTTCCATATATTGGGAATTTTCCCCACAGTCCAAATTTTTTAAAATAGAGATCTTACAATTCCTAAAGCACTCTTTGGTATATGTTTCAGTATTTCATAGTTTAAGATATCATGTCCTGGTGCTGTATTTGTTTTTTCCTTTATTGCATTTTCCATGTCCTCCTTTGTAATGTCTGCATTTAAATATGATAACTCTTATGTATTCTCATTTTTTCACTGAATTTTGTAATGACTTTTTTTCTTTAAATGAGTTCTGACCTAGCTTTTTCAAGGAGCTAACATTATGGTAGTATCTGGCCAGTACATTTGCTTTTTGATTGTCAGTATCTGCCCTTTCTGGGTTTTTATAGTAGGTATTATCATTTGGCTAGTTCTGCCTTTTATAGCCTTTAATTTATTCCACACATCTGTAATAGAGTGTGCTTTGGGATTTAGGGCGTGACAGAATTTTTTCCAGTGATTCTCTTTTGCTTTGAGTATTATTTTGTTTGATTCATTTCTTATTTTTTTATATTCTTCTAGATTCTCTTCTGTTCTATATTTTCAATATCTTTTAAGAGCTTGCTTTCTTTGTTTTTGCATTTCTTACATTTAGTTGTTCACCATGGTAGTGCACCACTGTGCATTCACTTTTTTGGTCCTAATGTGGTTGGAATTTAGGTGTTGTGGCATATTAGAATTTGGTATATGTTTAACAGCTATTTTTAATATTTCTCTCATGAGGTTATCTGCAAATATATCAACATTTTCATTTCCTATATTGGTAATTGATAATTTTTCCATTTCATTTTTGAAATCTATCCAATGTGCATTATTATAGTGAAATATTGGTTTCTCAGTCATCTTGTTTAGCTTATAAGTGTCATTTATTATCATTTCAGTGGGCAGATGATCTGTTTGTATCCTCAATAATTTCCCATTTTGTATTGGCAAGATTGAGTGTTACTATGCTTAAATCAATTGTTGTGTCTTGTTGATTTACACAAGGATTTAGTATGATTAATTCATTGTTTTTTATGAAATCTAATAGTATTTGTCCTGATCTGTCACAAATTACCTCCCCAAGCTGTGTGGTGAGCATTGAAATCTGTCTACAATAAATTAATTGCTTGATCTCTTCTTTACTTCTTCTGCAAGATCCCTATCATTTATATTACCACTTGAACAGTAGAGGTTAATGATTTTTATTTCCCTTAATTCACTAGGTACTATTATATGTATTCCTTCTAAATTTTGTGTTCCAATAGATTCCCAGTCAGTTATTATGTATTCTTTATTAATTATAAATGCCACTCCTCCTTTTTTGGTTCTCCTTCCTATCGTTTCGAAAGATTTTATAAGCAGGGATAGAAAAATGTTGTTGAGGATTGAGATTCGTCTCTTGAATGGCAAATACTAATTTATAATGTTTCATCATCATCATCATCCCTTTTCTGTCCTGTGGAACATAGGGAAGAAACAGTTGCTCTCCATCAATTTCTATTCTGGGCTGTCTTTTTCAGCTGTGCCCAAGTCATTCCAATTTCCCTAGCCTCCTCTTCAACAGTTCTTCTCCAAGTTCTCTTTGGCCTCCCCAATCTTCTTTTCCCTTGTGGGTTCCAGTCAAAGGAACCTCTGGCTATGCTTGATTGTTCTCTTCTGAGTGTATGTCCTATCCATCCCCACTTTCTTACCTTAATTTCTGTTTGTATTGGCTGTTCACCCGTGTGTTACCGGGGCCCGAAAAGGGAGCAAAGAATTGTAACACTGTACCCTACCAGGCATGTCGTAAAAAGCGACTAAGGAGGGTTGGGCATGGGGCTGGTTACCCCATCCCGAAAAAAACTTTTTACCACAAAAACTTCAACAAACATGGACAAGTCAAATAAAGAATATAAATCAACTCAGCTGCCCAAGACAGAAGAAGGTCCTCTGGAAAGGAGGCGCATGAAGCAACCTAGAGAAAGCCGAAAGGAGTCTGGGTTGCCGACTAACCTTTTTTGTCTAAGACAATCTCCAGGATTGGCACCTGGAATGTTCACACTCTGTGTGAACAAGGGAAAACTGCACAGGTAGCAGCAGAAATGTCAAATTACAGGATTCATATCCTGGGTCTCTGCGAGACGCAGTGGAAAGGCATAGAGAAGAGGAGATTGATCACAGGAGAAATGGTGTTGTCCTCAGGACATGAGGAGGAAAGAGCCCACCACAGTAAAGGGGTGGCTCTAATGCTGTCCAAGGAAGCACAGAAGGCACTTATAGAATGGGAAGCAATGGGACCCCGAATTATAACAGCAAGGTTTAAATCAGCCAAAAAGAAAGTAAATATAAACATCATTCAGTGTTATGCACCAACAAACGATAAAGAAGAATCAGAGAAAAAAGACTTTTACACCAGACTACAAAGTGTCTTGGACAATAAGAAAAGAAAGGACATCACAATTTTGATGGGGGACCTAAATGCGATAATAGGAACAGACAACACTGGCTTTGAAGAAATCATGGGAAAGCATGGATTAGGTATGATAAATGAGAATGGGGAACTATTAGCAAACTTCTGTGCTTCAAATCAATTAGCTATAGGAGGAAGCATATTTCCACATAAAAGAATACATAAAGCAACATGGATATCACCAGACCACAGAACTGAGAATCAGATTGATCACATATGCATAAGCAAGAAGTTTAGGTCATCATTGCATGATGTGAAAGTATGTAGAGGAGCAGATGTTGTATCCAGACCACCATCTTCTGTTGGCTAAAACAAAATTAAAACTCAAGAAATTTACAACAGCATATAGCTATAGACAACAGTATAATGTGGGATATTTAAGAAATCAGGAAATAAGAGAAAAATTTTCAATCACAGTATCCAACAAATACCAAGTACTCCAACAGCTGGAAGATGAAACTGATATGGAAGACCACTGGCAACAAGTAAAAAATATATGGAACGAGACATGTGAAGAAGTACTGAGAAAAAGAGAACATCAGCACAAAGCATGGATAACAATAGAAACCATTAGTAAGATAGAAGACAGGAAAAACAAGAAAGCAGATTTAAACAGAAGTAAAACCAGAAGCTCCAAAGCCAAAGCTCATGAAGTGTACATAGAAGCAAACAAAGAAGAAACATCAAAAGAGACAATATGAAATATATTGATGATTTGGCAAGGGAAGCAGAGGAAGCTGCAGCGAAAGGAAATATGAGGGACCTGTACAACAACACAAAGAAGCTAACAGGGAAATATAAGCAAGCAAATGGCCTCATAATAGATAAGAACGGAAAATTGCTTAGTAATTTACAAGAACAAATGAAGAGATGGACAGAACATTTTGAGGAACTTCTCAATAGACCATCTCCAACTAATCCTCCAGACATCCCGCCAGCAGAAGAGGAACTACAAATCAGCTGTGAACGACCAAGTAGAGAAGAAATAAAGAAAGCCATAAAGCTTCTGAAAGATGGAAAGGCAGCTGGTCCATATTGCATTCCAGCAGAGGCCATCAAAACAGATATTGATACCTCTACAGAGATATTATACAAACTACTTGGCAAAGTCTGGGAGAGAGAGGAAATACCAGCAGAATGGAAGGAAGGTTATCTGGTCAAGTTGCCTAAGAAGGGAAATTTACAAGAGTGCACAAGTTATAGAGGAATAATGTTACTATCAGTGCCAGCAAAAGTATTAAACAGAATCATCCTGGAGAGATTAAAAGAGTCCATAGACAAGCAACTGAGAGATGAACAAGCAGAGTTCTTCATGAAGGACAACTTACAGAACCGTTTAGGATTAGAACGAGAGTGAGACAGGGATGCCTCTTGTCTCCATTTCTTTTCTTACTAGCAATAGATTGGGTTATGAAAACATCGACATCACACAACAGAAATGGAATCCAGTGGAATCTGACTAAACAGCTTGATGACCTGGATTTTGCAGATGACTTAGCTCTTCTGTCTCATAACCATAATCAGATGCAAGAGAAAATGAAAATTATCGATGAGAGGTCACAAGAAGTGGGCCTGAAAATACACAGGGAAAAGACAAAGATTATGAGAATAAATGCAAGAAATGATAACAAGGTTGAACTTGAAGAAACACCACTAAAAGATGTAGAATCGTACACATATCTTGGAAGTAATATAGGCAACGTTGGAGGGACAGACAGTGATATCAAAATAAGAATACAAAAAGCAAGAGGAGCTTTCATTGCATTGGGAAACATATGGAGAACAAGAGAAATCAAGTCCACGAAAATAAGAATCTTCAGCTCAAATGTGAAGTCAGTCCTATTGTATGGCTCTGAGACATGGAGAACAACAAAAACAACAACCAAAAAGCTACAGACTTTTATAAATTGGTGCTTGCGTAGAATAGAAGGACTGAAATGGTATGACAAAGTTACAAATGTAGAATTGACAACAAGAACCAGACAAGTGCCAGTGGAACGAGTTGAGAAGAAGACGTTGGCGATGGATAGGACACACATTGAGGAAACCTGTTGATAGCATTACAAGGCAGTCCTTGTTCTGGAATCCACAGGGAAAGAGAGGCAGAGGTAGACCAAAAAACACATGGAGAAGAGAACTGGAAACAGAGGTGAAAATGATGAGGAAAACATGGAAAGCACTTGAGCGGATGGCACAGTACAGGAAGACTTGGCATGTGTTTGTTGAAGGCCTATGCTCCTCGGGGAGCTAAAGGGTATTGATTGTATTGGCTGTTGTCCGCATCTTTTCCTTAGCTCTATATTTGTTATTACATCTGGCCATCTTGTACGGAGGATCTGTCGGAGACATCTATTTACAAATGTCTGTAGCTTGGAGGTGATACTCTGTGAGACATGCCATGCCTCTGAGCCATACAGCAAGACTGACTTCACATTTGAGTTAAAGATTCTAATTTTGTTCTCTCTGAATATAGCTGAGGAGTTCCATATTATAATGTTTAGTCATTCCTAATAATGCTGGCATATTTTTCTCTCTTGCCCGTTCCGGCCAATGAGAAGGTTTGTTTAGCAACTTCAAGCAGATGACGTCACAAATGATTTAACTCTATATTAAGGTAAGAAAAGTGACATAAAAGTTATTACATTAAAAAAAATAATTTCAGCTATATATCGTAACAAATACCTGGTCACATTAATAACAAAGGATGGAAGATGCATCTCAGAAGTGTACAAATACCAACCCCTCTCTATATATTTGCAGGTTTAACTTTATGGTGAGAACGTGGCACAAATTGGTGTGAACTCTCAGCAGTGGACCAACACTGTTACCTGGCATACTCATAGTGACCTTGATGTTGAGGGTTTCGGCTTTGGGCAGTCAACTACCTATCTCACCAGATGAGTAAACTTAAAAGAGAATAAAACCAAGAAACAATCCACACCACTGGTGATGAAAGTGACACTTAATGACTTTGTGTAAATAATGTAATTTTGACAGATTATCTACTCAAAGTGCTAATACTATTATTTTATTAATTTTATACATTAGACTATTAAAGCAAATTAATTTAAATTTTATAAATGAAGTTATTGATTTCTTAAACTTTCCAGTTATAATTTTGTTGTTGGTGTAGTTGAAATGTTAATAACTAACTTGGTAGGCAATAATACGAGCTACATTTACAATTGAAATTAATACCCATAGGAGCTGAGGAAAGGTCTAGCGAGAAGGTAACTTACCTATCAGTTCTCGTCTACAGCTATCACCTGAACTGTGTGGTTAACCATCTGACTTGTCTTACGAGCTACATTTACAATTGAAATTAATACCCTTAGGAGCTCAGGAAAGGTCTAGCGAGAAGGTAACTTACCTATCAGTTCTCGTCTACAGCTATCACCTGAACTGTGTGGTTAACCATCTGACTTGTCTTACGAGCTACATTTACAATTGAAATTAATACCATTAGGAGCTCAGGAAAGGTCTAGCGAGAAGGTAACTTACCTGTCAGTTCTCGTCTGCAGCTATCACCTGGTTAACCATCTGACTTGTCTTGTGCCATCCCTACATATAGTTCACCAGCTCTCTTCTCCGATTCTGGCAACTATTTTCTATCTATCTCTATCAAGCCGCATTAGATACTATCTACAACTTTCATCTCGCCACAACTGGTAGTTCTTTTTATTTCTCATACTGATGTTGGGTGTTTGTGCGGGGGGGGGGGGGGGGGGGGGGTTTGTTCTTCCTTTTTTCCTTTATCATTGTCAGTTGGTCTGGTATTTGTATGTTAATTCTTGGTTTGGTAATATAAAACTTTATTATGTTGTGTAACTTCCTGGGTAGATCAATTTTTAAGTACAATTTCTAGCGGTGGCGATGGAGAGTTTTGCGCTCCCAAGTATTCCATGAGTGGTTTTATGTGCTATTCGTATTTCTTGAATGTTAGCACAAAATGTGCTATGGTGTTTTTCTCAAGACATGTTCCACAGTATGGTTCTTCTACCATGAAATAACTGTTTCTAGTTGAAGACTAATCAGTTTTCTATTGTATGGTATTTTTGGCTCTCTCTCTCTCTCTCTCTCTCTCTATATATATATATATATATATATATATATATATATATATATATATATATATATATATATATATATATATATATATATATATATATATATATATATATAATATCTGACACGTTCTTATTGGATCTTTTAACAGTTTATAAGCGTGTCTGCCTCTCTGATTTTGTTTCCAATATTCTGTCCATTCCTTTGTTACAATATATAATACTTTTGATCCCTGTTGTGCCCAGCCCTGTGCTTATGTGGTTTGGGCTGTTTCTTCTTGTTTTTGTTTCCTTGGCGACCTCGTTTCGTTCAATTCCCACGTGCGAAGGTATCCATGTTAATAGTACTTTTCAGCCTCTATTATTCAGATACATACAAAGTTGCAGTATTTCTTCCGCTGTGTTTGGTCGGCTACATTCATATGCATTTCTTAGTGCTGAAGGCTGATAGTAAGTCAGTTAAGATTACTAGTTTTCTGGGGGGAGGGTGGGGGCGCTTGTCAGAAATTATATCTAACTAGCAATAACCCGTCAAACTTGACGGGTTTTTAATTATAGTGTGCTGTTTCCGTTTCCGGAAGAGCAGATAGAAATATTCTTAGAGTGTTTTTGGTTTCTTTCCATTATACAGTGTAATCAAACTGTTCATGAACACCGTCATTTGAACGCTTTTCTTTGTTGATTGTAACTATTTTCGGGAGAGTATATATAATGGAAACAATACAATTTTTCATCACGGTTGCATTCCTCAGCTGTGACCAACGTACACACGGCGAGAATTATGTTATTTTAGATTCAATTTAAAAGTTCTTTGATGACAACATTTCGTGTGAAAGTGCGTGGATTGTTTTCAAAGAGTGTTCCCTGATAATAAGTGGTTTTAACAAAAACTTTCAAGTTTTCATGATTTTGTACATCGGGTGAGGGCTCATGCACACCAATTTTTACGCACTTTTTCTTTGTCGAGCGCTACTTTCGTGAAAGAATAAAAAATAAATTAAAAAAAACCAAAGTATTTGTTTTATATAACACCCACGCCGCGCAAGTTGCACACCGTGAGTTGCGCACTTTTTTTTTGCGCGAGTTACTATTTTGAGTGAGACCGACCGACGTAACATGCATCGGTAATTATGTTATAGCACGTTTCACTAGCTTTGCCCTCAAACAAATGTAATTATCTGATTAACCGTCTAACGTATTAATGCCATTTTTTGCATACGATGTTATATTGGGTTAGACCCAACAAATATATACTTTATATCTGTGCATATTGTCCAGTTCCCATAAACGGATGAAATCCTTTGATCTTTGTCGGCATACTAATTATTGTGTATCGAGAAAAGAAATTTTACCACTTCATGCACAGATTCTGTGAATTGATTAGGCATAGGCGTGTCTACTATTACAATAATGTGGCCATCACGTTTGCAATTGGATACGTGTTGAAGATGATTTCTTAAATGATCTGCATGCGAAATACTCGTGACATTGTTTGTCATTGACATTTAATGCGCTACCAAACTGGACCTTCCTTGATCTAATTATTTCAATGGGTATCATCTCTTTGCGGTTCATAAATATCATAATGGAACGTTGCTCCTCTAATGTGCTTGTAAATAACTGTAAGGTCATCTTTAAAGAAATTAAACTTCATCCGAATCATAATCAGATGTCTCTGAGAAATTGAAAATCAATCTCGGCTGAATGAAGGACAAACCATCATTCTTCCAATATTCCTCTTCCTCTTGTAACACATGGTTCTCACTTTTCTTCCAATAATCCCTGGCTATATTGGAGATCACCCGTGTGTTACCGGGGCCCGAAAGGGGAGCAAAGAATAGTAACACTGTCCCCTACCAAGCATGTCGTAAAAAGCGACTAAGGAGGGTTGGGCATGGGGCCGGTTACACCATCCTGTAAAAAAAATTTAAACCACAAAAAACTTCAACAAATATGGACAAGTCAAATAAAGAAAATAAAACACAGCCATCCAAGACAGGGGAAGGTCCTCTCGCGGGGAGGCGTATGATGCAACACAGAGAAAGCCGAAAGGAGTCTGTGTTGCTGACTAACCTTCTTTCTTCTAGGAGAACTTCCAGATTTGTCACCTGGAATGTTCGGACATTAAAAGAACAAGGGAAAGTGGCGCAAGTAGCAGCAGAAATGAGGGAATACAAAATCGAGGTTCTGGGAATGTGTGAAACAAAGTGGAAGGGGGTAGACAGGAAGAAACTCATCACAGGTGAATTGGTGCTGTCCTCAGGACATGAAGACGAAAGTTCACACCACAGTGAAGGGGTAGCTCTTATGTTATCTAAAGAAGCACAGAAAGCACTAATTGAATGGGAAGCTGTTGGACCCAGAATAATAACAGCTTCTTTCAAAACAGCTAAAAAGAAAATTCATGTAAATGTCATCCAATGTTATGCACCAACTAATGACAAAGAAGAGTCTGTGAAAGAAGCATTTTATACTAAACTACAGGAAATTATGGATAAAGTAAAAAGAAGAGACATCACAATTTTGATGGGTGACATGAATGCAAAGATAGGTACAGTCAACACTGGATTCGAAGAAGTCATGGGAAAACATGGGCTAGGAGTAATGAATGAAAATGGAGAGCTATTCGCAAACTTCTGTGCTTCATATCAACTGGCTATAGGAGGAAGCATGTTTCCACATAAGAGAATACACAAGGCAACATGGATATCACCAGACCATAGAACAGAAAATCAGATTGATCATATATGCATAAACAAGAAGTTTAGATCATCATTGCAGGATGTAAAGGTATATAGAGGAGCAGATGTGGCATCAGATCACCATCTTCTGATAACCAATGTAAAAATGAAACTCAAGAGATATGCAACAATGCAAAATTATAGACAACAGTTTAATGTAGGACAGCTAAGAAATCAAGAAACAAGAGACAAATTTGCGGTCACAGTATCCAACAAATTCCAAGTGCTCCAACAGCTGGAAGATGTAGAGAATACAGAAGACTATTGGCAGCAGGTCAAAACAGTATGGAAGGAGACATGTGAAGAAATACTGGGGAAAAGGGAAAGACAACAAAAAGCATGGATAACAACAGAAACCATCAATAAGATAAAAGACAGAAAAAACAAGAAAGCAGAGTTAAACACAAGCAAAACTAGAAGCTCCAAAGCCAAGGCTCAAGAAGTGTACACAGAAGCAAACAAAGAAGTAAAAAGAAGTATCAAAAGAGACAAGAGGAAGTATATTGAGGAGTTGGCAAAAGAGGCAGAAGATGCTGCAGCCAAAGGAAATATGAGAGAACTGTATAGCAGCACAAAGAAGCTAACAGGGAAATACAAGCAAACAAGTTGCCTCATAAAAGACAAGAATGGGAAACTGCTCAGCAATATACAAGAGCAAATGAAGAGGTGGACAGAATATTTTGGGGACCTTCTCAATAGACCAGCTCCACAAAACCCGCCGGACATCCAGCCAGCAGAAGAAGAGCTACAAATTAACGGTGAAAGACCAACGAAGGAAGAAATAAAGAAAGCCATAAAGCTTCTAAGAGAGGGAAAAGCGTCTGGACCTGATGGCATTCCAGCAGAGGCCATCAAAGCAGATATCGACACGGCTACAGAGATGTTATATAAATTACTTGGTAAAGTCTGGGAAAAGGAAGAGATACCAGCAGAATGGAAGGAAGGATATCTGGTTAAGTTGCCTAAGAAGGGAAATTTACAAGAGTGCACAAATTATAGAGGAATAATGTTACTATCAGTGCCAGGAAAAGTATTAAACAGGATTATCCTTGAGAGATTAAAAGAGTCCATAGACAAGAAACTGAGAGATGAACAAGCAGGTTTTCGACAAAACAGATCATGTACAGACCAGATAGCCACTTTGAGAATAATAGTTGAACAAAGTCTGGAATGGAATTCACCACTATACATCGGATTTGTGGACTACGAAAAGGCATTTGACAGTGTAGACAGACAATCACTTTGGAAATTGATGAGGCATTATGGAGTTCCCCTGAAGATCATTAATTTAATAAAGAAAACATATGAAGACATGACATGCAGAGTTCTTCACGAAGGACAGCTTACAGAACCGTTTGGGATAAGAACAGGAGTGCGACAGGGATGCCTCTTGTCTCCATTTCTTTTCTTGCTGGCAATAGATTGGGTTATGAGATCATCGACAACACACAACAGAAATGGAATCCAGTGGACTCTGACTAAGCAGTTGGATGATCTGGATTTTGCTGATGACTTGGCTCTTCTGTCCCATAACCGTAATCAGATGCAGGAAAAATTGAAAACACTCGATGAGAGGTCACAGCAATTGGGTCTGAAAATACACAGGGAAAAGACAAAAATAATGAGAATAAATGCAGGTAATGATAACAGGGTTGAACTTGAAGAAACACCAATTCAAGATGTAGAATCATACACATATCTTGGCAGTAATTTAGACAAAGTTGGAGGGACAGACAGCGATATCAAAATAATAATACAAAAGGCAAGAGGAGCTTTCATTGCATTGGGAAATATATGGAGATCAAGAGAAATCGGATCCAACACGAAAATAAGAATCTTCAACTCAAATGTGAAGTCAGTCCTACTGTATGGCTCTGAGACATGGAGAACAACAAAGACAACAACCAAAAAGCTACAGACTTTCATAAATGGGTGCTTGCGTAGAATAGAGGGATTAAAATGGTATGACAAGGTTACCAACGTGGAACTGATGACAAGAACTAGACAAGTGCCAGTGGAACAAGAGATGAGAAGAAGACGATGGCGATGGATAGGACACACACTGAGGAAACCTGTTGATAGCATTACAAGGCAGTCCTTGTTCTGGAACCCCCAGGGCAAGAGAGGCAGAGGAAGACCAAGAAGTACATGGAGAAGAGAGTTGGAAACAGAGGTGAAAATGATGAAGAGAACATGGAAAGAACTTGAGATGATGGCACGGGACAGGAGGACTTGGCATGTGTTTGTTGAAGGCCTATGCTCCTTTGGGAGTGGAGGGTTATGAATGAATATTGGAGATGGCGGCTTTTATAAGTATTTCAACATCTTTTAATTTGAACGTTCTATTTTCTGTTGCTATCTGTTCCTTAATTTTAGCCCATACTAATTCTATTGGGTTTAAGTGAGAATGGTAAGGAGGTAATCTTAAACATCTGTGACCATGTTCATGGATTGCCTTGTCTATGTGAAATATCTTTGTATGCTGTGTCTTTTTTTACAATTCCAAGTAATTCAGGTTCATGGACATTTCGTTGATTGGAATGTTGTTTATGGTCAGCCAAATCTTTATTACATCTTTAATATTTGGTGAATTAGAAACTTTATCTTCTGGTGCCACAACGTTGTGATATGAGGCATTGTCCATTATCAAACACCACGGTCTATCCAAGGAAGGAAGTACATGATTCACAATCCAATCTTGAAATATCTTGCCATTCATCTCTGCATGGTAATCCCTATTATCTGTGGATTTTGAAACAAATATGAGTTCAGTATTATTTAGAAGCCCATGATGGCTGCTTCCTGGATGTGCAATTATTAGGCGCTGTCCTTTGCTGCTTGGTACTAGTCTCTTAGTTGTTCCATCAGATGATTGCCATTCTCGTTCATTACTGTGGTGCGCATTGATCCAAGTTTCATCTAAATACACAAAATCATAACAATCTCTTCTCATTTCTCTGACCTCGCGTAAATATTTGCTTCTCATTGCAACTATATGAGGCTTCTCACAAATAAGATTTCTACCACCAACATATTTTCTAAAAGTGAATCCCAAACTCCTAATAGTCCTCCATAGCGTAGATTTGGAAATATCAATGTCATTATTCTTTCTTAACCAAATTTTCAATTTCCTTAAAGTCACTGCCTCATTATTGTGAAACATATTGCAAATTTCTCTGCGGATCAATTCTCTGTCAAAATTATCCACCACTCTTGGCCTAATTTTTGTGTGTAAAACACTGGAATTAGACATTTCAGATGTCGCTATCCAGCGGTGCAATGATCGTTTGCTTATCCCCAAGGCGTGAATAGTCCTCTTTTGTGGGTTTGAAATAGAATGATATAGTTTTCCTCGAGTAGCTTCATTGCAGAAATACTTAAAAATCCTATTTGTGATTTGCTGTAATGTCATAAAATGTACTCGCAGACTCATTTTTCCTTCTTAACCACACAATAATTTTTGTAGACACACCTCTGATTGACAATGTGTGTTGCACCGGATATAAACTGTTTTATGTTCAAGAAGTGCGATTTCACGCAATTTCACTCAAAAATCATGCCAATTGCTTGATAAACCAAAAATTTGCAAATGAGGTCGTATAATTTACTGTAGACATTTCAATATGTGTGCGTGTGATGTGTGTTGGCAAGTAGGATTTTATATTATATCGCAAAGAAACGAAAATTGAAACCAATGGCCGCATTTTAATGAAAAATTAAATTCATAGGGTCTATACCATTTCAAATTCACACACAAAATTTCACTTATATGCGTTATATATTCGCTGAGATATAGCATTTTGAAGTTGGGCAAAGCTAGTGAAACGTGCTATAGTTGGGATAGTTTTGCTATTACCATACTTTCTGCAGTAAAGAAAGATACGATTTCGGTTATACTAAGTTTTTTCCTTAGCTTCCATGCTGGAATGTATATTCCTGTACGGAGTTCTTCATATTCTATTTCTGATCCATCATTGTGTACTTTTAAGCTACTCATAATTATTTGTTCTATATACTCCATGGCAATGCTTTTGATATAGTTTTTCCCCTGCTTTTTTATTGATTATTTCTGCAAGGTGAGAGTCGATGCTTGGTTTCTTGAGCTCCCATGGCGGTATCACTGGTGTGTATTTGCTACTACAGTTTATTGCATAATTATAGTATTCTATTCTATTTTCTCCGTCCACTTACATTCTACAGGGAGGATAGTGTGATTCGCTTGCATAGCTAGGCGGTGTTGTTGCACGGAAGGTCCAGGGTTCGAATCCTGGGTAAGCCACTCATGTCTGTTGTTTTTCTGTTGTCTAGCGTTCTACTTCTTTATTTCCTACGAGTGCCTGATAACATACCTTCATGTTTGTCTCATATTAATTTACTATTTACAGGCCTCGGGTTTCCCTTCCTTATGTGTTATAAATGTTTATACAATACGAAACCTACCCTCTGTCCTGTTCCTACTGTTCTAAGTCTACTATCATTTACTGGACACAGTATTAAGGTCTTTGTCTTTTGTGGACTGGCCTATACTGTATAATAGGGGAACAACAGAAGTGATTGCGTCATTAATAGGTTGAACTGCCCATGGTAAACTTCCGGTGTTATGTCTTGCGGTTCGCACTAATGACCTGTCATCGAAGCATCATTTTTTGGTGATGCGTAGATGGCAGGGAGGATAGTGTGATTCGCTTGCATAGCTAGGCGGTGTTGTTGCACGGAAGGTCCAAGGTTCGGATCCTGGGTAAGCCACTCATGTCTGTTGTTTTTCTGTTGTCTAGTGTTCTACTTCTTTACATCCTACGAGTGCCTGATAACATACCTTTATGTTTGTCTCATATTAATTTACATTCTATAGGGTATTTGATGGAGTCCAGTGGGGCGTGTTAGTCTGTTGGTAGATTCCTCACAAACGCTGCGAACGTCGGGTGGTTTTTTGTTCCAATCTCTGGCCCCCTTCACATTCTAGCATCCCGGACATATTTGAATGAGCTCTTCCTAACTATGGCATAGTCGATCACTGACTTCTCATTCTTTGTTGGTTCACACCTAGTGTATACATGTATGCGCTTATGGGGGAACTTTGTGTTTGTAATGATCAGATTCTGCTCAGTGTAGCAAAGTAAATTTGCTGGAGAGGTTATGATGGTAAAAGATAAGAATGATAGAGTTAGATGTGTTAACCGTGTGAGGTCAGGCTATGTAAGACCTTGAGTCTAGTGGTTGAAGAAGATGAATTCTCAAGGGACCTAACGCTACCTCTCAAGATCTCACACGGTGCTGTAAATTACTTCTAATGTATGGTGTTTGATGTGGCTAGTGTCTAGGGGATGCAATGAAATGATGGTATATCAAAACAACACAGTATAACTCTCTAATAGAATCTTACTAACGCTGTTGTTTAGTTTTCAATTTGGAAATATTTTTTTTTGTACAATTTATTGTGCCTGTCCTGCAATCTCTTTTGGACAGGTCTTTTAAAACTGAAGAAAATGTATGTTACACTGAAAAGTGAACTGAAAATAAGGACTCTTGGTCCAACAATAATACTATTAATATTAAAATGTTCCGTAAGGTGTTTCACAGCCTGTTAAGTAATAATTAATAATGTGAGTCAATTATTGGAGAGACTGTTTATGTCATCATTTCCCCGAGAGTTTCTGTTAATGGGTAGGGAAACAGTTTTCTCCAGATAAAGTGTCAGATTTCCCAGATTGTGGCACATAACCTGAAATTTCCTTCGTGAAGATTCAATCGTTGATGTGGCTCTGTAAAGAACATCAGCTCTCAGAGCTCCACTTGACAATTATGATACAGAATATGCTGTACTGGAGACGTTACTGTCTTCACACGTACTTCAGCTTTCCTGTCACCGGCTGGTAACAGGAAATAAAACCCTGCAACATAAAAGACACCCTGGCCTTTTCATATCTGTTATATTTTTCCCTCAACTCTCTACATGACATGATGGGGTTCAGCCTTGTGTGCATTACAAGTGCACCAGCCCCTAAGTTTGTTTGAACTCACATCATATTGTGACCACACCTCAGGTCCATATGGCAGATACGCCACTGTCATTTTACATAGTCTTCTTCAACACAATTTAATAGGAGTATGTACATCTCCTTATATGCATATAATTTTCTTCTATTTCAAAATATAAACGCCCCAGGCAATCAATAGTGTTCAGTGAACACAGAGGCTTGCTATTCTACTTTAGTCTTATAATAATTTTTAATAACAACAATGCAATATTCAAACATAAATCAAATAGATATACCCAAACTGTCTCTTTAGGCATGTCATACACTTTCCCACTTTTTGCCTTTGCACATATTACATAATAATATAGATATTCTTCTTACCAGAATTCAATGAAATAAGCACAGGTGCGATGGATGGCACAAATTCAGCTTTGCTGCTGGCTAGACTATGACAAATATTTTTTAGTTTTAGTTACAATTAAAAGTCAAACTTCTAGGATCACATCGACCTGCTTCAGGGACAGCTTTCTACAAAATGGCAAAAACCTAACTAAGTTTTCCATAATATAAAATGCGTTGGCCAATCAGATCGGAAGACTAAGCTTTTCAATTTGAATTTTGAAAATAAAAGCAAAAACAGACTTGATTTTTGGACATAACAAGTTTTCTCCTCACTCATTCTTAGATTTCCCCTGCTAAAATATATTTATTGTCAAGCCATCCCATAATTTCTCTCCCCTTATCTACCCCTCCTCCAATAGAATACATGTACCCTTTTCCTGCCTTTTCAAGGACGCGTAAAAAAAAAGTCAACGTTTGTGAAAGTCAAGACGAGCATGTCTGTCTGTCATAACCAATACAGTCTTTTGTCAATAACTTTCTTATCTACTGGGGAATTTTGTATTTTTAAACATATTATTTATCAGGAGAAGATAAGCTCTTAAACTAGCTAACTTTTATGATCCTAAACCTATTAATAAAGAATTTCATAAATTTCCATAGTAGTTTCAATTTCCATTATTGCCTAAACACGCCATCTCTTTCCCGATTCGCGCGTAGTTCAAAATGAAGCAACAACAAGTTGGTGACATCACAAATGTACTAATTTGCAGACAGAGCAACGCGTGTGTGTTTATATTAGTCCCTCTGCATGCCCATAGAACGAACAAATATTTCCACTGTGTGCCTATAGTTAGAAGAAGTATTGGACTTTGCGGGGTATTTTTTTTCTTCAATTCTATAAAGCTTGCGACAACGTTACCGAACACAGGCTAACTGTATCGTCTCGCACTGTCGTCCTGAGTAGCTAGTTCAGGAATCTAACGCTTGACAAACTTGTGGCATGTATTCGCTCTCTCTATCTCACTTTTATGCGTTCGTTTATGCCTCCCCTGTTTTATTCTTACTATCTTTCTTGGAACAACTAAGCTTGTTGTTTTCAAAATTTTTACCGTTAACCCTTGACGGGCGAGTTATAAAGTCCAATACCACTGGCGCGGCAATAAGGTTTCACACTACGTTCTTGTCTCAATGCGATGACTGGCGCGGGGAAAGATGACGCGTTACAACTTTACTATTTCTATTTCTACTCATATTATTTTGACTTTTATACTTATAATTAATAATTTTATCGCTGTATCAATGTACTTTATCACACTCAGTGTAGAATCTAAGGAGTCGCTTTCCATTGTCATTTAGAGTATCTTCTCCATATCTTCCGATAACTCCACCCCATCTAGCATGGTCATTACCAACTCTGGCATTGAAATCTCCGAGCATGATAATTTCATCTAGGCAGTCGTCCACTGTCCTTTGACGCAGCTCGAAGAATTCTTCCTTGACCTCTGCTCGCTCATCTTCATTTGGCCCATACACAATGACAAGATTGATTATGGTTTCTCCTTCTTTCAGACCATAATGCGTTCCGAGACAAAGTTCCATCCCTTGATATTATCCCTTTGGTTTTTGGCCACAATACAACCCACGCCCCCTTTAGCTCTTTCAGATGTGGGGACACCACTGTAGAGCAGCGTGTCGCCATCGAGATCCATAACACCTTGTCCTTTTTTCTTTGTTTCTGTTAAAGCCAGGATTTCTAATTTAGCTTTCCTCATCTCTTCCACCAGCTCCTCTTCCTTCCCATGCAAACTTCTTGTGTTCCGTGTTCCATAAGTAGTAGTCCGTAGTCCGTTCCAGTTCGTCGCCTTTATAATCAGTCCGGTTTTCTCTCTTCTGTTTCTCGTAATCTGTTTTTCAAGACAAACAGGTGATTGGCCTGTTGTGCCTTTGCATGATGGAGGCGCTGCCTCCTTGCGGCCTCCGTGCAGGCCGCCCTCCTCCATTTTCAGCCGGGCTTGGGACCGGGCTAGGCGGAGTTTACTGAACCTCTACTGAATATTATTCCGACTGTTTTTTTAGCATTGAGTTGAAAGACCCAGTTAGCGAATTTTGTTCATTATTTTGGATATGAAAGATGCATTGATCAATGACTTTTGACCTTTAAAAATCAAACATTCGGATAACCAATGGTACGATAACATATTTCAAGTGAAAATACTCGTGAAATGTAGTGTTTCGAATCAAAGGTTAGAATGTTTGATTTCCAAGCAAATGACACCAAACTGAGGTACGACAGTATTATTTTTCATTCAGTGATTTATCTGAACACAGGAAAAATCGTTAATCCCAGGATATAATGCAGAAGGTGGACATCATAGTTCGTTCCCAATTTCTCTTGATGGGTCACTTGCTGGTTCAAAAATAGTATTGAACATTTTACTTTGACTTACCACCCTGACCCCTAAAAAGTGTATGGTTCCGAATCGTTGACCCCTTTTTTTAATTGATGGGGATAAATATCTCACTCAACCCCTGAAGGGTTATAATTAGGATATAAAGTGTTTTCTTGTCCAAATAATGCGTAGAATTATCGAAGTGGCATCATATCTTCTGTCCAATCATTGTAAATAGGGCAAATTAAAAGTTACTAAATTTATGTGGGTAAAAAATAAACAAATAAACAAAATTAAAACGAGAAACCAAACCAACACAAAAGAAAAGAAAACCACAAAAAAAAAGACAAACAAAAACACCAAACAGAAACACGAAAGTAAAGGCCTGAGGTGTTTTGAGGTGTTTAGTTTAATATTTACCTGACTTTAATTTGTCATAAGTAAGACAGTTTTATTAGAACACCACCAGACCTTCACCTTCCCTGCCATATAACCACAAATAACTATTTATATATTAACTTTTGTTCTTGTTTAATACTGTTTGAATATGTTATGCAGTTCCCTAGAAATGTCTATTCTTAACACATGTTCTATAGTTATGGGTGAATTTAAAGTCTGCAAAGTCTAACACTGGGATTCTCTGTTGTTCAAATCTCTTACACGTCAACAAGAAAGGCTCCATATCACTGGTTCTCAACGCGGGCCATATGGCCCCCAAAAGGGCATTGCCATATTTCTAGAAAAAAGGGGGGGGGGCAGTAAGATCGTAAAATACTTTTTCAGATAGCAATGACTATGAGGGGGCCACAGAAGGTAAATGGGGCCTCAGAAGGTAAATGGGGCCTCAGAAGAAGGGGCCACAGAAGGTAAATGGGGCCTCAGAAGGTAAATGGGGCCTCAGAAGAAGGGAGACCATGAGTCAAAAAAGGTTGAAAACACCAGCTCTTACTTTTATTTATTTATTTTTTAAATTAATGAAGAAAAAAAACCCGTTCAACCTCTGATGGGTTATAATTAGGATATTTATTATTTTCAATTCCAAATAATATGAACAACTGCCGACATGAGAAAGTGGCATTACATTTGTAAATAGGGATCAATCACAATTGTGCTTAGGCCTATACGTTAAATAATAAAATAAAAAACAAACAAACAAAATCAAGAAGAAACTATGAACAAGAATAATATTAAAGTGGAGGGGTGTAAAGGCCCGGTGGTTCTAGTTATATAACTGACTTTACCAGATATTTAATTGACTTTCATCTGTTTAAAGTCACATGCATTGTAAGAACAGCATCAGACCTCCACATTCCCAGCCACTATATATTAACATGTGTTCGTGTTAAATATTGTTTGACTATATTATGCAGTTCCCTAGGTCTGTCTATTCTCAACACCTCCTCTATATTTATAGGTAAGTTGGATGCCTGCAAATAATCCAATATTGGTATTCTCATTTGGTCATACCTCTTACACTTTAACAAGAAATGTTCTATATTATTGTCTTGAAGACATCCTGCACAGTAAGGTTCTTCTATTCTGAAATAGCCTTTTCCCAGATGTAGTCTGAGAAGTTTCTTATTACTGGGAATTTTCAATTCCCTAGATATCTGACATTTTCTTGTTGGAGCCCTGAACATCTTATATGCATGTCTTCCTTTCAGATTTTTATCCCACTCTGCTTTCCATTCATCTGTTATTAAATCTTTAATTAAGCTCTTAATTTCTGATTTACTCATCCCTACATTTATTAGATTTTTATCAGATCTACCTTTCTTGGCTTCTTTATCTGCCTTTTCATTTCCTTCTATGCCAACATGTGAAGGTATCCAAGCAATTAATACTGAACATCCTCTAGAATATAAGTATGTAGTAGCCAGAAAAATCTCCTCTGCTATATGTTATTGCCTTAAAGACTGTCTTCACAGCAAGATTCTTCTATTCTGAAATAGCCTTTTCCCAGCTGTAGCTGAGAAGTTTTTTGTTACTGGGAATTTTCAGCTTCTTAGATAACTGACATTTTCTTGTTGGAGCCTTGAACAACTTATGTGCGTGTCTTCCTTTCAGATTTTTATCCCACCAAGCTTGTTGACCTCTCCTTTCTCCCTTCTATCTAGTCAGGCCTGATTTCTATTGATTCTATAAAAAAAGTATTAGCGGGTTTTCCCACTCTTGCAAAGTGCACTGCATGGTGTTAATACATTGTGAGAACAAATCACAATGACGTTTCAAATATGGAGTATGCCCAGTGTTCTGTTTGATTTCAAGTTGTTTGTTTTATTGTCGAGATGATTGTTATCTATGTTTCCTGTACACTATTTAGTGTTCAGTTACTTATGCGTTGCCCATGCTAGGGTCTCCAGCAATCTCATAAATCTATATGACATTGCCCGCGGTAAACAAACTATGCAAATTCCACAACAAAAACCAGAGGAACACTTCAAAATAAGAGGTAATCCTTGTTGTACACTGCGCCCTGAACGTTCGGGCGAATCAGCGGTTTATCTCATTGATTTTCGAGACACATATCCCATCATTCTAATTAACATGACGATCTACAGTGAAGTCAAGACTACAGGTAGAATCAAAGTGTTAATTGACGACAAAATGTGCGCAGTTCCTAATTTCAAGAACGGTAGTAATATATTTCCATGTTCAAATTTCTTGTCAGGCCGCATGCTTGTTGTCAAGACATACTTGAAAGTAATAATTTGTTCAGTCCGAGTTTTCACCTGCGCTGCGGGAAAACGAGGACCTACATGTAGCGATCAATGTATAAACGGAACATACGGGATTGCTTGCAGACCATGTAAGTGTCGCAACAGTGAGATCTGCAGCAAGTCTGACGGACTCTGCCCATCTGGGTGTCATGGTGTAAACTCTGATAAGAATTACGACTGTTACTACGAATCTGTATCAAGAAAACGCGATGTTCATTATGCAAGCATTTCAGAAGCACATGTTAAAAGTGTTTTTTTCATGCCTTACCTTAATAAGAATGAAATTATTCTGAGAAAGAGAACTGGCATTATTTCGGTAGAAGAGTTAGCATGTGCTGTATTTAAATCTAATAACAATGGTAGATCAGCTGTTGTTGAGCTAACGTTTAGGCCAAGCATTGCTCTCAACGGTGTCATTATCACATATTGTGCTTTTGGCATATCCCCGCCATATTCCGTTCATGTAACTCTCGATGGAAATTCGTGTTTCGGAATGACAAGATACAATCCTCTGCCACTGGGCACCTACACGTACACCTGTCAAAGAAAAGGTAACACTGGTAATATTCTCAGCATTAGCCACACTAGTTACGATTTGAACTCAGATACTATAATAAACATTGGCCTGAGCAAGATCAAAGTGTTAGCATGTGCAAAAGGGTTTTACGGACCCCAGTGTAAGCTGCATTGCAACTGTCTAGGATCAGTATGCGATCCCGTGACTGGTTATTGTCCGTCACATTTTTGTGGAAACTTTGCCAAGGGACGTAATTGTGCATTAATTGATATTGCGCAACTTCACAAAGAGACTGTGAATACAAACATCGGTGATGTAAGTTTCTTTAAAATTGTGAAATATTTTTTTCTTCTCTTTGCTACTTAATATGCCACATCGAAGAAGGGGAGGTGTGCAAATGGGGTGCGTAAAAAAAAAGAAAAAGAATTTCAGCTTTTGATGGTGCTGCTGCCACTGTCCTGCTGTATTTTCAGCATCTTGACATTTGGTATATGTATACAAAAGGATTAAATTGGTATGGCTTTTTTGGTTTGAATTTTCAACCAGTGTGGGTTATAATTTGCGTATATAGTATTCTTTATTCTATAAAACATATTACATTGGTTGTTTTTCTTGCAATGTTTCTTCCATTCTGCGATTTCACTGCTGTTCGTTGTGGCTTGCCCGATTGTTTGTAGTGTTTATGGTGCATCCCGTTACAAGCTCTTAGGTTTGCCTCGCTTTTCTTGCGTTTTGAGGAGTTTGTAGGTTTTGTTTTACTGTATCTTTTACAATTATTTTTTTTATATTGTAATTGAAAATTTTCATAAATGTATCTATGGGATGTTTGTTGATTTTCTTTTCTTTGTGTGTGTGTGTGTGTGTGTGTGTGTGTGTGTGCGTGCGTGCGTGCGTGCGTGCGTGCGTGCGTGCGCGTGCGTGCGTGTGCGCGTGTGTTTTTTTTTTTTTTTTGATTGGTAGTTTATTTGACTTCTCCGACTGAAATTGTGTGGTGAGGATCATTGTTCTTGTTTTTTGTGTGTGTTATTTTGTTTTTTTTTCATGGGGGGGGGGGGGGGGGGGGGTGGGGGGGGGGGGGAGTGGGGGGGGGGCGGGGAGGGGGGGGGGGGGGGGGGGGGGGGGGGGGGGGGGGGGGGGGGGTGAACAATATCTAGTGCTTTCCTATTGCCCCCATTTCTATTGTGAAGATAGATACGTTTTCGTTTATGCTAGTATTGTTATTTTGCTTCCATCCTGGAATATGTATTCCTATACCTCGTTCTTTATTTTCTTCGTTCTTAATCCATCACTGCATACTTTTAAGCTACCCCTAGTTATTTGTTCTATGTACTCGTAAACTGTGGTTTTGATATAGTAGTTTCTGCTTTTTTACTTATTATTTCTGCAACATGAAAGCCGATACTTGATTTCTTGAGTTCCCACGATGGTATCACTGATATGTACTCGCTACTATAGCTTATTGCATTTCCGTAACTGTAGTACATTGTTCTAATTCCTCCGTGAACTTCCATCTTATTGGGTATTTGGTAGGGTCTAGTGGAGCGTCCCAGGTCGTATTATTCCTAGTGCTACCTCTAGTGCTTCAGGCAGGGCCGCAGATAGGACTTAATAAAGGAGGAGGGGGGGTGGGGGGGGGGGGGGGGGGGGGGGGGGGGGGGGGGGGGGGGGGGGGGGGGTTATAAAAATTTTTTTTATACACTATTTTGGTACAGTATAATTTCCCAGCAAATGTTTTTCACCAAAACCTAAGGGGGGGGGGGGGAGGGGCGGGGGGGGGGGCGGGTGAATCCCCACTCCCTCCCCGACCCCCACCCCTGTATCTACGGCCTTGGCTTCAGGCAATGTTGATTTTGAGGCCTCTACTACTGTACAGTTTCCGAGGTTGTATTGTCAATTTTGCTTTCTTCTTGCTGGGGTAGCTGTTGAGTTATATACTATACTACGACATGTAGAACACGATCATAATCTTGGTGCTTGCTCCCCATCAATTGCCTTTTAAGTAATTCGTAATGTTTGCGAGGCCTATACAGCTCTCAGCCAGTTTGTGTTTTTCCAGTTTAGTTGTTGGTCTAGTGTCATGACTAAATATATGGTGGTTCCAGCTGTTTTTATTTAGTGTTTTTTTTAATCTTTATGTCTATCGCCTTATCTTTTTACTGCGCTACATTTACTAAATATCATTCCAACTGTTGTTTTTAATATGTTTTGGTTTTAGTTATAAGCCTCACTTAGTCATCGATTCTGCCACCTTATTTATTTAAGTTTTAAGCCATTATATAGTCAGAGAATGATTGACCCCAACCTCCAATCAGCTGCAAGTCGTTATGAGTTTCTGATGTCTCTGACATATCTGGATCATTGACCAGTCTAGCACATTATAAATCTCACATTTCTTATCCTTCAGCGACTCCATTCATTTGCTCTGGTTTGTCATTATTTAACTATACTGTAAAGTATCTGTTCTGTAGGAAGCAAATGGTATGGCAAGATAGCCAATATTCAACTGATTGAAAGAACAAAAATCAGTGGAATAAGAAATGAGGAAAAAAAACGCGGACACACATTGAAGAAATCAGCTGATAGAATTACAAGGCAGTCCTTGTTCTGGAATCTCTCAGGTAAACGAAATAGAGGGAGACTTTTAATGCCCCCTTCCCCCCCCCCCCCCCCTCCCCCTTCCCCCAACCAACAAAAACAAACAACCACACCCAACATAAATAGAATGGAGACAGGACTTGATAAAAGAAAAAAAAAAAGACTTGGAAAGAACTTGCAGGAGTGGCAAATAACAAGAAAGTTTGAACTGGTTAAAGGCCTTACTCCTTATGAACCTGACTTATAATGGATAAATGAATTTTATTTATGAAAAATACCGTTCTCATGTTTTCTTTCTTGTGACATGATTTCATTATTATGATTATAGATATTTTCATCTTTAAAATGTGTTTATATGAAGCACTTAACCATCGGACAGCCAGCTACGAAACACCAGTCCCTGGGCTTCAGTTTCGCGCCTTCCCTTTATCAGATGCAGGGAAAATGGATCAGTTGGTGGGCCGTCCAGCTAGATGGAGTTTATCATATTCAGGGAATTACACTACACATTGAAGAGGACGACGTTTCCAATTTCCGGTTAGTGTTTAGAGTCCACTGTTATGTGGCCAATGAAAACTCTACTTTAGTTTCTGGGTTTGCGAAGAAGTCAATGCATTAACATCAACATTTCACTATCATATTTAAAAAATAGTCGATATCATGTATGTTCATGCTTTCATTGCCTGCACTTACAAAACAAACATCAGGACGGATTAGTAAATGTTCTACAGGAAATGGAACAAGTGCAATCCGGATAAATGGAAGTCGTTGGGACCATCTAAAATATTTCTACTTATCTGAAATTCGGCTATCAGAAGTATGCTCACAATTGACATTTTGCGGCTAGAAACAGAAAGAAGGCACACACATATTATTTTAATCGTTTCTTGCACATTTTTCATTGTTATAACATGTTTGTATGTTTTTCAATTTTTAAACAGGAAATTACCAAAGTACATGGTATTTTTAGAAGCATAATCGAAAGTACCAAAATATCATAAAGTCTGCACGTCATATTTTACTCATCTCAGATCCTGTATTGTGTTGTCAGAGCATAACACAGACAAGCCCAATGTATGTAGGTCACGGGGTCTCTGGGGAGACACAGAAAGAATATGACACAGCTACATCAGACGTGTCATAAAGAATCAACTAATATCTGCTTGTAGACAGGGTTGGCAGACTTATTATATAGCCTACAATAGATTGTTCTAGAAACCACTGCTGTAAGAAAACATGAAGTCTTTGATGGAGGATTCCGGCAAGAGACCAACTTCAGTGATGGCGCCAAGGAGCAAACAAGGGGAAAAAAGAAAATAACATGAATAATAGGAACTCTGAATCACAAGAGACAGTAGACATTCAGTTCCTTATAAGATAGGCACATGAGAAGCAAAGTGAAGAATATATAGTATTAGTGAAATCTCTACAGATGCCATAATCTCTCTCCCCCCACCCCCACGCCTGCCAGGCAGTATCTGCCACTGGACTGTTGTTTATTTTTCCTTCCATATTAACTTTGCGGTTTGCATACAGACTTTATTTGCAGACAGGGAGGGAACAACTGTGAATACAGGGAAATCTAGGTACTCTCAGAAGCCTGTCATCCTAGCCACTCGTCATGATGCCGTTGTCTTCTACTTCTCCTTCGTTCGCTCTCATATAACCACGTCAATTTCTGTCATCAAGTTAACAGCATGTCTCCGATTGTGATAACGCCTAACATTCCCGAGTCTGCTCGTTCACAAAGATCTCAAGACTGCCGCCCGACATTGTCGTAGATTTTTGATAGGGAAATTAAGACGTAGATTGGTCCCTTCTGAATAGAAATAGAACAGGTGATAGCTCAGTGAGAGGTAGTGTAAAGAAAATAGATTTTCACGAGTGAGATGGTAAAAACTAATTAGAATCTGTCCCTGAAATCGAGAATCTTCTCTCTTTCAGCCTATCTCTACAACAGAACTAGTTTAGTCAGACAGTCTATTAGAACATATATAGAAATATATATATATACCACTCACATACACACACACATAAGTGACGACAGATAGACGCACAGACGTGAAAACTATAACAATGGAATATAGATATTTTGGAACGAGCTGACCGACACACTTGAATAAAGTTTATGTAAATTTTATTAACATAAAGAAAATTGTCCACAACAACTAAGTTCGCTTTTCAAGCACATATAAATACACATAGGTTAATGAATTACTAAAAGAATAATAGACCCATAGGTGTAATCCTTTCCCCCTCTGTTTAGCCCACGATCCCGTTAGAAGAAAAGTTATTGCTCCCAAAGAGTCACAGATTTACCCGTTATGGTCTAGGATTTCCCTCTATAGTTAAGAACAGAGTTGATATATTAATCTATCCTAAGAGGAAATCAGCATTTGCAACAAAAATCGCATAAAGAAATTTCAAAGTGGGTGCATGAATATAAAAATGAAAGAATCACTCGTTCTGCTTTCTCTCAATTCATTCAGCAGTGGTCACTGGCTTTCTTTCTTACCTACAAAACTGGACTTTTCACCTTCTTGCGCAATCATAGGACACACACTCACAGCACCTCCAGTGTTCTGTTGGCAAAAACAACCCCAGCTCTACAGTGACTGGTTAATTCCAAGATTTCCGGGGAGCGTTATCTTCACTGTTTATATTTTAGGATTACTGTTTATGTCGCTAGAAATCAGTTCGGGTAAGAGATGCCACAGGGCTCACGGTGTCAGAATCTTGAGGTTTCCACTACTTAGGAAAATGACAGGTTGGTAAACTTCTCTCAAATGTAAAATTCTTGGTCACACCACAATTAGTCAAAAAAAAAAAAACGTCGGAAATGTTACTGTTTGTAATTTCTCTCGCCACAGGGGCTGAATGTACAATGAGATTGTTGGGAAGAATTATAATCTGGCTCGAAAGGCCCAGTTATTGCATTTAGTATTAAAGTTCGTGAGATGAGTACTCTGTCTTTTTCTGGATGCAAACACAATGCCAGACAGGTTGTAACTTGGAAACTCACTTATTTAAATTACAAAAATGTTTCTTCTAGGTTCTTCTCATATACTGAAACCGCTGGTAGATGTTGGGCTTTGACCCAGATACTCTATAAAGAAATAGAAACATACAGAATACTAAATCATAATATTATACACATCCTATCCTACCCTCGCGTAAAACATAATATTCACTTCGGTTATTAACTTTAAGTTAGAGACTATAAGCTTAGCGCTTGTCTCATCGTTTAAACTTCCGTGAAATATATTCTAGTCATTAAAAGAATCAATCATCATGAATTAGAAATACATAAGTATCTCGTCAATACTCAATGTTGAATCAGTGCATTTACTTAGATGGTTAAAATATTCTCAGACTGGTTACTAGCAATTTAATTAAATTCATTTATAGCTGTATGAGGTTTAGCTAGAAATTGTAATTATTTTGCTATCCACTGTAACACAGTAACCAGAGAAAATTAACTGACTTACATTTACTCACTCTACACATAAATCTAGTGAAGATATAATAGGCGATTTACCACTTAAATCACCCACATATACTATCAATATATTTACCTCACACAGTACTACTTAAAACTATCCTCCAACGCAACTGAGAAATTCTACTTAAATAAAAGTGATTTCTTGAACGTAGCTAGGTTGTCTAGCGAGACTGTGGATGTCTGAATGAATGAAGTCGTTGTTGTTGTTGTTGTTGATTTCCTCTACTATGTTGCTGTAATACCCTGTTTAACCTGAAAGTTGGTTATAATTGGGGTATATAGGGTGTCTACTATCTTCGGTGCTAGCCTGTTGTTAGTCCTGAAAAGGACTGGTCCTAAAAAGGACCACTAGCTGCCTGTCAGGATACCGCTTTGCTCTTGTCCATTCGGGGTGTCGTGGCGTGTTCATGGTGTACATTTGTTGTTTTCCTATCTGGCTTGTTAGGTTTTTTGAGTTTTTGCCCTCCTCGTTTCTGCTTCTTGTGTCTTCCTTTTCTCCAGTATCTGGGAAAGCGCTTTTTCTATCATTGTTGGGAGTAGCTCTTCCCACGTTTCCTCGATGACTTCTTCGTTTGATTGGTCGTTCGTTTTAGTGTCTTTTGTGTTTGATGTAATTTCTTCAATGGTCATTCTTTCTGCCTCTATTCTTTTCAGTAGTTGTTCGTTTCCATCTTTCAGTTCTATCAGTTTCCTTACATCTTCTTCTACCTGTTGCTGAATTCTTTTCATGTCTTGGTGTATTATTTTCATGTCGTTTATGAATTGTTGTTGTTTCGCGCTTTCCGAGCTGTCATGTATTTCTTCACATCTGTCAGTTGAGGTTCTGTTTTTGTGTGGCTGGCGGTTTTCTCTCTCCTTTCGCAGTTGTTGTTTCAAATCTCTCACTTCAGTCGTGAGCCGTCTGACTTGTTCCGTTAGGCTGTCTTGGCGCCTATCACCTAGAGTACTTGCCTTCAGTGTGTTTTTTGCCTCTTGGTACGATACTCCCTTTCCAATGGCAACTGTAATTATTTGCCTTGTTGGTATTCGGGACATATCGTGCTCCGTGCTTTCCGAGGCAGTTGGTACATTTTCTATTGTTATTTGGTGCTTTGTAGTCTTGGTCTTTTTTGGCCTTTGGGCAGTCTTTGTATTCGTGGCTGCCCGCACAGTATCTACAGACCGTCTCTTTTCTGCACGTGTTCCTTGTGTGAGAAAATCCCTGGCACTTTGAACATTGTATCACTGGCGGGATGAAGGCATGTGCTCTTCGAGGTCTATTCTGGATAGTGATGTTTTCTGGGACTGTTTTCCCCTGTAGAGTCACTATTATCAGTCTGGTGTCTTCTTTGTACCAGGATTTAAGCCTTTCTGCGTGTGTGAATCTGTACCGAGGGTTTTCGGCCTGGATGTAGCTGAGGGCCTCTGTGTCTGACAAGCTGGTGTCTATCCCTTTGATGACTACTCTCTTGGTTTCAGTGTAGATTTCTGCTTGGATTTTGATCCGGTGTGGTAGCTGAAATTCTTTAGGCCCGGATGCCAGAGCAGTCATCAGCGATTTAGTTTTTTCTGTATCATTCAGGGCAAGTGTCACTCCCTGTTGGTGCCTTCTGATACTAATTATGCCTCTTTTGCCTACTACTTTCTCCAGGACATTGATTACTTAGTCGTCCGGGAGTGCCCTGAGTGTGGCTTCTCCTTCGGACAACTGCGTAATTTTTATTTTGCGCTCTTGATCCTGTTCTTTGTGAATACTTTTTCTTAGTTCGCCTGGGCGGCATCTCCCATCTGCTACCACTGGTTGAGTATTTGTCTTCGGGCTCGGTGCCCTGTCCTCTTCTGTCTGCTCGTGATTTTGCTTCTCTTGTTCACCTCGGAGGACTTGGCTGATCTTTGTAGGATTCCGGCGTATCTCGATGTCTGACATTGGAGCCGCCTCAAATAGTGCTTCTTTCATCTCGGCATCATGTGGTGGTGTCAACGGTGTTTTGTGCAGCTTCTCTGTGGTAGACAGGGCTTCAGCTGACGATTTGGGTACTTGTGGTGGTGGTCCCTGGGTTTTAGGCTCCTGTCTTTGTTCTCTTCTTTCCAACATCTGTTTTATTGGTTCTAACGCTTTCATCTGGTCTTCTTCTTCTGACATCTGTTCTATCTGCTCTAATGCGCTCACCATGTAGTCATATTCTGGGTCTTCATCATCAAGTTCAGAACTGCTTGCATCTGCTTTCTGCTCTTCCTCGCAAGGAGTCTGGTCATTCGGGCTCTCAACCGGGTCGATACACGTTGCAGCTAGCTCCGTCATCGTATCAAGAGTTGGAGAAATTTCGGTCCCCGCACGAGTACTTGGGGCAGTTTTGCTCTCTGGCTGTCTTTCTTTGTTGATTGTGTTATTCCCCTGGCTGTTCTGCGCTGGTGGGCTGGTATAAATCTTCCTCTTTTTAGCGTGTGGTTTCTTTCGGCCCATTTTGACTATTGCGATCGCTGTGTACGTCCTGAAAAGGACGCTGGTTATAGTGCGGTTGAGGTGTGCAAACGATGTCCAATTGTGTATGGAAAGTGAATGAAGTCTAAAACTGCTCTGGTATAAATATATCTCTGATGAAAGGAAAATCATTACATTATCGAAACCCTAGACTCTCTCTGCCACGTGTTCGCACCTAGAGGAAAATCTACATAAATTCTTGCTCATTCTACAAATGAAACGAATTTCTCACGCTGAAGCCGAAACAGACTCGCAAATCGAGCGGACAGTCTCTCTTAGATCTTGCGTAACATGATTTACCAGACCGTGCAAGAGATTTCTGCTCTCGAGAATTCACACTATTACTGCCTCCGATTATGGTCATAAACGAAATACACGCACGCTCGTCTTTCATCTCAAATCTTTCACCTTGAATAATTAACTTATAGGCGAGCAGATTAGAGAAAAGTGATAGACGATCGTCTTACTTCTTATCCCTGTCGAGAACGAATTACCATGGTTCGGTCTCATCAAAGAACTTAGCTTAACAGCAATAAAATGCGTTGCTAAATTAGAAAGGAAAAGACAAAGGTATGAATGGGCGAGTTTATCTTCGAGCGTATGCGAAAAAAAGGGTAAAAAGAGCGAAAGAAAGGTAAAAGAGCGGAAGAAAAGGAAAAGACAAGTGTAGAATAAAGAATAGATATCTGAAATTTATTAATCATTATATCTCTGCCACAGACATCAAAAATTTGTTAACAGTGTATCGCCTTCTTTGTCAAAAAACTATGCGCTGTCGCACATATTGGCCTTCTGAGAGTGATAAAGATAGAACGTCTACTTAAGTGAGACTAAATTTTAGTTGGGACTGAAAAATTATCTCGACTTGTCCGAAAATTCTAGTTATCAGAATTCGACGTAACCGAAGTTTTTTTTGACAGTCAAAGAAACCTTTGGCCAGGACTTTCTGAAATTCGTTTTAAGTGAGTTACGCTTAAGTAGACTACACTGTATGTATATATATATATATATATATATATATATATATATATATATATATATATATATATATATATATATATATATATATATATATATATATATATATATATATATATATATATATATATATATATATATATATATATATATATATATATATATATATATATATATATGGGAATTCTTTAGGCCATAAACGGCTCCTGGTCGACCCAGCCCCAAATGGGTACCAGAGCAATTCTGGTAAGGTTAAGGCGGCCGGCGTGATGCCGACCACATCACCCCTCGTGTGCCGATGGTCAAGATAATATGGGCCTAACACCATATTCCCAATATGCCTCAATGGGCGTGTAACGGGTTCCTTTACCTTATATATATATATATATATATATATATATATATATATATATATATATATATATATATATATATATATATATATATATATATATATATATATATATATATATATATATATATATATATATATATATATATGTATATGCTGTTAAATGTTCTTACTATTGCTTTATGTATAATAAAGCAACATTGTACTAGTAATGGTGTATCAAAAATATAGAATACCGTATAAATATATGGTTCACTGCTTCTTGTAACAGTAATTTCGCAGTCTTCTTGGACACAGAAGATCATCTGGATAACTTTCGTAGGAAAAATTACTGGAAAGGTCTCGGCTGTACAATAAACACAGATCAGCAGCCAGGGACTATCATGGATATCCAGTGTGTTGGACCAGCTCGCACTATCACCATTGTTACTTACAGTTATTCACCCTTTATTTCAGCGGAAGTACAAGATATTCAGGTAATTCTTTTATTGTCTCTAAATATTCAATATTGTGAAATTGCCTTTTCCCTCTGTTTTACCTATTATAGCCTTTTGTGTCTTCAATGTCCTCTGGGCAACATGACATATGATACACTGGCAATGTTAAGGCGTTATGTTCTCGTGTTATTAAGTCTCTCTCAGAAGAGAAATTAGACATGCATAAGGCATGTAGTGGAACGCAGTTCGTGCGATGTTCCTTAATAATCTATGGCAGTGATATCTATTTACAGATGCTTACAGAAATCAGTATATCAAGCAATCGATCAATATCGTTTAGTTCCCCAAGGACTATAGGCCTTCAACAAACACATGCTTAGTCCTCATGTCGCGTGCCATCAGGTCAAGTTCTTACCATGTCTTGTCCATACTTTTTTTCTGCCTCTAAATCTCTTTTCTATGTGTTCTTCAGTCTGCCTTTCCTTCTCTTGCTTTTGGAACCCCAGAATGGGACCTAAGACGCGTCAACAGTGAGAAATGCAGTTAGCGACCCATAGCTAGACTGCTTGCGCCAGGGTCAGGGAACCAGAGCTGACCAAGACCCTACTCCACCTCCAAGTGGTGGTCCTGGAAATAGGCTGCATCACTGCAGTCTGGCTGAGTGAGTAGGGATCGAAGAGAGAAGGCTAACCCGGTCCCAAAAATGCCTTGCTGAAGTCGGATGTGTCGGCCGGAAGGCGCAAATATCGCAGCCTCGCTGTAAACGGAACCAACGTCCTTTTCAGGACGAACGAAGAAGAAGAAGAAGAAGGAACCCCAGAATAAGGAATGCCTGATAATGCTGTCAGGTTTTCTCAAAGTGTGTCCAACCCATCTCCGCTGCTTCTCATCTCTTGTTCCTCAGGTACTTGTCTGGTTTTTAACATCAGTTCCACGTTGATGACCTTGTCGTACCATTTGTCCTTGCTGTTCGTTGACGTTTTAGTAGCTAAAATATTTTAAAGGATGGGATAGCCAGCCCCCGGCCCAATCCACCTTAGTCACCTCTTACGACATGCATGGTAGGTTACAGTGTTTCTATCCTTTGCTCCCATTTTTGGCTGTGGTGACGCATGGGTAATACATGGGTAACAGTATATCAAACATTTACACCAGCCTCTGAAGTCTTGTTGCTCTCAAACAATGTCACTGCAACCATTTTCACAAGGAAGAGAATTCACAGTTCAGTGAAAAAATGGTCTCGGGTTACGGCGATCTCGACTTACGGTAATCCGCCTATACGAATGAACCCATGCAACCATTTAACACTCAATTGTTATTAATTCAGAAGGTAAGAGAGGCTTTCATTGTAAGGAGAAATATATGGACATTACAAGAAATCAAGCTCAGCGCCAAAATAAGAATTTTAAACTCGGATGTAAAAGCCGTCTTATTATGTTGCTCTGATACATCATCTCATCTCATCTCAACACGTAACCCGTCATGCTTAAAGACTTGCAGAGATTGTCTTACTTTTGTGATAGAAAGCATCCTCGTACCACGTCATGGGGCCGAGAATAATTTTTTTGAAAAGGGTACAATCTTTTATGGACACCCTGTATAATCATCTAACCCTGCTGTCGAGTCGGAAGTAATTATACAATCTTAAGCAAACACTTCTTTGACACCTGGAGTCAATGTGGTATTATCACGTTTTAGGGACTCAGTTAATCTCTCAGGGATGGACGATACGCTTGTCTGGCCCTGTAATGCATCGAAGCGTGAAACGTGAACAATGACAGTCGGGAAAAAGAGTGTGTTAACAGTTGAATAATGCACCTAATTCAGTACGCACAACAAATTTATTTCAGTACTGCCGGAGAGGAGAAGAGAGCTCACAAATTATCTCACATCCGGTTGCCTTCCTCACTGCCTTGGCCTTTCCTAACTCACCAGCAGTGTAAAGAGCCCATTTACAGCAAGTGTGATGCTACCTGGGTTCGAATCCATTAACTTTGCCACGAAAAGCAAGCGGTGTAACCAGTCTGTCACGTCACTCTCATGGAGGGGGTAGTGTTAATGAAATCCCGAAAAATCATAGCACAGACACCGGCTAAAAAACAGAACACATCTTGCACAAGAATGACGAATGGTGGTCTTTGTCATACTTTATTGCTTATGGCATATGAGCAAGTTAATCCTCATCAAATGTTTATTTTTAGAGTCATGCGAAATATTTCATGTACATTGACTAAAACAAGATCACTGCAGGCCACAGGGATGTAATATTAAGAATTCATCGAACGGAAGGAAAGACTACTAAAGATTTCCGGGACAAGGTCAATATGCTAATTAAAACGATTACAGTTATCAGAAAGGTATTGTCCTTTTGTATTGAGTTTATTTTGAGAGGAAGAAAGTTAAACTACGTTTTGCTACGGGGGTTCTAAACAAAACGTACTCTAACTTTCCTGAAAGAAAAAAGGATGAAATTTAAGATGCTGAACAACTTAGCAACATGACACAGATGTCATTTAGCAGGAAAATAATAGAGAAACTAGGAACCGAAACTTATGGACAAACACACCCACTTATGCCAGTACAGATACATCACTTTGAAGAAGAAAATAAATGCAGTAGAGGACTCTGAGTGAAGGCGTTACTCCAAATTGTAAGGAAGACAAATTAGGACATCAGAAGGAATGAAGAGTAATTTCTTTCTTTATGTGACCACCAGCACAATGAGGACTTAGTGTTATTATAACTATTATGATTATTGTAGCGAAAGGTTTTTCTGGTGTGATGATAGTGGTAGAGAAGAAGTAGAATCTCTCTCCAGAAAGTATGAAATCCCAGTACCAGGGAAGTGCACGGGTATCACAATTGAGTTACGGCTGTGAATACTCTGAGCTGGACAATAGATTTAGGCTTCAGAAGTATACTGTGCCACTTTCGCTATAGTAACCCTATGTGATAATATAATTAAACTAGAAAAAGTAACTCAAAATTTTACAGTTTAAAATTTACCAAGTCAAATGAGTATTATGTACATCTATATATTCTTGTAATGAGAAATGGGTGTTGGAAGATGGTAAAATGTATGATTATTGATAGTTACAAATTAAAATAAATAATAGTAAAAAATCTTGGATGAATCTTCCAATGAATTTAGAACAGTCTGTCACAGTATATTTTTGATATACTCGTATATCTTGCTATCTAGTCTCTAGCTGTTATCATCATCGACAGTCGTTTTAGAAACTGCTCACAGGATTTTTTAGATGGGTATACATAAACTCATCTGGTATTGGCCACGTCTGCTCGAGGTTCCTGAGACACTTGAATCAAGAGACTGTCCTTCAGCCCGCCCTATAACTACGGGGACTAAGGTGTTGAAGATTGGTTGACCTCTAGGCTTCAGTTAGCAGGATCAACGGTCCTCAAGTCTTTAGTTAAACTCGGTCAGGAATGATCATACAACCTGGAACAAAAGGTAATAGGTGGCCATGGTGTTCCAACAATTTCACCACCCACTGCTGTTCATGAGGCGACCATGTCTTCAGTGTTTGTATATAAATGAATGAATCATGGTAGTATGTTACAGAGATAGCATGATAAGATAATGTCTACTGTGCAGAAAATAACAAAATACATGAATAAATCACATGTTATGTTACATGGGTAAGATATAACCTTTGCCTTCCACTTATAGATGCCAAGTCACTTATGTACTTGCTGGTATGTCATAGGCTTCCAGGCAAGAACTAGCCAAGATATATTTGGCTAACCAATTAATGGTTATGCTTCCTGACAAGGCCGGTGGAGGTTATCTCTGGTTAGCGTCATTCCCTTTTTATTATGTCTGATACAATCAAATCGTAAATAAAATCTGAAATGAAATGATATTAGTCATACATATATCTTTAATAAACTTACATACCCTCTTATGATTAATAAGCTCACGGTGAGGCTGCATTGGTTGACGTTAATCTGCCCTGCATGCAGCGTGAAAAAAGGAACTTTTCTTGCAGATACTGTCTTCCAGTCTCTCACTCTGGATTTGGTGTGTGTGATTTTCAACGCGCCACTCTGTCCTTATATTTGGGCGTCTCTCACGTACGAGAAAGCACCTTCTGAAGTCCCATAAGTTTTTCGTTTAATCTCTTGGTTTGAGGCGATCTGTGCTTTTTCTGTACTTGTTTTCTCTTATTGTCACTACACACTTATCTCTTTCCTTCCTTCCTAGGTATCCTTTTATTTTCCCCATATGAGGCTTTCATTCTATCCAAGTTTTATCGAAATCCGTTGAGTAATGTAGTTATAATAAATTTTTAAAGATTATTAGCTAACTTTTAGCAGATGTGATGACGACGAAAAATGTTAATTATTTTTAAAACTATTTATATTTGAATAATATCCTTTTGGATATCATTCATAGTCTATCTCCTTTTGGTGAATTATTATAGTTTTAATAACTTTCAACCACGCTTGCTCTTGTTGCTTTAAATTTTCTTTCCTGTTAATGCAAACTTTTAAAGTCGGACATTCCTATATTCGCTATTTCCTACCATCATTTATGTTGGTCGGCTAGACGAAGTGCAAATTTTTCAGCCACTTTCAAACTTCAAAGCAAGACCCGTTGCGTGTTATCCCTGCGCTGTGTGTGTATGTGTGTGTGTATGTGTGTGTGTGTCGCGTTACACATTTTTCACAAACAAAGCAAGTGGTACCAAATCTCGCTACAGAGCCCTCTTGCTTTAAAACAGTGCATGCACGGTTAACTTTTTGGTAACACATGCTGCAGTTTCTCCTTACTTTTCTGTCTCTCTATATCTCCTTTGATAGAATGACGACTTAAAAAATCGGGTCCAAGATTGTCCCGTCCTGGAATGTATCTCACATTGAACGAATATGGAGATAACAGTAAACTCCACCTCAAAAGTCGTGAATTTAATTTTTTAGACACCGCTAAAAACATCAAAGGCTGGAGATCGCTTTCCACAATGAAGCGTTTCCGTAAAGAAAAGGGGCGAATTTGTTGATCGACCAGTTCAAAGCGAGGCATTCACGTTCAACTGTAGCATAATTTCTTTCAGCTGTATTTAACGTTCTACTGGCAAAAGCTGCTGGTAGTAACATATGTGTCTGCCCGCTGTAGTAATGTTGCTCCGATGCCTACATTGCTAGCATCCGTTTTTAGTACGAATTATTGTGTGAGATCGGGAAGGGCAAGAAAAGGTTTATTTGTCAGCTTATTTTTCAACTCTGTATAAGCCTGTTCACACTCCGCGGTCCATTGTATTTTATCCGGCTGTCCTTTTTTGGTTAAGTCGGTTAATGGCGCGCATAATGAGTTAAAATGGGGTATATATTTCTGATAGATACCGCACAGTGACACAAAGGATCTTACATCCTTCTTAGTTTGTGGTCTTGGTGCTTTTCTCATTTTCTCTACATTCTTTTTGTAAGGAGACATTTGCCCTGTAGAGATAGTGTGACCTAAAAATTCCAGTTTCTCACATCCAATATGACACTTAGTTGGACGTGCTGTCAATCCCATTTCTCTCAGTCTATCTAACAACATGGAGAGTGCTACTATGTGTTCCTCAAATGTAATGGTAGCAATCAGAATATCATCCATGAAGTTAGTGATATGAGGATTTTTTAATGGTTCCAGTAATTTCATCATCATTCTGGAGAAGATACTTGGAGCATTCTTTAAACCAAATGGGAGTACATTAAACTCGTAATGTCCATCCGGTGTACTAAAGGCTAACAGTTTCCTAACTTCTGGTTTCACTGGTATTTGGTAGTATCCCTTGCTTAGATCTACTTTTGAAAAATACCGGGCCTTACTCAATGTAGCAAACAACTGATTGGTGTCAAGTAATGGGTCTACCTGAGATTCAGTGATAGCATTTAGTTTCCTATAGTCAATGCATAACCTGTGTTCACCATTAGGCTTCCTTAATAGCACCACACTTGAGCTGTAGGGAGATTCAGACTTTGAAATAATTTTATCTTTTAAGAGATAGTCATTCTTATCCTTGAGTGCTTGTCCTTTCACATAAGGTATAGGGTATGTCCGCATACAAACTGGTGTAGGGTTAGTAATCGTCATGTCATACTCTAACAGATTAGTACACCCAGGCTTATCTGTGAGTACATCAGCATGGATTTCTAACACCTCTTGAACCTTTTTCCTCTGCTCAAGAGTTAAATGTTCACTCACATTAACCTGAGCATAACTTTCTGTAGTTGTTAGGGGGTATTCCATGGAGGAAATAGGTTCATCTTGCATTTCTGTTGCAATGGCCAGGGTCATGATATGTGCAACTTCTGATGCTTCCCTGTCATAATACTTTTTAAGAAGGTTGACATGATACATCTTCTCCTTTCCTTTCTTGTCAATCTTATAATTGGTCCTGGAAAGTTTTCCAATATGACGTAGCGACCCTGCCATCCAATTTGCAATTTATTATTGCTGCTTGGCAACAGTAAAGAACTTTTTCTCCCACCTCAAGTTCCCTATCTTTTGCTGTTTTATTGTAGTAAGCAGCCTGCTTCCTCATTGGCCAGTTTCCAACTTGTTTTCAATCGAGATGTCAGCTCGTTGACGTATTGGTATGAAGAAGTCGCGGTTTCTTCTGCTTTTTCATCAGTCCATGTCCGCAACAATGCTTCCAGTGGACCTTTGATTGGTCATCCAAACAACAATGTAGCTGGAGCTAATCCTGCGGAGTTATGTGGGACTTCCCTATATGCAAATAGTGCAGAGGGTAAGTATGTGTCCCAAGTTTAAGGTTTCTCACTAGCCAACTTTCTAAGGATTGAAATGAGCGTGCCATTGAACCGCTCTACTTGACCATTCCCTTGGGCGTGGTACGGGCTACAGTGATAATGTCTAGCTTGAAAAATCCTGAATACTTCTTGTGTTAGCTTTCCCCTAAACTGAGAACCATTTTCAGTCAATATTTGATGTGGGAAATCTAATCGGGTGAATATTGTTAACAGTGCCTCTGCCACATGTTTCGAATCTATCGATGACATTGCTACTGCCTCTCCCCACATAGAGCAAGTATCAACCAAGGTTAAGATATATGCATTTCTCTTCTTGGTCCTATTGAGTGGTCCAGCAATATCCACGGCAACACGTTCGAAGGGTGTTCCCATAATGGACATTTCTCCCAGTGTTGCTGGTGCAGTCCTGTGTTTAGGAGCTACTCTTTGGCATTCTGGACATGATCTCACATACCTCTTTATGTCCTCTGTGATCCCTGGCCAAAAGTAGTGACAGGCTATCCGTTGTCCACTGGCCCTTATTCCCATATGTCCACTGAAGGGTATAGCATGTCCTAGCTTCATAACCTGCTCCCTGTATGATTTTGGCATAACAAGCTGTCCATGTCCTTTAGGTCCTGTTCCAGATTTTCTATATAGTAGGCCATTTTTCATATATAAGCCTCCTTTCTCTGGAGGGTTATGGCTTTTAGGTAATTTGCCAAAGCAAGGCTTCAATGTGTTGTCAGCAGTTTGAGCCTTTCTCATCCCTTCTGGATGAGTATTGATGATAGTGTCCTCCTCTTTCTTAGAGCTTGCCCTGGTCTGGACTGTTGCCATCACTATGGGTCTTATAAGTTCTCCTAGAAAGACATATCTACGTCCCAGTATTAATGGGTAGATAGGGTTGTCCACCACTGCTGCTTTGATCTCTCCTTCCACATAGCGAGATCTTATGTTGTTTCGGGCTATGGGCTGTGTCATGTTTCCTGCTCCCTTGACTGGTCCTCTGATTTCCACGGTTTCTGTGGTTATCTGTTCAGGACTCACAAGAGTAGAGCACACTACTGACTCAAAGTCCAAGCCTGTATCATATAAGCACAGTACTTGGGTGCCATTCAAGGTCACTTCCTCAATGACAAGGGGATGATGAAGGTCTTTCTGACTTTTTGCCAGATCCTTCCTTCCCTTGTTCCCTGTTGTAAGGCAGGCAGCGTGATGAGGAGGGTTTTTCCGTCTGCATTCTGCAGTATTGTGGTTACTCATTTGGCAAGATTTACACCACTTTCCTTCCTTTCTTGAAGGTTTCTTATCTGATCCTAGAGGGTGTTTGTCTTTATAATCAGTTCTGTGTTTGTTCTTGTTGGAATTGTCCTTGTGTTCATAGTTGGTATAGTTTTGTGGAGGTTGGAAGTTGTCACCCTGCTTCTTCTTATTTCCTGATACTTCTGACTGAGCTGCTTGATATCTCTCAGCCATGGTTAAAATATAAAAGGAAGTAAGGAGAAGTATCAAAAGAGATAAGAGGAAGTATATTGAGGAGTTGGCAGGGGGGGGGGGGGAAGAGGATGCTGCAGCCAAGGGAAATATGAGAGAACTGTATGGCAGCACAAAGAAGCTAACAGGGAAATACAAGCAAACAGGTTGCCTCGTGAAAGACGGGAGTGGGAAGCTGCTCAGCGGTGTACGGGGGCAAATGAGGAGGTGGACAGAATATTTTGGTGACCTTCTCTATGGACCAGGGTTTTCGACAGAGCAGATCATGTGCAGACCAGATAGCCACTTTGAGAATAGTGGTTGAACAGGGTCTGGAATGGAGTTCACCACTGTGCATCGGATTTGTGGACTACGAGGGGGCATTTGACAGTGTAGACAGAGAATCACTTTGGAAATTGATGAGGCATTATGGAGTTCCCCTGAAGATTATTAATTTAATAAAGAAAACATGTGGGGACATGACATGCAGAGTTCTTCACGAGGGACAGCTTACGGAACCGTTTGGGTTAAGAACAGGAGTGCGACAGGGATGCCTCTTGTCTCCATTTCTTTTCTTACTAGCAATAGACTGGGTTGTGAGATCATCGTCAACACACAACAGAAGTGAAATCCAGTGGACTCTGACTGAGCGGTTGGATGATCTGGATTTTGCTGATGGCTTGGCTCTTCTGTCCCATAACCGTAATCAGATGCAGGGCAAATTGAAAACACTCGATGGGAGGTCACGGCAATTGGGTCTGGAGATACACAGGGAAAGGACAAAAGTAATGAGAATAAATGCAGGTAATGATAACAGGGTTGAACTTGAAGAAACACCAATGCAGTATGTAGAGTCATACACATGTCTTGGCAGTGGTACAGACGGAGTTGTAGGGACAGACGGCGATATCAAGGTAAGAATACAGGGGGCAAGAGAGGCTTTCATTGCGTTGGGAAATATATGGAGATCGGAAGAAATCTGATCCAACACGAAAATAAGAGTCTTCAACTCAAATGTGAAGCCAGTCCTATTGTATGGCTCTGGGACATGGAGAACAACAAAGACAACAACCAAAAAGCAACAGACTTTCATAAATGGGTGCTTGCGTAGAATAGAGGGATTAAAATGGTATGACAAGGTTACCAACTTGAAACTGATGACAAGAGCTAGACAAGTGCCAGTGGAACAAGAGATGAGAAGAAGGCGATGGATAGGACACACACTGAGGAAACCTGTTGATAGCATTACAAGGCAGTCCTTGTTCTGGAACCCCCAGGGCAAGAGAAGCAGAGGTAGACCATGAAGCACATGGAGAAGAGAGCTGGAAACAGGTGAAAATGATGAGGAGAACGTGGAAATAACTTGAGATGATGGCACGTGACAGGAGGACTTGGCATGTGTTTGTTGAAGGCCATGCTCCTTTGGGAGTGGAGGGTTATGATGATATGATGGTTAAAATATCTTCCAATCTGTCTGTTCCTTGCTCCATGAGAAATTTTCTCATTTCTTGTGGCATGGATTCTCTTAGTTGTTCCATCATGACCATTTCTTTTATATCTTGACATTTTCCTAAGCTAATCCATTTTGTCAGATATGTTTCCAATCTGGCAGAAAACTGGTGGTAGTTTTCTCCTGGAAGTAGCTTAGCAGTTCGGAATCTCTTTCTATAAGATTCAGAATTGTTTTCGTACCTGACCAGTAAAGCTTGTTTTAAGATTTCATAATTTTCCTGGTCTTCTTTTGAGAGTTTTAAATAACATCGTATGAAACTCCCCTCAACCCCTGAGATAGCTTAAGGCTTCATTTTTCCTTTTCCAATCCATAGGTAAAGGCCAATCTCTCATATCTATCCAGGTACGACTCAATGGCGTCCTCCTCAATAAATGGATCCAGGTGGAAACTCATGGCTCCATTTGCCGTGCTGTGGTTGGAGCTACTCTCAGAGTGAGGTGAGCTAGCACCATGATTGCTAGCTGCTCCCTGGAGTTCAAGTTCCTTTAAACTTAACTCATGAGCTCTTTGTAACCTTCTTTCTTCAGCTTCAGCCTCAACTTCAAATCTTTTGGCTTCTCTTTCTGCTTCTAATTTCTTAGCTTCAGCCTCAACTTCCATTATTAGTCTTCTTTCTGCTTCCAGTCTTTTGGCTTCTTTTTCAGCTTCCAATCTTTTGTCCTCTCTATCCAAATATTTGTCCACTTCAGTTGCGACATACTGGATAAGAGCATCACCTGTCAATCCTACGTCCTTTCCCTCTTGCATGATTGCTGATCGAAACTTCACCAAATCAGCCATAATGCTTACTTACCAGAGGGTATATAATTTTATCTTCACTAACCAACTAACTTAATTAAAATCAATTAATTATTTCGAACAAGACAAATCCTTAAAACCTTGTGAGCGTCTCCTATTTACTTGGTACTCAATGGTACTTTTTATTACGAAAACATTTATAAGTTTAATAATTTTTCAAAAAAAAATTATTTTTACAAACTATTTGTGGCTCAAGATAGAAGAATACATAGATAGTGGCTCAGGATAAAATATAATATCCCGCGAAAGAGCCCCCAATGTAGCGAAAGATTTTTCTGGTGTGATAGTGGTAGAGAAGAAGTAGAATCTCTCTCCAGAAAGTATGAAATCCCAGTGCCAGAGAAGTGCACGGGTATCACAATTGAGTTACGGCTGTGAATTATCTGAGCTGGACAATAGATTTAGGCTTTAGAAGTATACTGTTCCACTTTCGCTATAGTAACCCTATGTGATAATATAATTAAATTAGAAAAAGTAACTCAAAATTTAACAGTTAATAATTTACCAAGTCAAATGAGTACAATTTCATAATTTATTATGTACATCTATATATTCTTGTAATGGGAAATGGGTGTTGGAAGATGGTAAAATGTATGATTATTGATAGTTACAAATTAAAATAAATAATAGTAAAAAATCTTGGATGAATCTTCCAATGAATTTAGAACAGTCTGTCACAGTATATTTTTGATATACTCGTATATCATTGCTATCTAGTCTCTAGCTGTTATCATCATCGACAGTCGTTTTAGAAACTGCTCACATGATTTTTTAGATGGGTATACATAAACTCATCTGGTATTAGCCACGTCTGCTCGAGGTTCCTGAAACACTTGAATCAAGAGACTGCCCTTCAGCCCGCCCTATAACTACCGGGGACTAAGGTGTTGAAGATTGGTTGACCTCTAGACTTCAGTTAGCGGGATCAACGGTCCTCAAGTCTTTAGTTAAACTCGGTCAGGAATGATCATAAAACCTGGAACAAAAGGTAATAGGTGGCCATGGTGTTCCAACAATCTCACCACCCACTGCTGTTCATGAGGCGACCATGTCTTCAGTGTTTGTATATAAATGAATGAATCATGGTAGTAAGTTACAGAGATAGCATGATAAGATAATGTCTACTGTGCAGTTAGTTGCGTATCCTTTACAGGACGTGGCAATCAACCCCAGCTTTTATTGGCTGTTTGTGATTTTTCTAGGCAATTTTTTCATTCAGTAGTTTGCCATTGCTTTCTGAACGGTACGGCGCTTATACCATTGTTAAAAATCCACACAAAGCGATCTGCTACCAAACCGCCTGCAGCAGGTTTCGAACCTGGTATATCTGGATTATGAAACTGCGTTCATATCCATTAGGCCACAGACGCCGACCTACTGTGCAGAAAATAACAAAATACATGAATAAATTACATGTTATGTTACATGGGTAAGATATAACCTTTGCCTTCCACTTATAGATGCCAAGTCACTTATGTACCTGCTGGTATGTCGTAAGCTTCCAGGCAAGAACTAGCCATGATATATTTGGCTAACCAATTAATGGTTATGCTTGCTGACAATGCCGGTGGAGGTTATCTCTGGTTAGCGTCATTCCCTATTTATTATGTCTGATACAATCAAATCGTAAATTATTTTTTTTTCGTACGCCCGCTAATACTCGAGGCGAAATCTCAGGTTATTGTTAAAGTCTAACCGGACATTTATTTTACGTGAGTATCCCTTTTCTTGTGCAGAGACAGGTGTCCCTCCCCATTCAGGCAAATACTCGCCGATTTCGGAGGTACCCATTAGAGCTGGGTCGGCTCAGGAGCCGCCAATCCCTGGTCGACGACACTCCTTCAAATGTGTTCGCCAGGTCTCGAGTTAATCCAGTCCAATTCCCGGTCGACGAAAAATCCTCAAATGCCGTCGCCCGGGTTTGATCCTGAATCACCCGGTCGCCAGAGCGGTGTTGTAACCACTACGCTAGCGCGGCTCCTGAAATTGTAAATAAAATCTGAAATGAAATGATATTAGTCATACATATATCTTTAATAAACTTACATATCCTCTTAGGATTAATAAGCTCACGGTGAGGCTATATTGGTTGATGTTAATCTGCCCTGCATGCAGCGTGAAAAAAGAACTTTTCTTGCAGATACTGTCTTCCAGTCTCTCACTCTGGCTTCTGGATTTGGTGTGTGTGATTTTCAACGCGCCGCTCTGTCCTTATATTTGGGCGTCTCTCACGTACGAGAAAGCACCTTCTGAAGTCCCATAAATTTTTCGTTTAATCTCTTTGTTTGAGGCGATCTGTGCTTTTTCTGTACTTGTTTTCTCTTATTGTCGCTACACACTTATCTCTTTCCTTCCTTCCTAGGTATCCTTTCATTTTCCCCATATGAGGCTTTCGTTCTATCCAAGTTTTATCGAAATCCGTTGAGTAATGTAGTTATAATAAATTTTTAAAGAGTATTAGCTAACTTTTAGCAGATGTGATGACGATGAAAAATGTTAATTATTTTTAAAACTATTTATATTTGAATAATATCCTTTTGGATATCATTCATAGTCTACATCCTTTGGTGAATTATTATAGTTTTAATAACTTTCAACCAGGCTTGCTCGTGTTGCTTTAAATTTTCTTTCCTGTTAATGCAAACTTTTTTCCTATATTCGCTATTTCCTACCTTCATTAATGTTGGTCGGCTAGACGAAGTGCAAATTTTTCAGCCACTTTCAAACTTCAAAGCAAGACCCGTCGCGTGTTATCCCTGCGCTGTGTGTGTGTGTGTGTGTGTGTGTGTGTGTGTGTGTGTGTGTGTGTGTGTGTGTGTGTGTGTGTGTGTGTGCGTGCGTGCGTGCGTGCGTGCGTGCGTGTGTGTGTGTGTGTCGCGTTACACATTTTTCACAAACAAAGCAAGTGGTACCAAATCTCGCTACAACTAGTTCCCCTTTATCATATAAGAGTTACGCCAACTAAAATTTGGCCGCCATTTTCGGCTGTACCCAAATAGCAGGAAAATGGACCCAATCGCGAGTTTCAGACCTAATATGCATTTTCGTTTAGGTTAACTAATAATTTGAAATAAAATTAGATGCAAGTACAGTAGCACATATTTGTACTATTCTTTGTATTTCAACTAACAAAACAAAAAGAAGAACACTAGTTTACTTACCGTTTTATTGAATAGAATCAGTAGCTTGAATTTTTAACACATACTCCGTTGAATTTCTAAATTCCGTTAGAATTTCACTTTTTAGCAACAAATATTCCGTACGAATTGCAACACTTAGCAAAACATACTACCTTATAAAATAATGTAATAAAAATAATAAAAATTAATTACAATTTTATTATAGTTTTATTATATATATATATATATATATATATATATATATATATATATATATATATATATATATATATATATATATATATATATATATATATATATATATATATATATTTTTTTTTTTTTTTTTTCTTAACCAGCGGCACTTGGGCTTTCAGCCCTTCAGCCCAATGACATGTCATTGCGAGGCTGGGGAACCTGAGGACTTTCCTTCCAACCCGGTCAGGAGCTTCGCTCCTTCCCATCCACAGAGGGTTTATCACAGGAGCCGTTCAGGCTATTCAGTCAAATTTCCGGCCGTAAACATTTCTTCAAACGCCGACGCCCGGGTTTGAACCATGAACACCTGATCGCCAGTACAACGCCGAAGCCATTACACCAGCGCGGCTCCCATATATATATATATATATATATATATATATATATATATATATATATATATATATATATATATATATATATATATATATATATATATATATATATATATATATATATATATATATATACTGAAGCCCATTAAAAACGCACCACCTGTATAATCCAGGAACAGAGTGTGAAATGTAAATATAAGTGTTTACAAGTTTACATATTTGGAATCTTTATTCATTTTCCTATGAATCCATGCTGGTCATTAATTTGTACATTTGATTGTTATGAAATTCATTGTATTCTGTGCAGGCAAGGGAGAAAACCAAAAATGCAACCAATAAAAAAAATTCATTCACACTATCTTTAGTATCTGTGTGGTGAACTTCTAAATACAATATCTAAATTAGAATATAACAGTATAGTGCATAAAGTCAAAGATAGGATAGTACTACAAATTTTCGGCGAGAATGGTAGTCGTCGCCTACGCCTTCAGCGTATTATTTGATAACGCATTGGCCGAACCAAAAAGGGTACCCTATTTTTCAAATTCGTCCTTGAGACAAACGTACCACTTTTCCAAGTTCAATGAAGTATTTGCCTAAAATACATTGTGGAAGGGAGGAGAACGGATAGATAACCAAACGCAAATCACGTCTCACATTGTTTCTAAAAATAAAACCAACTTGCTAGCCTTGCCTTAGGCGGTTTTCAAATTACGATGTAAACGTTGGAAAATGTGGACACTACGGTCATGAAAACACGCTTAGCTCTTGTTGCGAATGACGTAATTCTCGTGTATTACGAGAGACTCTCGTATTTAGCTTGAAAGTACATGGAACAAGAATTGAATAGGAGGTAGTTTAAAAATAAACAACTAACATAGAAAAAAAGATAGAATTTTGAACCAAGCCACTTAGCCCCATAAAAATCATATATTCGTGTACCTGAAGACTTGTTGACCAAGAATATTTTGTTAGTTATCTAAATAGTCAATTAAATAATCAAATATTGGTAATAATACATAGAGAATCGGAGATACTGTCAGGTCAAGTCATGTCTGCTTAGATTGGATAGCATATTTTTGGGGGGGAAAAAATTAGGTGAAAGAAAGGCTAAGATAGTACGATGAAGTGGATTGGATGAAATTTGAAGGAAGCCGAAATATTATTGGCTAACCTAAATATACAAATCTAGTTGGTAGTAGTAACGCATAGTGGTTTGAGATATTTGTTTTTAAATAAAGGTTCATTCAAAAAAAGAGATGCTTGGTCTCATTGGCCAAAGCTTTTTACATGATAGGAAAAGTAGGCTGCTCGGTGCCATTTTTTCAAAATATTCTGAGGAACAAGCAGCGATGAGCAGACCTGTGCTTTGTTTTAAAATAACTAACAACAGAAAGCAGTCTGAACAGAGGCAGTGATGAAAGTGTGCCATATTCTATTGCCTAATTCATCGTTACTTGTTTATATTTCCTTGATATGTGGTAAGATTGATTTTATTGACTTTTTAAGTAAAAAAGGGTTGTGTGAAAGAAAGAAAAGGCCACGTAAAACATTGTAATTAAATGGTTCCATGGCAGACTTAGGCATAGCCTAGATGTTGATCCATCATATAAGGGACTATCTAAAAAAAGTTTAAAACTACAGGACTATATATATATGATGGTCATACAGGAACATTACACCTATCTTATTGCATGGAAAAGATTACTGCAGGAATGACAGAGGCGTAGCATCCATTAGGGAAGAGAAAAGAAAACTGGTACAATTTGTTCCATCAAACTAAAGTGGAGAAGCAGAGTTGTCAGAGAGAGCTGACCATGTTCTTTTGTATCGAATGTATGTTTACATGTAAATTAGGAGGAATTAGTTTGATATTAAGACAGAACCATAACTTGCATTGACAGGGGTTCCTGCTGGCACTTGTCTGGTGCTGGTACTCGATGATAGAGAAATTCAGCACTATTTCTAAGAGTCTCTAGTACCTGCTGGTATTATAGAAGTTCAAGACCAGAGGAGACTGAAGTGTTTGGCCAAACCAACTATAACTGCTGTGATTCCAGGATCCAGATAAGTGCAATATCTGGCCTGGGACAACTTATCACGACTAAAGAAATATCTCCTGTGTAGACAAAAACGTTCCTCCAAAAAGACTAACATAAATAATTCTAGTGAAACAAAAGAACATTGGGATGATGATAATCCCCAACCTGCCTTCTAGTATCAGTAGTAAATAGAGTAATTAACATCAACTTGAAAATTTGTAACAATGTACTATGGACATATTGTCTGTTGTATGTAAATATCTTTATATATATTTGTAAATATATCTATCCATCTAAATTGATTCTCATTGAACTGTAGTCCTGACCAAAACAACTTTAGGCTCAGGACTAATAAAGTTTAACAAAAGAAATTTTAAATATAAAATTTAACAGCTGGAGTTAGTTGAGTTTATCATAGTAATTAGTATATGTTTGTATATGTTTTTGTATTGAGATTCTTTAACAACACTCTTACAATACCCTAGACACTTTATGTAGCTTTCAGTCACGCTAGTCAATAAAGAATATAACTTAGAGTGAGATCGTAGGGTGGTAACAAGAAAGGTACTCGGTAACACAGTTGTCCATTGTTTACCTCAGAGACCTTCACAGTTGATCTCACTCAAGAACAACTATACGCACACCATTCTTCTTAACATCAAAACCCACCACAATCTGGTATGTCCACCGTGTGCTTGCAAAAAAGCTTAACAGCGGCTCCGCATGGAACGCACAAGTCTCTGAAGGAAATTCCGGGGAATCAAGTCCCATTCACGTGTAAGAGCAGCTTCGAGCTGTTGCAGATTAGCTGGAGAACCTTGCCTGTAGACTCTCCGTCCAAGCTCGTCCCACGGATGTTCTATAGGGAAACATTTCTGGTGATAGGACAGGCCAATCAATCGTCACAATGTTCTGCTGCTGTAGATATTGCTGCGTAATGCATGCGGTGTGCGCACGTGCGTTATCCTGCTGGAGAAGCTGCAAGTCTGGATAATTTGTGAACGCAGGAGCAACCAATGCATCCAGAACCTCATCTCGATATGTCACAGCATTAACATTTCCACGGAAGACGTGAAGAGGCAAGCGATGGTGAAAACTGAATCCTCCCCAAATGTGAATACTGCCACCTCCAAATCGGTTGTGCTGACGAACACAGCAATCTACAAAGCGCTTTCCACACCATCGCCATATCCGCATACGTCTATCAGCAAAGGAAATGTTGAATCTGCTCTCGTCTGTGAATAGGACAGCATTCCAATGCAGTATAGTACATCAGACATGTCGCTCTGCCCATTGCAGGCGCTGCTGACGATGTCTGTGAGTCAGGTTTGGCCCAACATAAGGTCGTCTTGCAGTAAGGCCTGTATCTCTGAGTTGTCGTATGACTATCATTCGAGAGACTTGCCTACGTCTACCCATTATTGCTCTTGCTGTTTGACTTGCCGGGAGAGAACGATTCCTTAGGTGACTCAGCATAATATGACGATCTTGCGCAGGGGTAGTAACTCGTGGTTGGCCACTCCGAAGTCTATCCCGGGCACTGCCAGTGGTTCCGTAACGTTCATTGAGACGTACAATAGTGCTGTGGTGGCAATTCATCCTTCTGGCAATGGCCCGCGAGCTCATTCCGGTCTCCAACATACCAATGGCTCGTTGGCGGTCGTTTTCAGATAGTCGTGGCATTTCAAGCACATGTACTGTGTGTTTTGTCTCAACGGCCTTTTTATACCGAGTATACTGCCACAACGCGTACACATTTTCATAGTCATAGCTGTTAGGAATCGTGTTGCACGTGTAACTTTCATTGTTTTCATGTAGTCTGTACACAAACCCGTGGGTTGAATCATGCACTTTCCATTCCAGCAGCCATTCGCTCTCTACCTCATGACAAACACGGGGAAAATCCATTCCCACACTGTTTTTTTCCAGCTTCTCGGCATCAGTATATATAATAGTGGTGCGTTTTTTATGTGCTTCAGTATATATATATATACATAAAATATGAGATCATAGACTACTCACTTACTGAAAAGATTAAACAAAACATAGAAGATAAGAAAGCCAAAATAGACACAAATATAAAATTTCATTATATAATTTTTATTATATAATTTTTTATAATTGTATATATTACAATTACATAATTATAAAATTATATAATTTATGTTATAAAATTATATATATATATATATATATATATATATATATATATATATATATATATATATATATATATATATATATATATATATATTTATATATATATATATATATATATATATACATATACATATATATATATACATATAATAATAATAATAATAAATTCTTTAAGCGCCAAACACGGCGCATAAGGCAGAAACCAGTGCTCTCCAGGTTGTTCGTTGTGACGCCACTCCTCTTAGCTCTTGCACATTATTTAGGCCCAACGTTCTTCCTTCTCTTATTATTGTTCTTCTGAGTGTTTCTTTTGGTCTTCCTTTTTTCCGCTTACCCTCAGGAACCCAAGTGAGCGCCTGTAGTGGTATTCTGTTGTTTTGCATTCGTAGGACATGACCGATATATGACCATCGTCTTTTCCTTATATAGTCGGAGACATATTTCTGCCTAGAGTCTTCTCTTATTTGTCGATTAGTCTTGAATTCTTTCCAACTGATGTTCATGAGTTTTCTAAGACATTTGTTCTCGAATGTATTCAGCTTGTTCTCCAATGATTTTGTTATTTTCCAACTCTCACAGCCGTATGTTAACACTGAGATAACATTTGAATTAAACATTATATATATATAAAAATTTATAATTATATGTTATATTTATAATATATTTATAAATCTAAATATATATAAATATAATCTTATAAATATAGAAGAGGTGTTAAGAATAGACAGTCCTAGAGAACTGCATAATATAGTCAAACAATATTTAATACGAACAAATGTTAATATATAGTGGCTGGGAATGTGAAGGTCAGATGCTGTTCTTACAATACATATGACTTTTAATAGGCGAAAGTCAATTAAATATCTGTTAAAGTAAGTTATATAACTGTAACCACCAGATCTTTACACCCCTCCATTTTAATATTATTCTTGTTCAGAGTTTCTTCTTTATTTTTATTTTTTGTTTGTTTGTTTGTTTGTTTATTTATTTAACGTAAAAGCATAATTGTGATTGTCCCTATTTACAATGATTTGACAAATGTGATGCCACTTTCTCTTATCGGCAGTTGTTCATATTATTTTGAATTGAAAACAATATATATCCTAATTATAACCCATCAGAGGTTGAACGGGATATTTATTTTCATTAATAAAAAAAATTTAAAAAATCTTACTCGATGCTTATTCTCGCTACTAGCCCTGGTATTGTCCAGCCGAAAATGGCGTCTACGTCGTTCAGCCTCATTTTCGATTCTGACATAGTTGGCTTAACTCTCTATAGATCTAGGGGCACTAGCTACAACTATTCTGTCTCAATTTCTGCGGGGTTTTCTTGTTTCCTCTATTATGATGAATCTAAACTTTTCTGTTATCTTGTTTTAAGTTTTTTGTTTTTTTTACCTTTATTCTGTTTTCTAACAGCTTTCAGCAATAATTTTAGTTTGTTATTCAAGATACTGTTATTTTGTTATTCTATCACTTTATAATATTTTTTTTTTCGAAGGAGGAGAGGTTGGAGGTGAATGCTGTACTTGGAAAATGTCTAGCTAGATTGCTGTTAGTATATGTTATTAGGAAGCCTCATGAACTCTGCTAATTTTTTTTAAATCCCAGAATTGTTTCACAGAGTGCTTGATCTCTCCATAGGTGTGGATATGTGAGGATGGGACATTTGGACCAATGTGTGAAGGAATTTGTAATTGTAAGGATAAGGAAGAAGTGTGTAACATGGCCACGGGTGAATGCTTCAGCGGCTGCACTGAGGGATATAGGTAGGATTTTTATCTTACATGGACATAATAATCACAAAAGAATGCACTATGTTTATTTTTAATTTATATTAACTGACAGATCTGGCATGACAGGCCTTATGTTTAGCTGCATTTTTCCACTGAAGACATTTGCAAAAGTGAGTTGTTTTTTTTTTTTTTTAATGAAGAGAAGAAGACAGCATATCTGCATGCCCAAGCCCCTCAAACAATGGAATCAATTACTTGTTAAGACATTTCTTCTTCTTCGTACACTCTCAGACGTCTGCTTGAATGTTTTCAAAGAAAACAGTAGTTAGCTTAAGGGTGTTTTCATCTCTATAGAGCTTTTCCATGAATGATACTGGTGACGGCCATACACGCTTTCTCTGTTCCACATATGTAGGGCATCTTTGAAGATGTTCAGCAGTCATTTTATCAGTGCCACAATTACACTCATCGGTAGTTCCTATATTTAGATTGTTGAATAGATGGAATCCCAATCTGTTGTGGCCTGTGCAGAGTCTAAAGATTACCACTTGTTCTTATGTGTTGAGCTGGTAGTATGCATCATTGTGTGTGTGACCTGGATGCTGTACATCCCATTTGTTTCTGTATCTGATTCTGATAAAACTCTTTGTCTTCTCGAAAGTTATGCTTGCATCAGGCTGAGGTAGCTGTCCACCTTCCTCTGCCAATCTGTCAGCCTCTTCATTGCCGGGGATGTTACAAGGAGATGGGATCCACTGGACCACAACTCTTTTGAATCGTTGACATAATTTGTGGACCACTACTCTGTGACTCTTAAATATGTGTATACGAAGACAAAAAGCACAGCTACTACATTAAATAATAGATTGCTAAAAATTTCACTCTTTTTCACTTTTAATGATTAGTCCTACTGCCTGCATTCCACATTGGTTCAACATAAATTTTGAATTAGATTGTTGATTGATTTTGATGTAATTTTTAAAAGAGATTCTCCTTCTTTTTAGATAATATTATCGTATTAATGAATTTACCCGATTCAACGTTTTACATTTTGAGAACTAATTACATTTGTTTTGATTGACCTAAGCCAAGTAATGTTGGTTTAATAGTTTATGTATAATATCACTCATACCTTCTTTTGCATTTCTTTCTCTGAGACTTGAATATACTTTAAATTTAAGTGCAATTTTCTTTCTGTTTTACTTTGAACATGGATACTGAGGTAGCATTAGAGCTCTGGCAACATCAAATAGTGCCCGAGACAAGTATTATCTTCTGCATCTCCTCGGCCCCATATTTTGTAATGAAGACAGATGATACTATGTAATCATATATGTAATAACGAGAACCAGCCAGTGCAGACTCACATACCATCTGTTCAATAAAACAAAGATCAGGCAGACTTGCGATCATGTTGGGAAGACAATTTAAAAAAAAAAAAAGAACGTCCTCCAAGACTGTCGGCTGCATGAGAGGTGCAGACTGACAGCATGACCTTTACCAGCCTAATTGAAGAAGAAACTGTATGGTGACAAGAGAAGCCTGAGACAAACCGTCAAATTGTTCTAGAGAAATAGAGAATGAAGAAGAAGAAGATTAATGTTAATTAAAATCGACGTCATTGCACTCCGAGCAAACCCATTGGTGCTCAGTCTCCCTCAGCAAATATCGAAGGGTATGAATGCTAATTGCCCCTGTTGCGCAATGGTTGTATACACGCCGGATGCGTCCTCTCATACGTCCATCCCTGCTGATATTACGTTAGATGCCAAATTCCAGCAGTCTTAGCCTTGATGATTCATCGATTGCAGTGTCATTCTCTAATAGGCGATCATGAATTGCCTTCAGTATTTCTCTCTTATCCATGTCCAGTGCACCTTCTATGGGTGCTCTTGAAGCTAGTCTGTCAGCTCTTTCATTGCCGCGTACCCCTGGATAACCAGGACAGTAGATCTATATCAGTTCTTGAGGATTCGATGCTTCTATGGAGGTTTTCCATTCATGTCGGAGCCATCCATTTAGGACCTTTCGAAGCATGGATTGTGAGCCTGATACAATAACTGCCTTTGTTAATAAAATCTCAGACAGCCATCTTAAGACAGCAGTAACTGCCTCTACCGTCATTCTCATGCTGGAGGTAGTTATCATGTAATCCCCGCTAAGTTCAGCGAAGGTTCTGCCCTTTACTCTAGCAAGGCCTGATTTATTACCAAGAATTACAGACCCATCAGTGTACACAATGGCATCATCATCCCCAGCATTAACATTTATAAGCTGATTAATTTCAATCTCTGCTCCTCCCATTGGTAAAAGAAGATTATTTGAGATGTAGAACTGAATTTAGACGAGACATAATGAAACTTTGTGAAAGCATATGACGTAATTTCAGATATCATTTTATCAGTTTAAATATAAGGCAAAGAAGTTGATGTCAATATCAGGCGAGCATATGCTCCAACAGTATACGGCCAGAAGAAGAAATAGAAGAGTTTTATGGGCGCCTGGATGATGAAAAATATAATGAATCGTCAAAACGGACTATAATAATGGTAAACTTCAGATCTAAAATAGGTAACAAACAAGGACAGTGTCGTAGATTTATGATAGGTGAATTAAGACTCAGATTGGTCCCTTCTGAATAGACTAGAACATGAGGTGACTCAGTGAGAGAAGATATAAGAAAATAGTTTTCACGAGTGAGATGGTGGAAAAATAAGTAATTCTGTCCCTGAACTCGAGAAATCTCTCGCTCAGCCTATCTCTCTACAACAGAAAATATATGTCAGACAGATTACCTAATAATATAGATCTACTCTATATCAACCACTCACAGACACGCGCACACACAAGTGACGAACGTTTAGACGTACAGACGTGAAACTATATCTATGGAATATAAATATTTGTTTGGAACAAGCTGACCGACACACTTAAATAAGTTTATGTAAGTTTTTATTTCATAAGAAATGTCACAACAGAAATCAGTAGAATATCAAATCTCATACAAATACACATACGCTAATGAAGTTACAAAACAAAAAAACAATAGACCTATAGGTGTAATCTTTTCCCTCTATGTTTAGCCCACGATCCTGTTAGAAGAAAAGTGATAGCCCCAAAGAGTCACGGATTTATACGCTATAGTCTAAGATTTCTCCTATATAGTTTAGGAACAGAGTTAATACCTGAATCTAGTCTAAGAGGAAAACAGCATTTAGCAACAAACTTGCATAAATGAAATTACAAAATACAGAGTTATTAAATGAGTTATTACATGAAAGAATTATTTTACCTGCCTTTCGCTCGCTCTGACAAACAAACTGTGATCACAGAAAAAACACACACAATCAACCTTACCTACAGGTTGCATTCACCACCTTCTGGAAAATTTTGATTAAAGGAACATGCAGCCCATCCACTGTTGGTTGACGAGCGAAGACAGCCCCAGCTTCTCCAACCGACTAATTAATCAAATGTTGGGAAGCGCTAACTTCACTATTTTTTTTAACAGGGTGCTGACAAATGTTACTACAAATTTTGTCCAGGTAGGAAATAATTATGGAATCAACTGGTCACAGGGTACAGTAGCGGGAATTCTTCAATCATACATTCGATTGTCAGGTAAACAAATTCTATTCAGGATCGATCTTCTTCACAACACGTGGTCGTTCTATAATTACTGTTACTGTTTTTGATTTAGTCGCCACCACGAGCCGACTGTATATGAACTTTGGAAACAAACAAGAACTCTGGATATTCGAATAGTCCAGTTATCATTTATTCTAATGAGTCTTCTGGACCAGTGCTATGTCTCTATCTGGGGTAAACCACAAGGCCGGACAGTCACTTTGAAAGCCCTTTAAGTTATTAAGAATGTTCTTTCTTTGTAGAAAATATATCCAGTTCATATGGAATGGAAGCCGCCGGTAAGGTTATAGGGTTATTGACCCAGAACTCAACACAGAACTACTAAGAACTATTTCCAATTCGACCAACTAAATGATGCTTCTATTAACAGAGATCTTAGGAATCGAAAGCTAGATTGCAATCGACCAACTAAATGATGCTTCTATCAACAGAGATCTTAGGAATCGAACGCTAGATGGTTCTAGTCTTGACTGCGGAGTACTGAATGAACTTAGTCTCAACTACTGGGGTTTATATCTTATGAAAAGAAATGATTCACTAATTCTCGAAAACCCGAATAGTCCCGTCTTAACACCTACATTTACTCAGACGTCGCCAATAAAAACTGTCAGTGCGTGTTTCTAACACCTGCCGCTACCTCTGGTCATTCCCGAGCGATGCATGTTGGCGCCTCTCACACCCATCACCGAGAAACTTAGCCGTAGAAGCTTCGTGTCAGATGAAAATGTTAGACGATTGTCTGCCATCATATGTCTGTCGAGAACGAATTTCACACTATTCGGTCTACTCAAGAACTTAGCTTAACAGCAATAAAAATGTGTTGCTAAATAAAAAAAGAGACAGGAGAAGGTTTGAATGGGAGAGTTATATTTTCCCAATCAAACGAATGCGAAAAAAAAGAAAAAGGATAAAAGAGCGATAATAAAGTAGAAGACACGGGTAGAATAAAGAAAAGATATAGAAATTTATTAATCATAAATCTCTCTGCGACAGACAGGCAATAGGCAGATATGGTTTGGGAGTTTACAATGATAGAGGCAGGTTGGTGGAATGGGAACAGATTCAAGACACATTGTTCCAACAAAAGTATGGATATGTATACGCGCAGGGAAAGAAAAAAAATCAATTAGACTATATGTTAAATTTGTAGGAGATACGAAAATGCCTTAATTTTTCAAAAACAATACCAAGTGCAGATTGCTACAGGAACCACTGACCAGTTTTAGGTCATTTAAGAACTTACAGGAAGAAATTAATAGCAAAACCCAGGAGCATACATTTACATATAGTTTTACTACTGAGAAATAAAGAAGTAAAAGTGAAATTTAATACTGATGTAAGAAAGTGATATGATGCATTGTCATACCTAGAAATTATATTCCAAGATGTTAATAACCAGTGGGGTGCTTTGGAAGAATCAGCCGATCAAGATGTGCCAGCCACATTAACAAATGTAGAGAGACAAGAGCACACTAGCTGAATGACTAATGAAATCCTAGCATTAACTGATAGCTATCAGTAGAAGAAAGCTCCCGTCTAACAGATTGCAGTGTAAACCACGGTCAACAATGAAATGATAATAATAGTATAAAGAAGAGAAAGAAAATTGGTATTAAAAGAAGTGTGAAGAGAGATAAAGTCAGTTTATTTGTCAGGGCAGCTACGTTTAACGCATAAAAGGAATCAATACATCACAGGTACTAGAACTTCCATTTGTGGAATTGGCTTCGGGAGTAAACCCTGAGGATAAATCCGGAGTCGGAGTCCCTAAGGCAGTCTAATGTCGATTCGACATTATTCTGGCAACTCCTGCGACATGGCTGGTACCAAACTGTATCGGCTACTGCCGTTCCTTTGGATCTACCGGCTGTGTGGAGAGGGGAACATGCTGCACGGGCAACAGCTTGATCTCCATATAACTGTGCCCAAGCTCGCGCCTTGGAGAGGACACTCCAGCTTCACCCTATAGGTGTCGGCAAAACACGGTAAGTAGCAGTTACCGGTTATAAGCATTTTGCCCAATTGGCGTAGGGCATGGCGCCAGGGGCTACTTCCGACAGTGGGAGAGGTTCTAGGATCTCACTGGACAGCTACCGCCCGCTTCAAGCTGGGCAGCCCCCAGTCAATAAGGTGTTGTCCCGCCACTGTCTGCTTTCCCCATTGGGTGCATGGGGATTAGGGTCAAACCCGAACTGTGGACAGAAAATTTTGCACCAAGCAATTATCGAAAAAATAGAAATAAGCAAACTCTCAGATTGGGATGCTGGAACGTCCGGACTATGTTGACTGGACTATCCGAAAACCTACAGGATGTAAACGATGTAAGGACGACAGCCATAATTAATTATGAGCTTAAACGACTTCAGATGGATATAGCTGCACTTCAGGAAACGCGCCTGGCGGGCTCTGGAACGGTGAGCGAGAAGGACTACACATTTTATTGGCAAGGGAAAGATCTTAATAAAGCTAGAGAACACGGAGTAGGTTTTGCGGTCAAAAAATCGCTAACTAAAATGGTTGAACCAGGCGAGAATGGATCAGAACGCCTGTTAACGCTCCGCCTGCAAACTAGCACAGGTCCCATCACCCTTGTCAGTGTGTATGCTCCTACTCTGTACTCTGCCTCAGAAGCTAAAGATGAGTTCTACGAGAATCTAGCAGCAGTTATCAAAAGCATACCTAGGCAAGAACAGCTTGTTCTCCTTGGTGACTTTAATGCTAGAGTGGGTGCCGATAATGTTTCATGGCCTTCATGTCTGGGCAGGTTTGGTATTGGCAAGATGAATGAAAATGGACAACGGCTCTTAGAGTTGTGCGTCCACCATGACCTCTGTGTGACCAACACCTACTTTCAGACAAAACCCCAGCATAAGGTGTCATGGAGACACCCACGATCCAAGCACTGGCACCAACTTGACCTGATTCTCGTCAGAAGGCCACTCCTCAGGTCTGTGCTCTCCACGCGCTCGTACCATAGTGCAGACTGTGATACAGATCACTTCTTGGTTTTCTGCAAAATCAGAGCACAACCAAGAAAACTCTATCGTGTCAGACATGAAGGGATACCACGCATTGATACCAGCAAGATGTCAGACCCTTTCATGATCGCTCAATTCACTGCGACCTTCAAGAAAGTGCTCAGTAGCCCTCAACATGGTGATACTATTACAGAGAACTGGGAGCATCTACGGAACACCATTCAAAGTACTGCACTTGCCACCTTTGGTAAGAAAACAGCAAAGTCAAATGACTGGTTTGATGCTTCATCAGATGTGATGGCACCTGTCATTGAAGCTAAGCGCAGTGCTATGAATGAATACAAACGTTCACCGAGTGCCAGAACCCTACAGATCCTGAGGGCTACGAGAAGCAAAGTTCAACAAACTGCTCGACGCTGTGCAAATGACTATTGGCTCCAGCTCAGTGAGAGCATCCAGATCGCAGCGCAAACAGGCAACATTAGACAAATGTATGACGGTATAAAGAAAGCACTTGGCCCCCATAAAAGTAAGTCGGCACCGCTAAAAACCATCAGCGGAGAGAAGCTAACCGATAAAGGTAAGCAGATGGAGAGGTGGGTCGAGCACTACTCTGAGCTTTACGCTAGAGACAATACCGTTACGCCTGCTGCCCTTGATGCTGTCAATAGTCTGCCAACTATGGAGGAGCTGGATGCCGAACCAACATTAGAGGAACTCAGCAAGGTCATTGATAGCTTGGCCTCTGGCAAAGCACCAGGCAGTGATGGGATTCCTCCTGATTTAATCAAATGCTGTAAGAGCACGCTATTACATCCCCTGCATAGGATGCTGTGCCAGTGCTGGGAAGAGACAACTATTCCTCAAGACATGCGAGATGCCAAGATTGTAACACTGTATAAAAATAAAGGAGACAGAAGTGAATGCAATAACTACAGAGGCATCTCTCTTCTTAGTATTGTTGGTAAGGTTTTTGCCATCTTAATGCGACAACACAAGTTAGCTGAGCGCATATATCCAGAGGCACAGTGTGGATTCCGAGCTGGCAGATCAACAACAGACATGATCTTCTCTCTCCGCCAGCTTCAGGAAAAATCAAGAGAGCAGAAAAGACCATTATATATCGCCTTTATAGACCTCACAAAAGCATTCGACCTGGTTAGTAGGGATGGACTCTTTAAAATCCTCCTGAAAATAGGCTGCCCTTCTAAAATGCTGGAAATGATAAAGTCATTCCATGACGGGAACAGTCCAATATGCTGGAAGCACGTCACAGCCCTGTGTTCTGGCTCCGACCCTCTTCGGAATCTTCTTTGCCTTACTCTTGAAACATGCATTCAGAGATGCAACTGAAGGAATATGCCTTCACACTAGGTCAGATGGCCGTCTGTTTAATCTTTCAAGGCTGAAGGCAAAAACAAAAATCAGAAGGGTCACTATAATAGACTTGTTGTTCGCTGATGATGCTGCAGTCGTCACTCAAAGCCAACAGGAGCTTCAGAGCTTAATGAATCGCTTCACTAAAGCATGCAAGGACTTTGGCCTCACAATAAGTCTAAAGAAAACGAATGTGCTGAGTCAGGATGTGGGTGCTGCACCAGTTATCGCTATCGATAACTATGAATTGGCAGTGGTGCACCACTTCACATACCTAGGGTAGACCATCAATGACAAACTCTCACTGGATACAGAAATCGACAGCCGCATTGGCAAAGCTGCAGCTACCTTTGCCCGCCTCACATCGCGTGTTTGGGGAAACTCTAAACTCACAATGAAGACCAATGCTGCGGTATATAATGCCTGCGTCACCAGCACACTCCTATATAGCAGCGAGACCTGGACGACCTATGCTAAGCAAGAAAGAAGGCTCAATACCTTTCATTTGCGGTGTCTACGCCGCATCTTCGGCATCTCGTGGAAAGATAAAGTGACAAATGTCGAGGTGTTGTCACGTGCTTGCCTTCAAAGTATGTATACGCTGCTTAGACAGCGCAGACTTCGCTGGCTTGGCCATGTTCGCCGCATGGAAGATGATCGCATCCCAAAAGATATCTTCTACGGACAATTAGCAGATGGCAAGAGAACAGTTGGGCGACCACAGCTGAGGTTCAAAGATGTGTGCAAAAGAGATATGAGGGCACTGGACATGGATCCAGCAACATGGGAGGATGAAGCTGCCGATCGCACTAAGTGGCGATGCTATTTACGGCGCCACCTCAGATTGGGCGAAGAGAGGCTCACACAACAAGCAGAGGAGGGGAGAAAACGTCGAAAGGAGCATTAGGAAAATAAGCAGCTGAGGGCTGCCACCTCAGGGGCGCATTCCCATAGTCAGTTATGACTGAAGGGGCTATTATTATTATTATTCTTACTAGAACTTGTATTTCTCTATTCCTCTTTGATACTTGGCCGCTGACTGACAAAACAATCAGTGACTGTCACGTCTGGTGGCGTCTTGTAGGGCAGCAACAAACAGTCTCTACTTTGGTCGGTTGACAGCCATACTTTGTTTGGTGCCCCAGCTCGGTTCATGATCATCATCTCTGCCTCCACAGTTCTCCGCCAGGTCCTTGTTTTTGTTTTCTTTTTGAAGTCCATAGCATGGCAGTTCTGGCGTTGGTGTCGGGGTCTCTTCTAACGATGTGGCCAACCCAATTCCAGGGTCTATAGGTTGCTTAAAAACAAAAGAAGGCAGCATTATCATAGGCAAAGAGAAAATAATGAGAAGGTAGTCAGAGGGTGTTTAACTCTTGTACAACTACAAATACTAGATCTGGCAGACATACGGAAAAAAGGACACAACGCCAAATAGATCCACGATAATTATGTGCTAGTATGGAGCGAATGAGACAAAAAGGAAAGAGCAAAAACATGGAGTAGGGTTCATAGTGCATCCCGAGAAATCAAAGCCCATCATAGAAGAAGAATATACAGGTACTTCTTTGTTTACACGATATCGACGTTGTCGAGACCCTCGCGTAAACAGAAATCTCCTAAATGGAACAGTATTTTCTCATTCATGTGCATGTAAAGTAAGAAAGATATGTTCCGCCACTGCCGTAAATAATAATGATGATGATGAAGATGATGATGATATAATCCCTTTAACTGTGAGCAGGTAGCTCTTGACAACCCATTGCCTCTCTGATAAAGGTGCAAGTCTTCCTCAGTTGTTGTGATGATGTGTAGAGTGTATTGTGGATGGTTGGGTGCGATGGGAGTAGCTGGTGTAGCAGGTCAGTTAGTCTTGGGCACTGTAACAGTAGGTGTTCAACTGATTCCTCATGGTGGTAGCTTTAAATGCAGATCCATCTGTGTAGACATGGATGATGTCTTGTGGATATGAGTCTATAGTTTCTAAAGCGATGGTTTTCAGTAGTGGTACTAGAGTGTTCTTTTCTGCTGAGGAGTCAGAGAGTTCAGTTCTTACTGTAGGAGTAGTTGCCTGCCAACAAGGTGGTTCATTATTGATAGTTACCATTGGCTTTCTAACTGCTGGTAGGTGTTGTTTGATGTTAGCTTCTTTTGCATTTTTAAGAAAAAATTTCTTTTGTCTTCTGTGTTTTTGGTGCCACTGCTCTATCATTTTCCTATTCTCCTCCATTGTGTCCATTCTCAGATCCCTTTCGTATGTTTCCACAGCTGAGCGTTCTCTTCTTAGGTTTAAAGGTTCAATATTGGTGTTGATTTCGCATGCATCTGTTGGCGTTGTCTTCATGGCAACATTTATAAACCGTAGAGCGTGATTTTGGACGTTGTCTAGCTTTTGTAGGAAGCTTTTGCTTGCAATAGTTTGGAGGGGGAGCGAGTAGTCAATTACTGAGCGCACATATCCATTATAGAGTTGGCGTAATGAGTGCTGGTGTGCTCCCCACCCACAGGAGGAAAGGTGCTTGATGAGCCTAAGTCTTGTGGATGCTTTCTCAATTAGCTTGTCTATGTGGGGTCTCATGGTAAGTCCACATTCAAGCTCGCCTCCAAGATATCTCGGGCATTCTTCGTATGTTAGTTTCTCTCCATTCATCCAGACCTCAATGTTTTTCTCATTAACTCTCTTGTTTAGACTAAACAAGCCGTACACAGTTTTCTCTACATTGATTTCAAGTTTCCAGAACTGGCAGTATGCAAAGATGGTTGTCAGGTTCTTGTTCATATTTTTGGTGATGGTTTGGAGATATATCCTTTTGTCCAGATGACTAGGTCATCAGGAAATAGCGCTTTTTGGCAGGGGATGACATCTGGGAGGTCATATAGATATATATATATATATATATATATATATATATATATATATATATATATATATATATATATATATATATATATATATATATATATATATATATATATATATATATATATATAGATATATATATATATATATATATATATATATATATATATATATATATATATAAAAGAAACAGTGTACAACGTAATGCTGATCCCTGGGGCAGTCCTTCCTCCAGAGTCCTTTGTTTTGATGTTGATCCACTGAATGTTGTTCGGATTGTTCTGTTGTGGAAGAAACCTTTTAACCAGTTGTACATTCGCCCTGATATTCCCATTCTTCGCATTTTGTAGAGGAGGCCTACCCTCCAGACTCGATCATGGTCTTGTCTAAGGTCAATAAATGTTGCTAACACATTTTCTTGGTCTTGGAAGGCATCACCTATCTCTTGGATGAATCGTATCAACTGATCCATTGTCTGTTAGTTTCTTCTAAAACCTGATTGATTGGTATTTAAGATCTTATTGCTTTCTAGCCACCAATATAGCCTTTCATTTATCATCCTTTCAGTGATCTTGCCTAGGTTTGATGTCAAAGAGATCGGTCGATAGTTTGTTACTTCATTGGATGGTTTGTCCTTCTTGAGAACTGGGATGATATTGGCTTTTCTCCAGACTGTTGGTAACTTGCCTTCTCTCCAGGTCTTGTTAATGATGTCAAAAATGGTGGAGAGAGCATAATTTGAGAGATTTGAGATCATCTCGTTGGTGAGCCGATCAGGTCCAGCAGCTTTTCCTTTCTTGCATTGTTTTAGGGCCATCTTGAGTTCTGAAAGAGTAAAGTTCTTTTCAAAGACCTCACAGCTTGGTTGTTTCTCCATCATTTTTGTGAGTGATCTGATAGCACTGTGACGGTATTGCCTCCCCTGCTTTGCAGTAGTGGTCCAACAGTGGCCAAAACTCAAGAGTATCTATTATAGGCTTCAATGGAGTCTAAATTTACATAAGATTACTCTGCGCAGAAATGTCGATAGAAGAGTAGTAAAGTTTCTATCATATGGGAATCTTCATAAGATATTCAGATAAGCGAAAACAATGCTGGCTATCGCTAAGCACGTTAATTATATAATCTGCCGACGCCTTTTATGAAGAATTTAAGCAATTGTTTATTCTAGCTCGTTAAGCCCCCCACCCCTGATTTAATCAGTCGAATTATTATTATACTGTATATATAGCTCTGTTTAGAGCGTGTATGTTTAGTAACTTTGACTGAGACAAACATGTAGTGCGTTTAAAATGATTGAATCGAAGTTAAATTTGTAACATTACAAATAACAAAATTTAATAATCACTTTAAGTTTTAACAGTTGGAAAATAATTTGAATAGTTATGGAAAAGGTTTCACCACTCGATTGGGATTTATATGAATAAAGGAGGTCACTTTTGGCAGCGGATATTTTCACTTAGCTGCCAATGGTAGTTTCTTTTTCCGCTGGGTCAGTTCCTTTCACTCTGCTCTCGCTCGTCTCTGGTCGAAGTTCCGACGCCACACGTTCCCAGAACGTTCAAGGAGTAACCGCTAAGTTGGTTCTGCGTCTGTCTATAAGACCCTCTTATGATGGCGTCTTGCAAAACGTCAGTCCACTTCTACCTTCACTTCGTTCCAGAGATAGTACTTTCTGCTGGTACCACCAATAACTGGTAATAGAAATAGAAACGAAACGCTCTGAGTATGGCGTTTTCCGACGCAGCTATGTGATCCCCCCCCCCCCTCCTCTTCCATTCTACCATCCCATGTCAGAATTTACCGTCGAAGAGAATTAAATTTAGTCCCTCGGGATAAAACTTCCTTTACATTTAAACTGAATAGCTTTAGCTTTACATTATATTTAAATGAAAAGGTTAAATATACAGATATAATATGTTTTACATTTACATCTCCACTGTTTGAAAAGTGTTCACAGTATAAATTCATTTATGTTTCCTTTATATTTACACTTATGGAAAAGGTTGAAACTTCTATTAATTTAAAATGAATATTTTCACATAGACATTTACACTGGTTTAAAGCTTGAAAACTGACATTAATTTTAAAGTGAATATGTTTATAGGGACATTTACACTGCTTTGAAAATGTAAGTCTTATACTTAGAATGTTCATCTTTCCCTCCCTGCTCCATAGGGAACCTGGAACTACTTTATGCTTTTAGTTCTCTTTACGAAACTATCAATAATGCAATCACCAGCTGTTACGTGCAGTTTTCATAACTGATAATGTAGTCTGTCTGTATACTTGTTATGTTTGGAAATATTTTGAATAAGATTTTTGGGTCTAATGTATTTTTCATTGGAACCATAATCTAAGGGCGAATACTCATCTTTTGCTCTAAGGGAAAGTAAATATGTAGTCACTGCTCCTTAAAAGGTTATACCAGCTGACTGGATAGGTCAGAGGGAATGCGAACTGCGCATGTCCAAACTAGAGAGAGCTTGGAGAAGATTTCCGGCGAGAGGCCGTGTCGTTGTTCTGGGTCTGTCAGACGGAATGTCTGATTACTTCTCTGCATTGCCTTTTGGGGATGGAAACTCTTCCACTGTTATTTAAAGTCCCCTGTGTTATTTCTGTTCGTCAGGAAGACGACAGTTGTTATGAAGTTGTGTTACGAATTCGTAGCAAGGTAAAATAACGAAACTTTCACACTTCCTTTGTAAGGATCATATTTTGAGTCAGCCGGTGACGAGAGCTCACAAATGGTTGAAAGACAGAGTATTCTTCTTGTTACGCTCGTTGGAGCCATCTAAGACCGTTAGGTCTAGATTTACACACAGAGACCCATGAGAATAGATGTTATTCTAAAAACCGCATGCTTAGCGGTATAGATATTTTGAGCTTAGACACTTATGTCTACAGAAGAGGAATCCACAGTGCTTACTGTTTGATAGAGGCCTAATATATATAACTATCTGGAGTGGAAGAACAGATGGGTTATTAGTTATTGCTATTATAACTTTGAAAATGAAAACTCGCCTGATGTACAAGGGAGTTGTATAAGACTATCTTCGAAAGGACAGCCTATCTTCGATACGTCCGATTAGAGGGATGGACTATGCTAATTTCGTCGCCCGCCATGTTTGGGAGGTCGACTTAAGAAGAATGACTTAAGATGAGTCAGTATGAAACTGTTGAATATTTATACAGTATTTACCCGTTGTGTAATACGGGGTTTTTCTGCTAGTTGTGGACTGAGAGATATATTGGAATCTGCAACACTTTGATAATCATATAATTATTGGAACTTATGTACATGCCATTGTAGTGAACTGTTTTCATATCCGCCATGTTCCTGTGTCATGCTTATATGGAGTTGTCTACGTCCTGTTGCTGTGACTATATTAAATGATGAAAACGTACACAGCTGTTCACCTATATTTTGACTCCATATCTGTAACAAGTACAACATATGATTCCATCAACTCCACATCTGCACCTTTCACTGTGATGAATGCCACACACACTCTTGTATGTTACCTGTTGTGACACAAGTCTGCACTGCTACACAGATGTTCACCTTGACGAACTTCCATGTCACACATTCGCGATAAATCCTATTACAGCACGATATATCAGTCAGTATCCAGTGACAGTACACATCAAGTATACCAACATCAATCCATAAAGAAATCCAACAATACAGATTTGGTATCATCAGCCCTTGCAGCGGTGGTTCATGAATCATCATTCTAGATACTGAGGTTGCCAGCCCCAAATGACTTTGACATCCAATAGCGAGTTTCACACATTAAACTTCACATGGTGATATATGCATATATATGTTATATCACATGTTAGTAATAAAATATGAAATATAAATCACAACTTACGCCAATCCTGGCTACAGACTTGTTTGTCAGATGAATAAAAGAGGCGAATTGTTCTCTTACACGCGTCTGGGATGTCTTTAATTTTACAATAGGTTGCTCTCTCTGACTCCATGTTTCTTCAGTTTCCTAGTCCCGTTGTTCCTTATTAAAATTTGAAAGAGATTTCCTGTGCTTTGTAAGTCTTATCTAGTTCTCCAATAAAAGGTCCGGTTAACAAAAGAAATTATGAATCTAGTCTTCACTGTGGCGAGGTCTGAGGTCTTGGCGAGTTTGAAATTCACAGTGAGATAAAACTGCGAAATGGTCAGCCTATATTCCCCCTCAATGTTGTTATGAATCTAATCAGAAAGATCCAATCATTTCAAACATGACGGGTGTGGCACTTTCAAAATATTTCCTACATGGAAACATTTTGCAAAGGGTCACGTCTCCCATATATGGTAATAGGATGGCTTGCATACACTCACACAAACACATTTGTAGACTCATATTGTCTAAAATGTAATAAATCCATAATTACTTTTAACCAAGTGACCGGAAGCTATTATATCACACTTGTCTGCCCACAGGTGTCACAAAGACAGTAATCTCGTTATCTGTCGTGTGAGTACGCAAACTCCGTGTCTTATCGGAGATTTAAGCCGATAGCGCTGACCGTGTTAATCTGTCGCGCCTATAACCACAAATCTGGGTAGCACGTAAATGTGATATTTATCACCTACAGGGATATTTGATAAAATCAAATATCTGCTACTTAGCAGAAAAATAAAGAAAGAAAGAAAGAAAAGTGGATAGACAGCACCTAATAAAAATCAGTACCACAAATGTACCGATACTACCGGAGAGAACCAAAGATTGATAGAGGTCGTCCATTTCATCACAAGCACTGTCAAGTCTCTTGCGTGGTTGTATTTTGTTTACGTTGGCAAAGTGCTTATTGAAGGCTTCTGCTTTCTGTGCATCCCTTGTTAGCGGTTCAGTGCTTGTAATGATGGGTTCAGGGTTTTTCTTTCTTTTAATTCCTGAGAGATTTGATATGAGGCACTATGCTTTCTTTCCGTCTTTCCGCAAGTTTAAATCTCCACATTTCTTAGCCCATGTTTCTCTTTTTGCTTGTTTGCTCAGAAGTTTAACTTTTGCAGTAAGACGGTTATAATTTGCTTTGTTGGCGGGGGATGCTGTTTCTCAGCTTGCCGTCTTGCTTTTTCCCTCTCATTTACAGCGGCGTCCAGTTCTGTACTCCAGTAAGATTTAAACTTTCTCCTACACCCTCGTGGAATGGCTTCTTTTGCAGACTGGTGTAGTGCTGTGGTGATTTTACTATAGACCTTGTCTATGTCCAGCGTCATGTCGATGGCCTCGAATCATTGTCGTACTTGTCTTCTGAAGAAATGCCAGTCTGCCTTTTTTGTAGTTCCATGGGGGTGATGTTAAGCAATTTCTTTTTATTTCCCTGGTGTTTGTGATCTCATGGAGAACGGGTCTGTGGTCACTTCCGATGTCGTCGAGCACTCTAATTGAGCAATGTGGGTGGATATCTGCTGTTACTAGAGTGAGATCTGGTCTGCTTTTTGTTCCACTAGCGCGGTGGAGCAGTGTCGGTGGGGTGTGAGCATTCTGCAGTAGGATGAGTGTGGTAGTGTTAGTGAGTTCTTCTATAGCTATTCCTGTTGGGTTCCTGTCTGTGTAGCCCCACAGAGGTGAATTACCATTCATGTCACCAGCAATGATCATTCTCTTCAAGTCCGTGGTCTGGAAAGGCTTCAGAGCAAGGTGTGTTTTTGGCGGGTTGTAAATGTTAATGATTTTCAATGGCTTTCCACCACTCCAGACTATCACTTCCTGTAGATCTGTTTCGTCATTGGTTTCAAGAGCGGAAACCTTAGCCTGTGTGTCATTCCGGATGTGTCACTAATCCTTGACATTTTATACACTTACACTGGTACACTGTATAGCCTGTGATATGGAAGGAGGTGTCTTCTGGTAACATTGCTTCTTGGATAACTGCAACATGGATTTTCAGGTCCAGTAGAACCTTGGTTAGTTCTAGTTTATTGTTTTGAATTCCTGATATGTTGAGTTGGAGGATGCGTAGTGTATCTGTGTCGTGTGTATTACTGGTAGTATTTTTATCACTGCCCCCCCCCTCCCCCCCCCCCCCCAGGTACCGAAGAGCAGCGCGGGTCTTGATAACCGAGGCGACACCCGAGCTCGTAAAGAGTCTGATGTCTTTGAGGCATGTACATGATTTCAGGGGGGGGGGGGGGGCGCGGTATGGATGCATTTTTCAGTATCCCCGAATGGAGGCAGTCCAGTGTATCAGTATCCCAGGATCGTCACGTCCTGCCAGAGGCATAGCATATACATCTGGGTCAGGTAATTCATCATTCTTCAGTCAGCTTTGCCAACCTATCTGCAGTGATAGTATATCTGGCATTCCCCGCCACCTAGGAGGCTGTTACAGAGGGACAAAGGTGCAATGTCCGCTGGCCTGCATCTCTTCGTCATCCATGGGGATTATTTGATAGAAGACAAACAGTGAAGAATGAGGCAAGAAAGCATTTAACCCATGAAGTTGGGGTGAACTGGTGCAGACCAGAGCATGTGCCACTCGCCCGTGGGTTCTGCATCTACACCTATAGGGTTCCACCTACTCCACAGCCCTTTAATCTGGCCCCCTCACCAAGGACCTGTCCGGCTGGGTGACCCTGCCAGGAGTAAAACCCCGCCGGCATAGCTCCCTGGATCATTGGAGCACTCAAGCTCTCCAACCAACGGCAAGGTAGGCTTACGTGTGGAGAGTACATAATAATAAAAATAAATAAATGTAATAATAAACAGTTTAATTAATACATACCATTCACATGAAGTACACGTTCAGAAATTAACATTTACGAATTATTTTAGCATCGACTTTTTCATCATTTCCATTATGTTATTGCGTGTGTAGATGGAAGTAGCAGCACATAACGATTGTGCCTTATTTAACACTGTGCTTGATTATTTCCTTGTTATCTCTAATGGGGCGTAAAGTGCGTTCACTTAAACGCAATGCACTCATTATCATGGCAGCTGACCTACCACTTTCGTTGCGCTTTATCACCTCCAGTTTTTGATCCAATGTTATGGACTTGACTTGATTTGACATGACTTTGATCCACTGTCACTGAGCGTCAGCTCTTTGTGTCATTGATTCCATTATGTGGTACTGCGCAGTTCGTATAAGCTGTTCTATGCTGCTATAAAGTGTATTGTCTATTGATGGGTTGTGTAGTAGGAGTTGTCTCATTCCCTGGAGTGAAGGGCACTGTAGTAGATGGTTTTCTACTGCCTCCAACGGGTTTGAGCAGTGTCTACACTTTTCTATATTTTCTGAACATATTCTGTTTCTGTGGCCATTTAGTGTAGAGTGACCTGTTCTCAATCTGAAAATTTTAGTTTGATATCTTCGTTCGATATGGTTGATAGTGTGACAGCGCCATCTTTTCATCGCCATTTTGTCTGTCGTTCTCTACCTTTTTACCACAACATAGCGATTTGACAGCTTTTTTAGCGTTACTCAGTCGGGATCTAAACATAGAACATTAGTCATGCCCGCTGACAGAGCAGCAGCCAATCAGAGAAGAGAAGCGCTCAGACTGACCGCGCCTGGGTTTGGCCGGTTGAAATTCTCTGTCATTTCCACGCTAGACGCAGAGAGAAGAAGTCGCCAAACCAGAGTTGACATCTGAAGAGGCCTAGGACTTAACGTCCACGAACACTGTCTAGGTGTTCGGTAGAATTATATGTTGTCCTATATAAGGCTTTGTGTTGCTTGAATTGCTAAGTCTGCTGCTGAGAGGGTTGCAAACAACCAATGATTGCAACCCCTGTCAAACGATCCTTAATTAAATTTTCTTAGTGCATGGGTCTTGGGTGTGAGGTAGCCACGTCGACATAAGTTCGTCTCAACCACACCTAGCCCCTGTCACAATAGCATCTTCTTTTTCTGGGGCTATTAAGTGAATGAAGAGTCTTATTCCTGTTTTAGCCTGTGCCCACGTGTTCAGCCAGTCTTCTTTACAGTTGCTTTTGATTATTTGTTTTATTGATAACATATTCAATGGTTGGTCAGTCTGTGACATTTTTGCTCCATTCTTTGCCAGTCTATCAGCTGCTTCATTCAATTTGATGTTTATGTGGCGAGGTATCCATTGCATGTAGATTTCTGTTCCATACAAGTTCATAATTTACTGGCATGTTTCTTGAACCTTCTGTATAGTATTGATTGAGTTGGTTTTCCAGTTTTCTATTGCCAAGAGGGCAGCCTGCGAGTCTGAGAATACTACATCATTTGGTTCTATTTCGTTTGATTCAATGAGTTCAAAGATTCTAGTTAGGGTTTTCTGTATGGCGACTACTTCGGCTTCGTAGCTTGTGCACCAGGTACAACAGGGGCCTACAATTTTGATGGGTTCTTCTGTATTGGGTGGAATGATTATGGCCCCATATCTAGCATTTATGGCTGTTTTAAAAACTGATCCGTCTGTGTAAGCATGGATCATATCTTCTTCATTTTGGCAGATGGTTTCCATGGCAAGTTTCAGCAGTGTAGGTAGGAGGCTTTTATTTGCGGGTTGCAGTATGTATTATTGGTCTTTTTAGTTCTATTTGGGGTGGTAATTCAGGTACAGCTTGAGAAGGTAGTCTAGTCTCTGGTATGTAGTGCTTCCCTGAGAGCTCTTGATACCGTTTAGCGAAGGTCTTTTTAATTCGGTACTTGGAGTTGTGGTTGCTGATAAAATTTTTGCAAGGGTCATCCTTGTCAGCTCGCAAGAACCTATCTGACGTTAGGATAACTGATTTCTCTCTCCTGAGTTCTAGGGGCTCCACATTGGCGGAAATCTCACATGCGCTAGTCGGGGTAGTTCGCAAGCCTCCGCAGATGAACCTGAGTGCCTGGTTTTGTATGCGATCTAGTTTCAGTCTAAATGTTGGGTTAGCAGTGGCTTGCAGGGATACAGAGTAATCCGTAACTGAGCGCACGTATCCCAAGTACAGTTGTCGTGGGGTGCACTGATTGGCTCCCCAATCAGTGCTTGCAAATCGCTTTATGAAGTACTGCTTTCTAGAGGCCTTTGCAATTGGAGACTGTTGAAGCGGGTTCTTGCTTCCATTCCTTGTTGAAGGTCAATGACTAGATTGTTCTACAATTGGTTAGCATAATGGGTGACATCGTTCTTATTCCCTTTTAACTCCAACTAATTAGTGTTAGTATTAGTGTCCTTCATCAGAAAAGAGCGGATCGTGCATTTTTATATTATAAATATGTGGCTAATATTCCAGCCAACTTCCAAACTTGATTTAGTAAATAACTCCTGGTATTTTGTAGTCCAAGGAGCATCGATTTAATACAGTGTACGCATACATCACATCACAGTTAATTTCATAAACAATACATTGCATTGCATGAATCATTTCATTATTTATATCTGTACCGTGCAGTCCATTCCAGTCGGATAGGTTAATTATTAGCGTTGTCAACAAAACGTAGTAGGCTGTATACATGCGTGGCTGCTATGCACACCACCAGAAATGATACCAACTAGTTTGTGAGAACGAATCATATAAAACATCAATACTCCCTGAATTCCTAACTCAATAACCAATTTCTGATTCATCGTTTCATCAAATATTAATACGGCTGACCCTCAAGCTTAATCTCAAAGAAATACTTCTGCACTTCATACTATATACGGGAGTGAATCAAAACACATCTGACTTGCTTCAAGTTCAGATTCGGAAGGGTGAACTAAATTCGTAGTCAAGCGTGACCTTATCAACGCTACCACGTCACAATCGAACCATGCGATTTGCGTTCAATAAAAACCCTGAAGCATAAAAACATTCTATATTAAAAACTCTCAACCTTTAACGCGTACTTTAAACGCGTTAACAAATATAGCAGACGACATCATTAAAACATGTCGTAACAATTCCCTGCCCGACGGGGAAAAAAAAATCTATTCTATATATTTTTTTGAAATATCCTGATTAATCATATCAAAAATTTAACCAAAAAAAAAACAACATACGGCCTACGATGTTCTGTCTAGAACATTGTCGTAAGTCATGTCGCTATCATACTAGTCATATAATACATGAACATTATATTAAAGTACCTAAAGAAAATGTCAACTGTCAGTAATCATTATCTAAATAACTAAAAGTATGTCGTAACTAAATTAATATGTTGTATTACCAGATCTACCAATGAAATATAGAATTAACTAAATACTCAGTGTACTAGGTGTAGGATATAATATAATTAAAATTAACTAAACTAAACTAAAGTATCGTATCATACTGAAGAAAGTAAAGACCAGTAAAGTAAAGAAAAGAATAATGGAAAAAGCCTAATGTTAAATAGTGAGAAGTTAATAGATTAAAAATGAAATATGTGTGTACACTAACTACTATCTAATTAAATTAGTTTATCCACTAACAAATTAAAAATGCATATCAATCATGTAATAATTATATAAACATTAGTTGCTAATAATTATCATATATATAAATACATTTACTTAAATTATTGAATCGTGTGAGAGTATTTTGTTTTCTCTTTTGTTACATTAATTTTTCTCACCGTATATTTTTATTTTTTTTAAATCAATAAGTATTAAACTGAATAATGTTCGTTATGAAGATCCAAACGTCGTTATGTCCATGTGTGAATCTACGGATTTGTTCCATATGAAGAATGAGTTTCATTCGATCATCTTGATATACATTGTTCATAATGAAGGCTGAGTTAATATTTCCTATCTGTATTCCGTGTAAGGATGAATACATAATTATAACGAGTTCATTCAGTCAATCTGATTCATACTTCCGAACGATTAGTCCAAAAATGACTCGCATATCCGTTTTCGCGTATATCATGACGAGTAGGAGACGAATGGACACAAACCAAAGTCCAAACATTGATAATTGAAACTTTGAAATAAGTCTCGTGTAATATCGTAATGTTTTTGCGCCGAAGATAAACATACGTTTAGTTCAATGTCTCGAGTTGATAACACATCAGTCGTGTAACATGACGTTACAATATGGAATCATTAAGAATGTACGTATATTTCATCCTTGAATGTATGAGTTATAATTGTCTTTGACTTGACTCAGCAGGATTTCGTGAGAGTGCGTCGGCCATAACATTTTCTGTTCCTGGTATTGACTCAATGACAAAGTTAAATGGCTGCAACAGTATGGAGAATCTGGCCAATTTAGGGCTTTTATGATTTGAACGACGTAGTGAAGCTACCGCCTTTTGATCTGTTTGTATCACAAAAGGTGCGCCTAGTAAAAACTTTTCAAGTTTTTGTATCGCCCATACAACAGCCAAAAGCTCTTTATCGACAGTGGAATATTTAATTTCTGCTTCCGTGAGCTTTCTCGAAATAAAGGGGGTTGGGTGAAGTATTCCCTCGTAATCTTGAAGTAAACTCGTTCCTAGTCCGTAATTGCTGGCATCTGTACGGAGAATAAACTGTTTAGAAGCATCTGGCAACCGTACAATAGGTGGCCTTGAGAAAATTGACAAGATTAGATTAAAAGTTTTGTCGCAGTCTTCAGTCCATGTCACTTTCAGAGGCATGTCTTTTCTCAAAAGTGAGGACAAGACAGCCGTGATGGACGATAAATTAGGTACAAATCTATTATAATATTGGACGAGACCTAACAAACTCCTAACTTGTTTCTTCGTTTGAGGAATTGATAAATTTAAAATTTTAGATACATTATGGGGAACTGTTTGAATACGCCCAGCCCCAATAATATGTCCAAGAAAAGTGATCTCCTGGAACGCTACTTGTATTTTTATAGGTTTAGCGGTTAACTTGTTTTCTCTTAAGATTTCCAAAACAGAACGAAGTCCGGAAAAATGTTCCTCAAACGACGAACTAAATAAACATATGTCGTCAATGTATGTGATAACGTCTTGTCTTCGTGATAAAATTTTTCGCATCATGCGAATAAAGGTAGCCGGTGCGTTCATAAGCCCAAAAGGCATAACGTTCCACTGGTAAAGACCTTGTGGAGTTGAAAACGCAGTATAATATTTGGCTTTTTCGGTTAATGGAATCTGCCAATAACCTTTTGTTAAGTCTATTATTGTGAAGAATGTTGCAGGTGATAGACGAGGAAGTAAGTCATCAAGAATAGGATGTGGTTCACTGTCAGCTACAGTCTGAGCATTTAACTTCCTATAGTCGACACACAAACGAATGTTGTTGTCTTTCTTCCTAACAATGACTAAAGGTGAAGAAAATGGAGAGGTACTACTCTCTATAATACCTAAAGCCAACATCTGTTCAAGTTCCTGAGATGTCTTACTTAGGAAATGTAATGGAACAGAATATGGATGAACACGAATCGGTGTATCATCGTTAAGAATAATATCGTGACTAATCACTGATGTGCGACGAGGAAAATCAGTTAACACATCCGGGAAAGATTGTAATAGACTAGCAATCTGTTGATGCTGTTACGGTGTAACCGAAGGAGAAATGGTTACATCACGCGAGGATTCCGTAGACTGTAAAGCAGGTACAGGTAAAGACATATGTACCTCAGGAAAAGAAGATTCTTCTTCCTGGATTACCGATAGATTAGAATAGTGACAAGCAGCTATTGATTTGTCATCCATATCATGAAAAATAGATTGTAAGGGTTCGGGACGAGTTGAAATTGCTTAAGCATGTTTATGTGATATATTTTCCTATGTCCTTTAATGTCCAAAATGTAGTCAACATCAGAAATTTTATCAACAACTTTGTAAGGACCGTTCCATGCAATGAGTAGTCTATTTTCATTACGTGGAAGTAGTACATAAGCCTCATCGCCTGGGAATAATTGACGTAATCGTCTATTCCTATTTTGCAATGTCTGAGCTTTAGATTTAGCAGCCTCAGAAGAAGCTGTTGCCAACTGGCAAGACTCGATAATTTTCTTACGCAGATTGATTACATATTCGTATGATGACTGGATATCCTGAGTCATCTCAGCGTCGAGTAATAAATCTTTTATTAGTCCCATTGGACCTCTTGGTGGAGCGCCAAAGACTAATTCAAACGGAGAAAAGCCAGTCTGTTCATGCGGCACCTCTCGATAAGCAAACAGGACAGCCGGGAGTACTCTATCCCAGTCCTGAGGGTGTTTGACCGTAACCTTATGCAATAATTGCTTAATTGTGCGGTTGAGCCGTTCTACTGCACCATTGCTCATCGGGTGATATATACTGCTAAGGTTTCTACCGATGTCCCAAGTCTTCATTACCTCAGCCATGGTATCAGATACAAATTGAGACCCATGGTCTGACAATAGTTTTCTAGGAAAACCTAATCTAGAAAAAAATGAGTAGTAATGCGTCAGCTACATCTGCTGTAGTGGTAGTCTTTAATGGGATTGCTTCTGGCCATCGTGTGCATAAATCAATGCAGGTGAGGACAAATCTATGACCTCTGGCCGAAGGTAAGAGAGGACCAATGATATCTATGGCCATTTTATCGAAGGGACGTACTGAAATATCACAGGCCTGAATTGGTGCAGTATGAAATGCTCCTCGTGACTTAACTTCTTGACATATAGTACAAGAGCGTACATACTGTGATACATCATGTGAAACTCCTGGCCAAAAGAATGAAGATAACACTCGAGACCGTGTGCGAGTGTAACCCATGTGACCTGCGCATTGGAAGTCATGTGCGTGTCGTAGGATATAACGCCTTAATGACAAAGGTACCATAACTTGTTGTCTAACCTGTGATTTGTCCATGAAACATCTGATTAAAATATCATTTTTTATTGTAAACCAGTGTTTGTTTTGTTGCTTGAGGTAACATTATCAAAATTATTAACCAGAGCAAAGAATTTTTTTAAAGACTTGTCTTCTCTTTGTTTGGTTGCGAAAGACGCCCTATCAATAGGTGACTGAACATCTGTATCATCCTGGATATCTGGTTCCACATTCTGAGTGTCAACATTCTCTAAGATTTGAGCCTGGGGTCGAGTCGTCACTGCATTTCCTGTACATAAATTATGTTTTTCCAAATCAATAATTTCTTCCGGTGTACAATCTTTACTGCCGTGAATACGACCAACCATCAAATCCGCTATATGATTTTTCAACATGCAGACCTTAACGTCACCTGTAAAAAATGGTGTGTTAACATAAATTATTGCGATGGGGTAGTACGCAACAATACCACCAAAAGTAATACACCTGACGTATTCGTTAGTAGCACAACTTGGGTGGATCAGTGACTGCCTGACTCCTATGGCAGTTGATCCCGAATCTCTAAAAACTGAGACTACTGAACCATTAACTATCCCTCTGTTGAATATCAGAGAACCTGTTCCATCATTAGCCGAAAGACCAACTTCTGGTAAAATGTGTCCACAATTCAGCACTGTTTCTTTGGCCTTCTGAAAAATAAGATTACAATCTTGGCAACTATTTGCCACGTTATAATTAACAGCATAACATGTAGAAGATGACTGTACCTGATTATTATTATGTGAGACACTTGAGGTCGTAGCAGTAGTAAGTGCCGCCCCTGCACTGTGATCAAAGTGTGATGATCTACGTGACTGAGACCGTTGTCGGGGATGGTCAACAGAATTATTTCGTAGTCTACCGTTATAGTTATTGTTTTTAGATCGGTAGTTATGATTATTATTGTGCCACTTGTTACCATCGTTACTTGTATTACCATTAAATGGTTTATTACCATTCAACTTTTGTTGATAATTATTGTTATGCCTGAACTGAGGTGACTGATTCCTATATTGTTGCCTACCTCTGTTGAAATTAACATTATTGTTATAATTATTTCGCACCTGATTATAATTATCATTATATCTTCTATTGACATGATGTCTATCGAGGCTATGTGCTCTTGATTTGTCATACCCATGGTATGACATATTGGAAGCCACTGGTAAAGGTTCTCTTATTTGAGAATTAGCCATGCTGACATTAGGATGAGCAGTACAATAATTTATTGCTATTTCTTCTAAAGCAGCAATGGTAGGTGGTTTGCGTTCCTGTAAGAAGGAAAAGAATGGTAGACTGACAGGATAGAACCTTATCCCGTAGTAACAAATCAGCTATTTTATATGATTTATTCTCACCTGCAAGTTCCACCCATCTATTAAATGTGTTGCGTATATTCACAATGAAGCCTGTAAAATCTTTATTTTATTCTTATTCTTCGTTCGTCCTGAAAAGGACGATGGTTGCGTTGTATCCGTTTACAGCGAAGCTGCGATATTTGCACCTTTCGGCCGACACATCCGACTTCAGCACTGCATTTTTGGGACCGGGTTAGCCTTCCCTCTTCGATCCCTACTCACTCAGCCAGACTGCAGTGATGCAGCCTGTTTCCAGGACCACCACTTGGAGGCGGAGTAGGGTCTTGGTCAGCTCTGGTTCGCTGACCCTGACTCAAGCAGTCTAGCTATGGTCGCTAACTGCATTTCTCACTTTTGACGCGTCTTAGGTCCCTAAATCTTTATTTGAATCTGGTAGAATAGATTTGAACTTTAATCTACATCCCTCCTCATCCAAATGAAACCGTCTTAATAATAAAGCCTTTATTGCATCATAATCACAAGCTATTGTTGGATCAACATTCTCAGTTGCATTTAAGGGCTCCCCATCTAAAAATTCGCGGAGTTTTAGTGCCCATGCAGATGTATCCAATTTATTAGTCTTACATACTTGTTCAAAACGTGCTAGATACGATGCTGAATCGTCGAAGTTAAGCTTAAAATGTGGTAATTTAAAGTTATAGTAGCTTTTGTTTTGGTTGGATGAAGACATATCATGTGAATTATCACCATGGCTAGTAGAAGCGCTTTGTGCCTGTAATTTTGCTGTTTCCAACTTGATAAGTGCCAATTCTTTTTCTTGTTGCCTTATAATTTCTTCTTGTTTCCTTTTATTTTCTTCTTCAATCCGCAATATTTCATCTTGTGCCACTTTTCTTTCTTCTTCACGCTTTAATTCAGCTTTTCTATCAATCTCTTCTTGTTTAGCAATCGCCTTACGTTCGTCTTCTTCTTGTTTAGCCTTAGCTAGTGCTGCTTCTGCATAATCACGAAGATCTTGTTCTTTGTAACCAAAATCTTTTCCAATCTTAACAAAAGATTCAAAAGTAGACATATTGATTCAGTAATATACTCACTTAGTCAATTATTTAATTATATGTATGTGCAACAACGGATGGTTACTCAATATAACCAATTATAATATTCCTTTATGACTAGTTGTAAGTTCAACAAATATTTTCACCTAATATTTTATAACACTATTCTTTATTTATCACAAACAACTAGTAGTAACAACACCTGCTAGTTTATGATGCTGAAAATATCTCATGCATCCTATATTTTCACTAATTAATTATGGGTATCCTCCATCCATAAATATATTAATCAATTATAAAATAAAAGTTACCCTTATTCAATATTTCATCATATTATTATGACATCATGCCCTATGCAGCATGTGTAAATAGAAGTGCCTAGGACCACTAGTGCAACTTGATGTAGTCATTTGGTCATCAAGTATTTTATTTTATTCAAAATTAATCTAATTGTTTTATCGTATTATGTTCTAATTAATTTATATTATTATTATTATACTATCAATTATAATATGAATAGATATAAAGACCACAATAAAATAAAGTATTACAACAAGAACTAACACCACAATTGACAATTATCAGACATTAAAATGAATCTAGGAACGAAATATAAAACGGAAGTAGAATCAAGGTTGAACCAAATCTAGGTAAAATCACATACACTAAAATGATGACGTCACAGGACTCTTTCACTGACTAAACATGTTATAATTATAAAATAAACGATAGTAAGATTGAGAATGAACGCGATAGCTTACAAACATGTGACGAAAAATGAATAAAAAATGAAACTTAGTACAGAAAAAATACTACAAATATAACGTCACTTTACAACTAACACCTAATATTGAATTTATGCAATTACAAGCAGAGTGTGCCCCAATTAATTTTTTAGAAGATCTCTTGTACAAAATTGCAACTATTCAATAATCCCTAGGACCGACTAGAATCTCTGTGGTCAGCTTGTCGCGACATGACAGAGGCTCTAGTTCCCACCAACCGACCCACTGACATGTACAATACGACGTAAATACATATTAACAAACCATTTAACATCTAAAAAAAATGTGACATGAAAAACATGCCTGTGAATCGACATTGACTAATGTTGCGTAAATTATTACCAAAAATATACTTAGCTTTTTGAATCGCAACTAATTCCAGCAATGCCACCATGCGCCAACGGACTTTGTAAGTGGAACATAGTACTGGTAAGTTCTTGATATACTTGGTTGAGGCATTTTGAATCTTTCCAATGTCGCTGACTTGTTGAATGGAATTCACAACCGTTAGTCCTTCAATATTGTTGCTAAGGTCGTGACGTCACTTACGCATGCGTATGGAATTATCGTGTCGATCGAAAGGAGAGTTTGAAAATAAGATATTCTTGATCGTTGATTAATTCTTTAAAGTGAAATAGTTATTTCACAACCACATCTGGCCACCATCTGTTGAAGCGGGTTCTTGCTTCCATTCCTTGTTGAAGGTCAATGACTAGATTGTTCTACAATTGGTTAGCATAATGGGTGACTTCGTTCTTATTCCCTTTTAACTCCAACTAATTAGTGTTAGTATTAGTGTCCTTCATCGGAGAAGAGCGGATCGTGCATTTTTATATTATAAATATGTGGCTAATATTCCAGCCAACTTCCAAACTTGATTTAGTAAATAACTCCTGGTATTTTTGAGTCCAACGAGCATCGATTTAATACAGTGTACGCATACATCACGTCACAGTTAATTTCATAAACAATACATTGCATTGCAGGAATCATTTCATTATTTATATCTGTACTGTGCAGTCCATTCCAGTTGGATAGGTTAATTAATAGCGTTGTCAACAAAACGTAGTAGGCTGTATACATGCGTGGCTGCTATGCAGACCACCAGAAATAATACCAACTAGTTTGTGAGAACGAATCATATAAAACATCAATACTCCCTGAATTCCTAACTCAATAACCAATTCCTGATTCATCGTTTCATCAAATATTAATACGGCTGACCCTCAAGCCTAATCTCAAAGAAATACTTATGCACTTCATACTATATACGGGAGTGAATCAAAACACATCTGACTTGCTTCAAGTTCAGATTCGGAAGGGTGAACTAAATTCGTAGTCAAGCGTGACCTTATCAACGCTACCACGTCACAATCGAACCATGCGATTTGCGTTCAATAAAAACCCTGAAGCATAAAAACATTCTACGAGGGTGAGTCAAGTGAAAACCGGAAATATGTTATAACAATAAGAATAATCATGCCATTATATTGTAACTTGCCAATATTGTTGTCCTGGATGTCTCGAGTGTCATGCACGCGCCATCGCGGTGATGACGCATAAGGTGACGTCATAAAGACGTTTTAAAGATGGCCGCCCCGCTAGTGGAATGCACCAAACAGCAGCAGCATTCTGTTATTCAATGTTTGATCAGCGAAGGGGTGAAACCAATAGAAATTCATCGGCGAATGAAGCTCAAGTACGGTGATGCATGCATGTCAAGGACGCAGGTGTATGAATGGTGTCTTCTTCTTCTTTGATCCTTAGCCGCTGACAGTCAAAGCAGTCAGTGGCCATCACGCCTAGTGGTGTCTTGTAGGGCAACAACAAATTGATTCCACCTTGCTCGGTCGGCGGCTATCCTTCGTACAGTGCCCCAACTCTGGTTCATTCTTTGCATCTCAGCCTCCACAGTCCTCCGCCAAGTTGTTTTTGGTCGGGCTCTCTTTCGTTTTCCTTCAGGGGTCCATATCATAGCTGTTCTTGTGATGGCATCGCGGTCTCTTCTGAGGATATGGCCAACCCAGCTCCAGCGTCTGCCAGCTATGATGGTGTGTATGTCATCTTGCTTGCTCCGAGTAAGCAGATATTGGTTGGTGATGGTATTCGGCCAAAAGATTAGGAGAATTTTTCTTAGGCATGTTGTGTGACAATTTCGACATTTCATTCTCTGTAACTCTCCAGCATTTCGCACCACAGAGAAGCACAGAAAGCACACAGCTCTGATATAATCTAAATTTTGTGCTTGTGCTGTACAGAGAGGACTTCCAGATGTTGTTTAGACTAAAAAAGGCTATTCTTGCTTTGTTCATTCCGTTGTTGATGTCTTTGCTTGCTCCGCCGTCTGGTGTTACTATGCATCCTAGGTATGTGAAGGTGTCTGTCTGTACCAGTTTCTGATTCCTTACTGATATGGGCTAAGGGTTGCTCACATTGAGCGTCATGACCTCTGCCTTCTTTAGATTGATGTTCAAGCACACCTGCTGGCTATACTTATTAAGTCTATCCGTTTTTTCCTGGATGTGTTGATGTGAATGTGCTAGTAGTGCAGTGTCATCTACATATTCCAGATCTTCCTATGTAGAGAATGTAGTCCATATTATTCCTCATGGACTGTCCTCTGTTGTCTGGTGCATCATCCAGTCTATGACTGTTAAATATAGAGTGGTTGATAAGGGGCATCCCTGTCGTACTCTTGTCTTCACCTCAAAGGTTAGGTTGCTCTGCCCAGCGCTACACGTAAAGTTGACATATAGGCTTTTTATGATTGACACTATGCAGCTTGGAATTCCATAAGCACTCAGTATTTTCCATAAACTGTCCCTATGTATACTGTCAAAAGCCTTTTCGAAATCAACGAAACTAATGTACAACTGTCTTTGCCATTCTGAGCACTGTTCTATAATGTTCCTGGGAGTAAATATATGATCTACACATCTTCTGTTCTTTCTAAATCCTGCTTTTACTTTCCTCAGTTTGTGGTCTACTGCTTTTGAAATTCTCTGTATAATTATCCGGCCTAGTATTTCGAGTCACTTATTTATTATAATGCTCCTGCCCATCTGTCATGCCGAAATGGTTTACTGGCAGACGTGAACAAATTTGAAGCAGAAGTGAGGTGATCGTCTGCAAGAGAGATGCGGCGTGTGTTTGGAAGTGAGAGGACGTATGTGTTTTGACCTCCTGCAGTATTCTGTTTTTCCCTGAATTATTCCATCACCAGTACATCAATATACTTGGTTGAGGTGTCCCTGGCTTAATCTAGTAAGAAAATGTGTGCCTATTCATAAAGATGTTCAAAGGACGATATTAAATGAAGTTTGATTGCCAATGTCCAGCGTTTGATATGGAACGGACTGGACTAAATCGTACTACTGCATTTGCCTTTGGGCCTATATATCTATTACCATGGAGCTGTTTGTCAAAACGAATAAACTGCATGTTTGTAAAATTGTGAAGGAGGTGTTGGTTCGCTCAGTGCAGTTATGCTGATTTCGTGTTGTATGACTGCCCCTAGCGTCTACTTTGGCCACGGAGAAAATCTCCGGAATAATTAACATTACGACACGTAACAGTTTTGGTGGCCTCAAGCCGGGATCATGAACATATTGTGTGAAACTGTATCCAGTATTTTCAAGTTATTTTTGCAAGAAATTTTTCAAGTCGGTGGAATAAATTTTTTCAAGTGAAGAAAATCTTTCAAGATGGCGGTACTGATCGGCTGCAAGTGTTAATACTGAATCTAACCCTAGTCGCTACACATCTGTTGAATCGTGTTTCCCTGAGGAAGAAGCTGGACCCAGGAGGATTTTTTTCATAAGACAGATAAGTGAATTTCTTGATTCATACAGTTTGAGTCTTGAAGAATCTCATTTGACAGGGTTCTTTTTTATTATATGTTCTATGTATATCTGTATCTACATATTTGTGTGATAGGGGGTTGGTTGGCGAGTGAACCATTAATTCACAATACCAATCCTATGGTCGTGAGTTCTTGGTTGTTCTATAGGGTTTGGTGCATGGTTTTCTCAGATAGTGGGGCCGGCATTACAAAGCTGTGTGTTTACTGCTACTACTGAAATTATCATTACTATTTCTGTTAGCTGTTTTGCCCTGTTTATTTGTAAATTTGTATTTGTTGTCAGGTTCATTGTATTTTATTTGGTTTATTCTTCATTTATGTTTGTGAGATATGTACACCTTATCTTGCTATCATTCATTTATTTGATGTATTATATGTTGTGAAATTGTGCTTGTAGTGTCATAAGTGTGGTAGAGCCAATTTTTTTTCATTTTGCTACAGTTCATACATTTCTGCCTTGGTTTATTCATTGATATTTTCTTGGGTTGGCTCTTTCTACTGTTCTCCTGTAATCTTGTTTGTATCTCTAATTATTTTTTTGCTCCTAATATACCATCTATAGTTTAATGCAGTTGATAGATACTGAGTGGTGAAATAATTGTTGCTGTTATTGCTCACATATTAAATATATATATATTGATTATAGTATTATTGGACAATTTGGAGACACAATAATAGTAAATTATGGCTACCCTGGAATATTTTACCAAGCTTGGTAAGGATTTTGGTATGGAGGGTGAGGCTTTAAAAACCTTTGCATTTACTGAGCATGCAAAGGAAATAAAGAGGTTAGAAGACGTGGCAAGAGATCAGAGACTCTTGGCTAGGGAGAAGAGAGATGAAGAATTAGCTGAGAAGAAGAGGAGAAGAATTAGCTGAGAAAAGAAGACAAGAAGAATTAACACTTGAGGAGAAAAAATTGGCACAAGCTCAAGCAGAAATAAAATCACAACAAGAACTTAAGGGAAAAAAATTGGCACATGCACATGCTCAAGCAAAAATAAAGGCACAGCAGGAACATGAAGAAAGAAATTAGCCTATGCTCAAAGAATGGCAGTAATTGAGTTGGAAAAATTAAAACTTCAACATTAACAGGTTAATCCAGCAGGTGAAGAGGCTGGAAAGAAAGACCATACCTCTACTTTTAAACTAAATTTGCCCAAATTTAATCCCAATATTGACGATATTTCATGCTTTTTAAATAGATATGAAACATGTTGCCATGAGTTTAAGATTGATAGAGCTACACGGCCTAGCAGGTTAATGCGCTTATTAGTTGGTGAGGCTCTTACTGCAGTCTGCACCATGGATGATCATACTAGAAATGATTATGATGCTGTGAAGGCTTTATAGCTAAAAAAGCATCAACTGGAGGGAAATGGTTACAGATTGAAACTGAAATCATTGTTGCCTGATTCAGCCAAGGATTTTGCTGAATTTATCTCATCAATTAAGCTTTGCTTTTCTAGATGGGTTGATTTGTCAAAAATGGATACAACTTTTGATGGGCTGGCTGACTTTATTTTAAGAGACAAAGTGCTGTCTTCAGTCAGTGGTGACTTTTTGTCCTTTTTGCAGGAAAGAAAGCCTGAAACGTTGGCTGCTGTAGAAAACCTTGGACAACAATACCATATTGCACATCCAGGAAGAAATCTTGGCAGGAATAATATGAAGGATCCATTGCCAGTTGCATCAGCTAGAACCATGATGTCCAATGTACCCAGACAAAGATGAAATAGCATGGACAGAAATTTATTATTAAATCGAGATAATAATACTGGATCTTTCAGAGAGAGGTATAATTTTAACAATAGGTCACAACAACTTCAAAGGAATTGGAACAGAGGTAGATATAATTTCCAATCAAACAGAGGGCAAAGGTCATTCTGTGGAAACAATGTAAATAATTACAACAACAGAAGTTCTCAACAGAACAATAACTTTCGACGTTCTAGGAATCCTGAACGTTCCAATGCAGTTGTGCATCACAATGATAATAATACAGTCCAGAATAACAATGTTGCTGCTCATGCAAATGCATGTAGTGTAGACTTGTCAAATAGTACTAGTTGTTCTGAATGTAGTTCTTTGTTTCAGCTACAGTGAGTTCCTAGGCTCTTGTGTGGACATCCTTTGCCAGTCATGTCCTCTTATGATGGGACAGATTCAGTAGTGTTTAATAGGGGTTTTGTAAACAACCAACTTGTTTCAGTGCTCAGGGACACTGGATGCACTACTGTTGGGGTGCGAAGGTAATTAGTGGACCAATCTGAGTACATAGGCAAGTGCATTACTTTCGGGGGCACAGTTGAATATTATCCAACTGCTGAAGTATTCTTAGATACCCCTTATTTTACTGGAAGGACTCTCATGTGCCTGTTGGACAAACCAATTGCTGGAATAACCCTGGGGAATATCACTGGTCTTCATGAATGCACTAATGATGATATTTTAAAATGGGAACAGCATCATTTGCTTATGGCAAATGCTGTCACTACTAGAGCTCAGTGTCGTGCAAAGTTGCATGAACAGGTCCAGATTGAGGAGATGACTGATGAGGTGATGAATGAAGAGAGGGTGACTGAGGAGGTGGTGACTGATGAAGAGATGTCTGATGAAGGATGATTTACATGTTGAACTTATTGACAAAGCATCATTCATACAGATGCAAAATGAAGATGATTCATTAAAACAAAAATTTCATGTTGCCAAGTCTGATGATGTGGTGTTTAACGATAATTCTTTACACTGGTATACAATCAAGAATGGGATCTTAATTCGGAATTTCCAAGATTCCACATCAGTAAAAAAAAACAAATTATGGTACCTACTAGTTTCCGCTCATTTGTCTTACGGCATGCTCATGATGTTAATTGTGCAGGACATTTAGGGATTGCCAGGACAAAACAAAGGGTTTTGTCTCATTTCTTTTGGCCTGAGGTGACAAGAGATGTGAAAATCTTTTCTCGCACGTGAAATTTGCCAAGATGTGGCAGCTAAACGCCCCAAGCTTAATGCGCCTATCCAGGCGACAGACATATCGTTGCGTCCATTCGCAAAAATGGCAATCGACCTTATAGGTCTACTATCAGTAACGTCAGCTAGAGGTCATCGTTATGTGCTAACATGCATTGATATGGGCACGCTCTGGCCAGAGGCTATTCTTCTGAAAACAATGTCTGTAACGTTTATCTTTTTGTAGATGTAGTTCAACTTCGGAGAGGTCCCTCCTATTACACAATATGTATCTGTGTGGACTTCACACGGCATTCCATCATGCCGGTAACTGTTTTATATTTAACCTTTTAGACACACTTCTAGTCTCCAACAGTAAAGAAGCTGTCAAGGCCAGTTTGGACGTGAAGACGATATATATTTTATTTACTTGAACAAGCTCCAATTCAAATCCATCCAGTATCAATGTAAGACAATGGCATAATCCTAACCAGTCTTGAAACGTCGCTATTCAGTCGACTACTGACAAGATGTCCTCGACATTTTGCTGCATATTTTATTTAAACAGTTCCACTCACGTTCATCAGCATACAGCATTCACTTGTCATAATATATAGCTAGCATCAACCCGATACAACACATGGGCGATCTAGATGTAGTAAGATATTAGAACTCTGTCGTAATATCACATATAGGAGCTGGACACAATATACGTCCTTCCACATCGAAGAAACACAAACGAAAGGCCTTGACGTACCGTTCACTTCTGCTAAGTGATACCGGCTGCAACTTCTGTCCAAACGACAGTGACGTACTTCCGGGAGTAACCCAGGAAACGATACATCAACAACTTGGTCTATAACCAAGCCTTATTGATATCGATCAATATGTTATGATTTTACTCATAACATCTACTCTTCCTAAAAAATAATGAAAACGTAGTTTTCATTATTTACTTGTTGAGAGTAAACATCACCAACATGACCAGATGGTAACATCAAATGTCAATGCTAGTATGAAATTGTATAGTACCTATGTTTGTGCCACAAGGTAGGCAATCTAACATTAGAGGCGTGAAATGTAGCACATAATGCTAATACCAATGTCTACGAAGGACCCAAATCAATTTAACATCAATGTGAGGTAACTATAACAAGGTCAGCCATCATGTAACAATGAAATAACTATATCATACCATGCATTATCATTCTTCATACCGTCTAAAACACCAATTGTCTCATCAGGTAACTTAGTCACATAATGTCATCTCAGTGTAACATTATAATGCAAAGCATTAATAATAATATAATTCATTAATAGATGAAGTAAGGCAGACAATTAATAACTAAGGTGTGTGACTGCTACACATTGTGAAATGCATAAAATTGTGTGTGAATGATATGTTAATATTATATCATATTCATAGCATGAGAAGTGAGAAAATTATATAAGTAACACATGAATGTGGGCAAATAGTAACTCTATGCCTAATGTGTTGAAACCATAAATCATAGAATGGCATAAAAGCGCATCAAAGTCTCAAAGACTAGTGTGTGTGACATAAACTTTGTCAAGAATTCAATTTGTAGTGTAATTAAATTTATCACTTTCTAATCCTGTATAGAATAGTGGTAGTACTTAAGGTAATGTCATTTCACTAATTTCTAAATGAATATATAATGTCACAAGTTGAATGTTGAAATCCATCCTTGATCCTGTCCCTGATTATCGTCCATTCAATAATGTAACACAAAAAATCCAGAAGACATCAAACTTCGTAGTGAATTATCCAAATTAAGTTCAATCCTAAATATCCTTGTTACTTCCCTTGAATAATAGTGTGACTTTCAATTTTAAATTATGTCCATGCAAAGCGTAGTATAAAGTCCTGTAGCACAAAACGTGTGTATCGAAATTGTTTAGACATGATCCAATTGAAACCATTGCACATATGATGTGTTTTATAGTCTGTAGCTTGACGATGAGTATTGACATGATTACACGATGTCTCTACGAAGTGTCATAAGTTCAACGACATACTACACGATATGGAGTGTTTCAGGATCCAGCATCATCCTGTTGCTGTGCGGATCGCTTGAAATAAACTCGATGTAATAACTGTACAATCCATCTAGAGTCCTGCGATTATGTGATTCTGAAGCAACAAGTTCTTGAACAGGACATCTCCATGTACGTATATGCACTAGATTGAATTACGTGCATCATCTGTACTTGTTGAGTTGATAGATGAAGAAGTGTCTTTGACACATCTAGACAGCACATCCGCCACGACATTGTGACTTCCTTTTATAGCCCTGGTGGTGTAGTCAAAGGGCTGTAACGCTAACGAGGCTCTGGCTGCTTTTTGATTAGTGAATCTAGCTGTCTGAAGGTATGCCAAGGCCTTCTGATCTGTCTCCAGGGTGAAGTGGGCTCCCATTAAATACCTCTGGAGTTTGTTGAAAGCGAAGACTATTGCGAGTAATTCTCTCTCGACGATGGGATATCGTTGCTCCGTATGTGTTAATTTCCTGCTGACGTACATAGTAGGGTGCCTGTTGCCTTCAAATTCTTGCATCAATGTTCCCCCGATTGCTGAATTAGACGCATCGACTCTGAGAACAAAAGGATATCGAATGTCAGATAACCTCAATATTGGTGATTTCGAAAAGGCAATATTTTAATCACATTTAAAGCCATTTGACAAGCATGCGACCACATTATTTTATTTGGAGCGTTTTCTTTTTCACCAACGCTGACAAAACTGAAGTAATATCTGAAAAACTAGGTACAAACCTTCTATAGAAGTTTATGAGGCCTAACAAACTTCGAACTTGTTTCTTTGTTCGAGGAATATCAAGATTTAGAATTTTGGACACAGTAGAATCTTCAGGTTTTAAGAATCCACCTCCTACTTTATGACCGAGAAAAGAAATTTCAGTATAACCTGTTCTGGTTTTGGATGGTCTAGCAGTAATGTTGTGAAAGCGTAAAGTATTCAACAAAGAATGAATTCCGTTGACACGATCATCCCAAGTATGATGGAACAGACAAATATCATCTATGTAGGTAATTAAATCCTCACTATCAGAAAGTAGTCTACGCATCATGCGAACAAAAGTAGCAGGAGCGTTCACAAGACCGAAAGACATGTAATTGAACTGAAACAAACCTAAAGGTGTAGCGAAAGCTGTATAAGGCTTGGATTTGTCAGATAATGGCACTTGCCAATATCCCTTGGATAGGTCAAACTTTGTAAAAAAATTAAGCCGTAGATAATCTATCAAGAAGTGATTAAAGGAGGGGTAACGGCTCCGCGTCTTGAATCGTGACAGCGTTTAAACTTCTGAAATCTATACAAATACGAATAGATTTGTCTTTTTTTCTGATCAAAACCATGGGAAAACTATATGGTGAATTAGAAGGTTCAATTATGTTTAACCTAATCATTTGTTTTATTTCTTCGTGTACATGATATTGCAAATGAATCTGAATAGGGTAAGGTTTTAGTTTGATAGGTCTGAAATATGTTAGCACGATATCATGTTGAATGATATCTGTGTGCCCAGGAACATCCGTGAGCACATCAGAAAACGATTGCAGTAAGTCAGAAATCTGCTCTTTCTGATCAGAAGATAGTCAGAGCAATAGAAATATCTTTCCAACTTTCAGTAGCCAACAGATGGACAGCAGGTAAAGATAGTATTGGTTCACCACCGTCAGAAAAATCAGAAGTTTCCTCCTGAATAACAGCTAAAGAGGAGCGACGATCAACAGATTCGTCAATAGCTTCAAAGATAGGCCGCAGATGTGGCGGTCGAGTATGAAACTGTTGTAACATATTAATATGGACAATTTTAGCCTTTCCTTTAACATCTACAACATAGTCAACATCTGACAATTTATCTAAAATTGTGTAAGGACCCTTCCACGAAACAAGTAATTTATTTTCCTTGTTTGGAAGTAATACGTAGGCTTCATCACCTGGCCATAATTGGCGCAGTTTCCGGTTTTGATTGATAAACAATCGAGCCTTTAATTTTGCTTTTTCTGACGACTTCACCGCTATTTGGCATGCGTCAATAATCTTCTGTCTTAAATTTACAACATATTGATAAGAGGTTTGAACGTCCTCATCCATGTTAGTTCCGAGCTGGTAGGTCAACAACAGACATGATCTTCTCTGTCCGCCAGCTTCAGGAAAAATCAAGAGAGCAGAAAAGGCCTTTATATATCGCCTTTATAGACCTCACAAAAGCATTTGACCTGGTTAGTAGGGATGGACTCTTCAAAATCCTCCTGAAAATAGGCTGCCCTTCTAAAATGCTGGAAATGATAAAGTCATTCCATGACGACATGAAGGGAACAGTCCAATATGCTGGAAGCACGTCACAGCCCTTTGACATACGAAGTGGCGTTAAACAAGGCTGTGTTCTGGCTCCGACCCTCTTCGTAATCTTCTTTGCCTTACTCTTGAAACATGCATTCAGAGATGCAACTGAAGGAATATGCCTTCACACTAGGTCAGATGGCCGTCTGTTTAATCTTTCAAGGCTGAAGGCAAAAACAAAAATCAGAAGGGTCACTGTTAGAGACTTGTTGTTCGCTGATGATGATGCAGTCGTCACTCAAAGCCAACAGGAGCTTCAGAACTTGATGAATCGCTTCACTAAAGCATGCAAGGACTTTGGCCTCACAATAAGTCTAAAGAAAACGAATGTGCTTAGTCAGGATGCGGGTGCTGCACCAGTTATCACTATCGATAACTATGAATTGGCAGTGGTGCACCACTTCACATACCTAGGGTCTACCATCAATGACAAACTCTCACTGGATACAGAAATCGACAGCCGCATTGGCAAAGCTGCAGCTACCTTTGCCCGCGTCACATCGCGTGTTTGGGGAAACTCCAAACTCACAATGAAGACCAAAGCTGCGGTATATAATGCCTGCGTCACCAGCACACTCCTATATGGCAGCGAGACCTGGACGACCTATGCTAAGCAAGAAAGAAGGCTCAATACCTTCCATTTGCGGTGTCTACGCCGCATCCTCGGCATTTCGTGGAAAGATAAAGTGACAAATGTCGAGGTGTTGTCACGTGCTGGCCTTCAAAGTATGTATACACTGCTTAGACAGCGCAGACTTCGCTGGCTTGGCCATGTTCGCCGCATGGAAGATGGTCGCATCCCAAAAGATATCTTCTACGGACAATTAGCAGATGGCAAGAGAACAGTTGGGCGACCACAGCTGAGGTTCAAAGATGTGTGCAAGAGAGATATGAGGGCACTGGACATGGATCCAACAACATGGGAGGATGAAGCTGCCGATCGCACTAAGTGGCGATGCTATTTAGGGCGCCACCTCAGATTGGGCGAAGAGAGGCTCACACATCAAGCAGAGGAGGGGAGAAAACGTCGAAAGGAGCACCAGGAAAATAAGCAGCTGAGGGCTGTCACCTCAGGGGCGTATTCCCACAGTCAGTTATGACTGAAGGGGCTATTATTATTATTATTATGTTAGTTCCAATAAGTAATTGTTTCAAGATCGACATAGGACCTCTAGGCTTTGCACCAAATACCAATTCAAATGGCGAAAATCCCGTATTTTCGTTGGGAATTTCCCTATACGCGAACAGGATAGCAGGCAAGATTCGATCCCAATCCTGTGGATACTTAGCCGTAACCTTGTTCGGCATTTGTTTTAATGTCCTATTTAGTCTTTCAATTTTACCATTTGATTGCGCGTGATAAATTGAACTAAGTGATCTTTCAATACCAAACAACTTCATCACTTCCTTCATAACATCAGAAACGAACTGGGGTCCCTGATCAGACTGTATGTTTTCGGGAAAACCCAATCTGCTGAATACTAAAAATAGCGCGTCCGCTATGTCAACAGTTGAAATCGTTTTCAAGGGAATTGCCTCCGGCCAACGTGTGCACATATCAATGCATGTTAGCACGTATTTATGACCCCTAGCTGACGTGATATTTATTGGACCAATAAGGTCGATAGCCATCTTTGCGAATGGACGCAAAGAAATATCAGAAGCCTTAATCGGTGCGTTATGTCCGTGTCTTTTCGTTGCGACACTCTAGCATACTAAGCATGTGCGACAAAAAACTTTGACATCTTTAGTCACACCAGGCCAAACGAAATGTGACAAAACCCTGTACAATTTATGTCATGGGCATGTCGTAAGACAAATGGTCTAAAGCAAGTAGGTACCATAATCTGTTTTTTCACAGATGTAACATCCTGAAAATTTCTAATTAAAATATCATTCTTTAATGTGTACCAATGTTTAGCATTATTATCAAACATCACCTTATTTGATTTTGCCATTCGAAAGAATTTTTTTTAAGAATCATCCTCTTTTTACCTTTGTATGAATGATTCTTTTTCAATCAATTCCACCTGAAAATTATCATCATCTCCCAGCTGATCAGTATTTTCCTTTTCATCATCATTATCATGATCTTCATCATTCATGAAATCTTCAGTCTCCTCACCATCATTCATAACCTCTTGCAACACAATATCATCGTGGTTATGATTAATCATCTCAGCACGAGCTTGCGCTCAGGTTGTAACAGCATTTGCAGTTATTAAGTGCTTCTCCCAATTTTCAGTGTCTTCTCTAGAACATTCATGGAGACCTGGGATATTTCCAAGAATTATCCCAGCAATAAGGCTATTAAGTAAACACACAAGAGCTCTTCCTGTAAAATAGGGCGTATCCAAAAATACTTCCGCTGTTAGATAGTATTCCACTGTGCCCCCGAAAGTGATACATTTTACTTCTCTTCCTGTGTAATTCGACTGATCCACTAAAGACCTCCGTACATCAATTGTAGTGGAACCAGTGTTCCACAAAAGTGACACTAATTTATTGTTCACAAAACCCTTATCAAGCAACAGTGAATCTGTACTTTCATAAGAGGACATGGCTGGTAAAGGATGTCCGCACAATAGTCTTGGTACTCTCTGTAGCTGAAATAAAGAACTACATTCAGTACAATAGCACTGTTGGATAGGTCAACACTACATGCATTCGCATGAGCAATACCAACATTATTTTGACCTGGATTATTGTCACTCACATTTACGACAGCATTTGAACGTTCAGGGTACATTGACTGTCTAAAATTATTGTGCTGATAAGAACCTCTATTATTACTATAATTGTCATTATTCCTGTGGAATGACCTTTGTCCTCTGCCTGATCTGGCATTATATCCTCCTCTATTTTGATAATCATTGGATCTGAATGATGACTGTTGTCCATAATAGCCATCATCAGTAGAGTTGTAATTTCTCTGAGGCTGTTGACTTTAAAAAAAATTAAAGTTGTACCTGCCTCTGTTATTGCCATAGTTAACATTTTGGTTAACTCTATAGTTTTTGTCAATACTGTTAGATCTCTGCCTAGGTGTATTATAATTTACCATCCTAGCAGATGCTACTGGCAAGGAATCTTTAATGTTACTTTTACTCAAGTTTCTATCTGGATGTGCAACTTGGTATTGTCTACCCAAAGTTTCAAGGTTAGTCAAATTCTCAGGTTTCCTCTCCTGTAGAAATGATAAAAAGTCTCCACTAATGGAAGATAAAGCTTTGTCTCTTAGAATTAAATCAGATAGTCCTTCAAATGTTTTTTTCAATTTTTGATAACTCAATCCATCTAGCAAAGTAAAGCTTACAAGCTGAAATAAATTCAGTAAAATCCTTTGCTGAATTTGGTAATAGTGACTTAAATTTCATTCTATAGCCATTATCATCCAGTTGATACTTCTTCAATAACATGGCTTTTACAGCATCATAGTCTTTCCTAGTCTGCTCATTTAAGGTTAAGACTGAAGTAAGTGCTTCACCTACTAATACGTTCATTAGCCTACTGGACCAGGTAGTTTTATCAATTTTAAACTCTTGGCAATAGATCTCGTATCTATTCAGATAACATGAAATATCGTCTATCGATGAGTTAAATTTTGGCAAATTTAACTTAAAAGGAGAAGAATACTCTTTCTTCTCAACACCACTATTCATAGGATTAACCTGTGGTTGTAGTAATTTTAATTTCTCAATCTCCAATTCAGCTAATCTGAGTTCCTGTTGTGCTCTCATCTCAGTCTGAGCTCGTTGAACTTTTAACTCAGCTTGAGCATAGGCTAATTTTTCTTTTTCAAGAGCCATTTCTTCTGCTCTTCTCTCCTTAGCTAATTCTTCTTCTCTCCTTTTTTCATTTAATTCTTCTTCTCTCCTTTTTTCAGACAATTCTTCTTGTCTTCTTTTTTCAACCAATTCTTCTCCTCTCCTTTCTTCAAGTCTCATGAGTTCCTTGTCTACATATGTTTTTTAAGGCTTCACCCTCCAAACCAAAATCTTTACCAACCTTTACCAAATCTTTCAAGGTTGCCATGATTTACAATTATTGGGCTTTTCAATTGCTAACCAATGAAGTAAATTTATTATATTATCAATCTGTGAATAATATTTTCAATACTTATTTCACCAATTCAAATTCACCCAACTGCATGTAATAGTAGATAGTAATATAGATATTATAAATATGGAGCATTAAAATAAAAGTACAAACATGATGACAGGATACAGTGACCAGAGCTAACAGAAGCAAATGCAAATAGTGAACTAAGGCAGAACTATATGAATGAGAACAAATTAATAAAATGTAGCTCTACCACACTTATGACAAGAAACTTGCCAATTAACAATACTGTACGACTAACAAAAATAGGTCACGATGATCTTAATAGCAGCAGATAACCCACAACTGTGTTATGCCGGCCACGCTATTTGAGACAATCATACACCAAACCCTAAAGACTACCTATGAATCTCTTTCGACCATACATAATGCGGTATAGAAAGACATTCAAATGTCCCAAGCCAACCGCCCGCACTATAGATGCAACAATGACATAGATATATAAAACATGGAAAAAAATTTGCTAGCAAATAAAATAATCTAGCAACACAGGCTGTATGTAGCTAAAAAGTGACTTATATTATTGCAAGAAACCAAAATTATCCTAGTTCCACCGTCTGTTCCTTCCAGCACCGATGCAAACTGGACACGTAGACCGACGTTAGATCTAGCACACTGAAACAGCTGACTCGAAAAGGACTCCACTTTGGTCTGTCGTAGTCTTAAAAAGCGCCATCTTCGGCAGAAAACTCGACACTTCAAACGAAGCAGGATGCAGTATATAAGATGTGCTTTAAATACGTTCCCTTATTGACTGGAACAAGTAAGGACTGCATTGCAAATCTTGACGCATAACCTTTCACAGGCTAACAGACGATAAAGTGCACCATCTTTAAAATCTTGCATAGGGCACGAACTGTAGGTGACGACTGTAATTTTTTCTGTAAAAATCAATTTTTCAGGCAGTGAATCGATGATCCTTTGGCTTTGGCACCCAACTGTAACATTCAAATTGTCTTGTAGAGGTAGCAGACGTCGGAGAGGTCCCTCCTATGTTACATCATGTATTTGTGTGAATGCATACCATCATGCCGGTAACACTTTTAGAGTCACCTTTTTAAGACACACTTCTAGTCTCCAACAGTAAAGAAGTTGTTAAGGCCAGTTAGGACGTGCATACGATATATCAATTTATTTACTTGAACAGGTTCCGATTAACATGCATCGAATATCAATGTAAGACAATGGCATAACCTAGCCAGTCTTGAAACGTCGCTATTCAGTCGACTCCTGACAAGATGTCTTCGACATGTTGCTGCATACTTTATTTAATATTTCCACTCACGATCATCAGCATTCAGCATTCACGTGTCATAATATATAGCTAGCATCGTCCCAATACAACATATGGGGGAGCCAGAAGTAGAAATACATTAGAACTCTGTCGTAATATCACATATAGGAGCTGGACATAATATGCGTTCTTCCACATCGAAGGTACACACAGAAAGGCACGAAGTACCGTTCATTTCTGCTAAGTGAGACCGGCTACAATCGTCTGCAATAACTGTCCAAACGTCAAGTTATGAGAGAGTTTGAGATAGATAGATGTTTTAGTAGTGTATATCTACCAATTGCGAACGGGAAAATTGAGAGGCTAAATCGCTGTCTTAAACAAATGCTAGGCAAGGTAACTGCGAAATACCCGCAGGATTTGGATAAAGTGCTCCCAGCGGTATTGTTCGCTTATCGGGAAATACCAAACAAACTTACTGGATTTGCGACGTTTGAATTAGTCTTCAGTACCAAGCCAAGAGGACCTATGTCCATTCTAAAACAGTTATTGGTTGGAGCTGACATGCCTGAGGATGTTTAAACCTCCTACCAATACGTGGTTAACTTGACAAAAAAAATTATCGACTCATGCCAGATAGCCGTAGAAGCATCAGAAAAAGCTAAACTTAAGGTAAGATTGTTTGTTAATCAAAACAGAAATCTGCGCCAATTATGGCCGGGTGATGAGGCCTATGTATTGTTACCCAATAAGGACAATAAGTTACTTGTATCTTGGAGAGGACCATATACTGTACTTGAAAGATTGTCAGATGTTGACTACATTATATCTATTAAAGGAAAGGAAAAAAACCTTTCACATCAACATGCTGCAACAATTTCACTCTTGTCCTCCAAATCTTAAACCATTCTTTGAGACTATCGACGAGCCTATTGATTGTCGTTCTTCCTTAGCTGTCATACACGAGGAGTTGTCTGAATTACCTAATATTTCGGAGCCACTTTTATCTCTACCTACCTTACCACTTTCTTCTACTGAGAATTGGAGGGATATTTCTATTTCGCTAACTCTTGCTCCATATCAGAAAGATCCGATTTCTTTATTACTACAATATTTTCCTGACGTGCTCACGGATATTCCTGGGCGTACAAATATCATTGAACATGATATTCTCTTTACTGATTTCAGACTAATCAAACTTAAACCTTATCCTACTCCTGTACATTTTCAATCACAAGTACAAAAAGAAATAGAGGAAATGATAAAATTAAACTTATCTTCTCAATCTCCATCTAGTTTTCCTATGGTCTTGATTAGAAAGAAAGACAAATCCATTCGGATTTGCATTTATTTCAGGCGTTTAAATGCTTTGACAATCTCGGATGCGGAGCCTCTACCTTTGTTGGATTCTCTGTTGGATAGATTATCTACAGCTACTTTTTTCAGTAAAGTTGATTTATCTAAAGGTTATTGGCAAGTCCCCTTGTCGGACAGAGCAAAACCTTATACTGCTTTCGCTACACCTTTGGGATTGTTCTAATTTAATTTTATGTCTTTTGGTCTCGTTAACGCTCCTGCAACTTTTGTTCGTATGATGCGAAACATTGTCTCTAGTCATGATGACATCATTACCTATATTGATGATATTTGCCTTTTCCATCAATCGTGGGAAGAACATGTTCTTGGAATTGAGTCTTTGTTGACTACTCTTCGTCTCCATCATCTTACTGCTAGACCTTCGAAAACTAAAATAGGATTCACTGAAATTTCTTTTCTTGGTCATAAAGTAGGAGGCGGTTTTCTTAAGCCTGAGGATTCCACTATCTCCAGGATCTTGAATCTAGAAATTCCTATAACAAAAAAAAAAAAAACAGGTTCGCAGTCTTTTAGGTCTTGTAAGATTCTATAGAAAATTCTTGCCTAATGTTTCAGAAATTACTTCAGTTCTGTCTTCGTTATTAAGAAAGAACTCTCCAAATAAGATTGTTTGGACACATCCATGTAATGAGTCATTAAGTTTGCTTAAGTTTTTTTTCCTCAAAATCACCAATTTTAAGATTGGCTGATACTCGATTTCCTTTTATCCTTAGAGGATTCTCTGGTTCCTGGAATCGGCGGTACACTTATGCAGGAATTCGATGATTGTCTACATCCAATTCCGTATGTCTGCCGTAAATTGACACCCACGGAAAAAAAACATACCCCATTGTCGAGCGGGAGTTGCTCGCGGTGGTATATTGTTTTAGAAAACTGCAACGCTATCTTATTGGTGCGAAATTCGTCTTGGAGACAGATCAGAGGACCTTGTCCTATCTTAAGACTGCAAAATTTAGTAATGAGAAGGCTGCCAGAGCATCACTTGCGCTCCAACCCTACGAATATGACATTCATGCCATCAAAGGCAGTCAAAACGTGGTCGCGGATGTGTTATCACGTTGCGTGAAAGACTCACTGTCATCTAGCAACACTGCTAGTGCAAGTATCTTGTGAAGTTACATCAAACCTATCAAATGACTTCTCCTCATGTTGACCAATCAACAGTGTACGATATATGAACTTGTTTTGCTGACGCATATGCTGACAGGAATATCCTGATTTATTACTACTCTGTAAAGATGGGAAATGAAGATGTCCTGTGATAAATAACAAGTCTGAGGACTATCGTAATTTTGTCATCAAAAAATTGAAGCAAATCGTTAAATGACTCTTTTGACAGTGCTTACAGGTATTGAACGGGTTCACTCAGCACCTGATGATGATGACTGCTGATATCACCAATTTCAAGTTGTACCTCGTTTTACTCAGCTCATTACATGGATGTCTTGGGCCTTATTAAAAGTTTCCATACTCGGTTTATGAGCAAAAACACACACATTCATTGATGGTCTAAGAATAATGTGACATCATTGTGACTTTAAATACAGTGATTTAATTAGCTGTTGATTAATTTTAATTCGCGGGATGAGATTCTGTCTTTAACACAAGGCATTAATACACTCACACTAATTATTGATTGAACATTTTAACGGTTCTCACAACTATTGGCAATTTGTACCATACATCAGCGTATTCTTACCTGATTGGACATTTTTTTAAATTGACACCAAAATATACTTTTTATGTCAAGTACTTAAGATGTACACATGACTTTAATCTTTTCGCGTATGATGTTGCATTCATTCACTTTACTAATATGATTGTCTGCCTAATTTCATATATTTTCGCTGTTACAAATTTGTATATTCTATAATGCTTTGCATTATTGCTGTTGATCAATAAGTTAATTAATTGACAACTGATACTGGACTTGACTGATAGGTGTTATTGGACGATGTGAGATATGTGAGTGCATGTATTGCTACCATCATTTTTTAATATGTTGGGTACTATTAGTTATGGCGACCTCACATTACTGTTAAAAAGGAATTTGTCCGAAGTAGACATTGGCTTTGGTATTAACAACCATGGACCACACTTTTAGTGTTAAATTGTCTACCCTATGGCAGAAACCTGGGTGCTATGCTAGTTCTTACTTACAGTGAAATTTGATGTTACCATAATTCACTATGGTGATGTTATTATACTCACACCACGGGAATAATGAAAACTTTTTTTTCCATTTTTTTTTTTGGGGGGGGGGGGGGGGGGGGTAATATTATGATTAAAATTCATAACATTTATGTCGATATAATATGCAGCTCAACAGGGCCCTTTTTTTGTTTATTTTATACGGAGTCACTTATTAATAAAGGAAGTGACGTCATGCCGAAAGGGTTTGCTGGCAGACGTGAACAAATTTGAAGCAGAAGTGAGGTGATCGTCTGCAAGAGAGATGCGACGTGTGTTTGGAAGTGAGCGGACGTATGTGTTTTGAGCTCCTGCAGTATTCTGTGTTTTTTTCTGAATTATTCCATCACCAGTACATCAATATACTTCGTTGAGGTGTCCCTGGCTTAATTTAGTAAGGAAATGTGTGCTTATTCATAAAGATGTTTAAAGGACGATATTAAATAAAGTTTGACTGATTGCCAATGACCAGCGTTTGATAGGGAACAGACTGGACTAAATCGTACTACTGCATTTGCCTTTGGGCCTATATATCTATTACCATGGAGCTGTTTGTCAAAACGAATAAACTGCATGTTTGTAAAATTGTGAAGGAGGTGTTGGTCCGCTCAATGCAGTTATGCTGATTTCGTGTTGTATGACTGCCCCTAGAGTCTACTTTGACCATGGAGAATATCTCCGGAATAATTAACATTACGACACGTAACACCGGGGGACTTCGCTTCTGTTTTCTTTCTTTTCATTTCGTTTCTCATCGTTATGGTGTTTAATGTTTCTGGTGTTGTCCAGTCTTGCTTCTTACTTTCCTAGAATCCCAAGCATGATTTGCTGCTTTCCTTATATACTGTTGAAATGGAATTGAATTTCTGGTCTATATCATCAGTCAATGTCTTTTCCTGACTTTTGGCAAATTGATATCGCTTCTTTATTTCAGCCGCAAAAGCTTTTCTGGTAAGGGGGTCCTTCAATTAACTGATGTCAAACCTTTTCTGTGTAGTTACAGTTGGTCCAACCGTTCTGAGTTTTACTTTCAGTTTTGCTACTACTAAATGGTGATCACTTCCCACATCCGCACCTCTTCTTACCTTCACATCTTGTAATGCATGTCTCCATCTACCATTAATCATAATGTGGTCTATCTGGTTTCTGTCCCGACCATTTGGTGATTCCCATGTTAATTTGTGAATTTCTTTAGGTGGGAAAAGTGTTCCTCCAATGACCAGGTTGTTAATGCTACAGAAACTTATTAATTTATCCCCATTTTCGTTTGCTGTTCTGCTGCTGCATTTCCCTATTACTCTTTCATTATATGTATTGTGTGTTCCAACTTTCGCATTGAGGTCTCCCATTACTACGATAAGATCATATCTAGGTGTGTCTTCCATTTCTTTCTGCAGTTGTTGATAGAATTCATCCTTGACCTCTTCATCGCCGTCATTCGTTGGTGCGTATCACTGTATTATTGTAGTGTTGGTGAATCTCCCTCTCAATCTTATTCTTATCAGTCTGTTGTTGATGGGTTTCCATTCCAGTAATGTCCTTTCTATTCCTTTCTGTAGAATAATGGCTACACCTTCATTGTGCTGTCCATCCTCTTTTCCAGAGTAAAGTACTGTTTCTCCTGTTGCTGTTTTAACTTTTCCTGCCCCTGTCCATCTGCTCTCGCTTATCCCTAGAATGTGTAATCTGTAGTTTCTCATTTCTGCTGTGACCTGTTTTAGTTTATCCGTCTCGTTCATTGTCCTGACATTCCAAAATCCTATTCTTGTTTCACGTTTTGCGGTCAGGACGTCCGTTTTCGTGTCAGTGGATTCCTTTCGGCTTTCACCGCTGACAGTCATACGAGCCTCAGACTCCGGATGTCCGTCCCGCAGCAAAGTTTGTTTTTGTTGTCGTTTCCGTAACTTCATTTCTTTTTACATAGACAGGGGTGTCGGCCCTATGCGAAAACCCCCAACCTGGAGGACCAGGGTGTCTGCTTTAGTCTGACCCCTGCCCGCGCAAACCTGTCCAGCTTGGTAGAACCTTCCAGGAGTAAAACTCCCGCTGGCATAGCTCTGGGGGTAATCAGGGTACGCAAGCCGCCATACCTCGACAAGGTATTGACACCGGTGATGGCGGCACATATGGTGACTGTAAACTACACATTTATTTTTGCGTTTGTTACACAGGTATTTTTCGTGAGAGAATGGGGAAGTATACGCATCTTGCATGTTATAAGCTTGATATTTGAGATGTAAAAATGCAACAGTTCTTATTGGACCCTTGTCATATAGTAGCAATATAGATGGGTGTCGAATGTTGCCTTATATCTTAGCGCCTTTTGAGTTTACCGCACTATGAAATTCAACTTGTCAAGAAGACGGCCAGACAAGCCAGAGTAAGGAATAGGATCAGGATTCCACTTTAAAGAACCGGACAACGTGTGGACGTACTCTCAAGAATACGCTACCTTCATTAATACGGAAAGCCGGAAATCCTAGTAACCTGAACTCTAAGTCATAGAGGTAGTCTATTTTAAAGTAACACCCCAGACCACGTGTAAGAGGCATCTTAATCAAGTTGCCTTAAGTATTTCTCTGAGCCAGAAGTCTGTATTTTGGGGTAAGTTGTACATTTTATCACTCGTGTGTTACCGGGGCCCGAAAGGGGAGCACAGAATAGTAACACTGTACCAGACCATGCATGTCGTAAAAAGCGACAAAGGAGGGTTGGGCATGGGGCTCGTTGTCTCATCCCATAAAGAACTTTTACCAAAAAACTTCAACAAACATGGACAAGTCAAATACAGAATATCTATCAACTCAACCGCCCAAGACAGAAGAAGGTCCTCTAGAAAGGAGGCGCATGAAGTAACCAGAGAAAGCCGAAAGGAGTCTGGGTTGCCGACTAACTTTTTTTTCGCCTAGGAAAATCTCCAGGATTGGTGCCTGGAATGTTCGCACAATATGAGAACAAGGGAAAACTGCAAAGGTAGCAGAAGAAATGACAAATTACAGGATTGATAGCCTGGGTCTCTGCGAGACATGGTGGAAGGGCAAAGAGATGAGGAGATTGATCACAGGAGAAATGGTGTTGTCCTCGGGACATGAGGAGGAAAGAGCCCACCACAGTGAAGAGGTGGCTCTAATGCTGTCTAGGGAAGCACAGAAGCCACTTATAGAATGGGAAGCAATGGGACCCCGAATTATAACAGCAAGGTTTAAATCAGCCAAAAAGAAATTACATATAAACATCATCCAGGGTTATGCACCAACAAATGATAAAGAAGAATCTGAGAAAGAAGACTTTTACACCAGACTACAAAGTGTCTTGAACAATAAGAAAAGAAAGGACATCACAATTTTGATTTGGGGACCTAAACGCGAAAATAGGAACAGACAACACCGGATTTGAAGAAATCATGGGAAAGCATGGATTAGGTATGATGAACGCGAATGGGGAACTATTAGCTAACCTCTGTGCTTCAGTTCAACTAGCTATAGGAGGAAGCATATTTCCACATAAATGAATACATAAAGCAACATGGATATCACCTGACCACAAAACTGACAATCAGATTGATCACATATGCAAAAGTAAGAGGTTTAGGTCATCATTGCATGTTGTAAAAGTATGTAGAGAAGTAGATGTGGTATCAGACCACCGTCTTCTGTTGGCTAAAACAAACTTAAAACTCAAGAAATTTACAACAGTATATAGCTATAGACAACAGTATAATGTGGGATATCTAAGAAATCAGGAAATAAGAGAAAAATTTTCAATCACAGTATCCAACAAATACCAAGTACTCCAACAGCTGGAAGATAAAACAGATACGGAAGACCACTGGCAACAAGTAAAAAATATATGGAACGAGACATGTGAAGAAGTACTGAGAAAAAGAGAACATCAGCACATGGCATGGATAACAACAGAAACGAATAGCAAGATAGAAGTCGGGAAAAACAAGAAAGCAGATTTAAACGGAAGCAAAACTAGAAGCTCTAAAGCCGAGGCTCATGAAGTGTACATAGAAACAAACAAAGAAGTAAAAAGAAACATCAGAAGAGACAACAGGAAGTATATTGAAGAGATGGCAAGTGACGCAGAGGAAGCCCCAGCCAAAGAATATATGAGGGACCTGTACAACAACACAAAGAAGCAAACAGGGAAATATAAGCAAGCAAATGGCCTCATAAAAGATAAGAATGGAAAATTGCTTAGTAATATACAAGAACAAATGAAGAGATGGACAGAACATTTTGAGGACCTTCTAAATAGACCAGCTTCAACTAATTCCCCCAGACATCCAGCCAGCAGAAAAGAATCTACAAATCAGTTGTGAACGACCAAATAGAGAAGAAAGCCATAAAGCTTCTGAAAGATGGAAAAGCAGCTGGCCCAGATTGCATTCAGCAGAGGCCATCAAAACAGATATTGATACCTCTACAGAGAAATTATACAAACTACTTGGCAAAGTCTGGGAGAGAGAGGAAATACCAGCAGAATGGAAGGAAGGTTATCTGATTAAATTGCCTAAGAAGGGAAATTTACAATAGTGCACAAATTATAGAGGAATAATGTTACTATCAGTGCCAGCAAAAGTATTAAACAGAATCATCCTCGAGAGATGAGTCCATAGACAAGCAACTGAGAGATGAACAAGCAGGTTTTCGACAAAATAGATCCCGTACAGACCAGATAGACACATTGAGAATAATAGTTGAACAAAGTCTGGAACGGAATTCACTGCTATACATCGGATTTGACAGTGTAGACAGAGAATCACTTTGGAAATTGATGTGGCATGATGGAGTTCCCATGAAGATCATTAACTTAATAAAGAACAGATATGAAGACATGACATGCATAGTTCTTCATGAAAGACAGCTTACAGAACCGTTTAGGATTAGAACGGGAGTGAGACAGGGATGCCTCTTGTCTCCATGTCTTTTCTTACTAGCAATAGATTGAGGTATGAAAACATCGACATTACACAACAGAAATGGAATCCAGTCGAATCTGACTAAACAGCTTGGTGATCTTGATTTTGCAGATGACTTGGCTCTTCTGTCCCATAACCATAATCAGATGCAAGAGAAAATGAAAATTCACGATGAGAGGTCACAACAAGTGGGCCTGAAAATACACAAGGCAAAGACAAAGATTATGAGAATAAATGCAAGAAATGATAACAAGGTTGAACATTTGATTAACACTACTAAAAGATGTAGAATTGTACACATATGTTGGCAGTAATATAGACAAAGTTGGAGGGACAGACAGTGATATCAAAATAAGAATACTAAAAGCAAGAGGAGCTTTCATTGCATTGTAAAACATATGCAGAAGAAGAGAAATCAAGTCCAACACGAAAATAAGAAACTTCAACTCAAATGTGAAGTCAGCCCTATTGTATGGCGGAGCATGGAGGCAACTAAAACCACAACCAAAAAGCTACAGACTTTTATAAACGGACTGAAATGGTATGACAAAGTCACAAATGTGGAACTGATGGCAAGAACCAGACAGGTGCCAGTGGAACAAGAGGTGAGAAGAAGACGCTGGCGATGGATAGGACACATTGAGGAAACTTGTTGATAGCATTACAAGGCAGTTCTTGTTCTGGAATCCACAGGGAAAGATAGGCAGAGATAGACCAAAAAAAAACACATGGACAAGAGAACTGGATACAGAGGTGAAAATGATGAGGAAAACATAGAAAGAACTTGAGCGGATGGCACAGGACAGGAAGACTTGGCATGTGTTAGTTGAAGGCTTAAGCTTCTTGGGGAGCTAAAGGGTACTGACTTGATCGATTGATTGATTGTACATTTTATAATTCTATATTTTGCTTTTATTAATATGTGAAAATTGCTAGAAGATATCCAAGTCATACGAGGCTGGCAACATCAGCATGTATATCACACAAGCCTTTATATACTAACTCAGGTGGAGGGAGAAATAATCTGCTAGCTACCTTCCCCATAACCACTAAGGCTATACCACTGTTGACCTAAATAACTTATATCAAAGCTACCCACAGGCTCGTATTGCCAGAGGCATGACACAACAACAGTGTGACATATGACTACCGCTCAGGAATAGCTTGTATCCCGTTTATTCAATTAAACACATGGCCTGATGAAAAATACAACATTACGACTATATACGTGCCACAACAGGGAATGCATGTATTAATATCAATTTACAGAACAGGTAATCCGGCTACCACAATCCTAAAATGGACACCGCGCCATCACGCGGGAAAAACCTACATAGTAACACTGACTATGAAAATGCACGACAATACCTTAGCATGTACCAAAACTCAGCGCTAAGTAAATAATCACTTCCCTGGAATCCTTAATAGCAGAAATAACTCACACTAGAAATAGGGCTCAAAAGACGGGCACCGCGTCACTCTACTAGATATCACAGACAGCCGAAGCTGGCATACCAAAAACTGCGTCCGCCATGGATGGCTGTCAAATCTCCACTGACTATATTCGCGCCAGCCTTGCGCATTTCGTTACTTCCGCTGATCACATGACTATCAGGACGGCTTTCGACCGTCTAACAATCTAGAAATATGGCTTAGAAATACGCCGTGACAATATAGAATGATGATTTCATGAATTACCACTGCAAGAGCTGGTGACTGCTTCATGCGGGTTTCTCATAGAGAACCAAAAGCATTGATAGTCCCAAGTTCCATATGGAGCAGGGAATGCATGATGATAGAACTGATGTACATACTTATTATAATAACCTTTTCCACCAGTGCAAATGTAAATGTAAACATGTTCAATATAAATGCAATGGATGTTTTCCGCTCACTGGGATTAACATTAATGCTCAGAGAGGCAGATGGGATGGTGGAATGAAAAAGGTGGGGGGGGGGGGGACACACCTGATTTTCGTGTCAGGAAACCCAATACTCAAGAAAGTATTTGTTTATCTCTTATTTCATGACACTAGTCGGTGGTACACATTGATGGTGCTTTCTATGGAACTAGTGAGTGGTATAAGTGACCTGCAGTCAAAGCTAGACACCTACAGCAGGCGGGTCTTAACAGACGCTGGAGCATCTTTGCAATTACCCCACGATACTACGAGGGGCGTGTTGCGGCCACCAGACTTGACCAGTGACGAGAGTAAACCAGTCCATAACCTGCAAAGAACAAGCATCGGCTGGAGCAGAAACCAACCGACATCTTACTGGCAGCTAAGTACCCTTTCAGTGTTGCCAAGTGAACTCTCTACTAATGAATTTTTTCCAAATCAGACCATCAGCTGTGAGGAAATTTTAAAGACTCTATATAAATTAACCCCACCCTTATTTATACCCCTAGTGTGCCGACGGTCAAGAAAATATGGGCCTAACACCATATTCCCAATATGCCTAAAGGGGCGTGTAACGGGATTGATGACGCCCAATTTATATTATGATTGAGTAATTGGCCGCCAAATGACGCGTGCACCATGAGGTGAGTGATGGTGCCCGTGGTCTGGTTTTGTGAAGTGTGTAGATGATGTACAGTCAAACAATGATCATACAAAAACAGGGCAATCCATACAAAGACGTCAGTTAACTCACGACGTATAAAGTCAATGATGCTTGTAACAGCTAGTGACGTTTTTCTGTATCATTTATTGTGGACGCCACAGTGACAAAATGTATACGCGAATATGTAGATACATCAGACAGTCATTATCACAGCAACAATGTCAGTATAGCAATGGACGGTAGACAGCATCATAATAAAGGTGATTCACAGGCATGTCAATACATTATAAGGCTGTAATGTAGTCGGGAAAATTCTCCATCCCTTTCTATCTTAGCCAGAAGATAACCAGATGTATGAGATCAGTTCACTCTCCTTAATCTGACTTCAGCAAGACAGGCACGTCTGCCGAAGTATAAATAATGTCCTCAAAAATATCCTCTAGATAACAAAGGTTTTCCAAACCTAGTTCATGTAACAAAGTAGCAAGTAATGGTCCTTGGGACATGCATCAACCGATGCAGTACAATACAGCGACATGTGAGCTGGGAAAAACATCTCGTGACGACGCCTTTCGAAGACAGGCTATGAATCAAAAATCGCTCACGACCAAAAATCGATAGAGTTAATGAAAGGTTAATTTACCTTGCCTTCAGGAAATACACAGAAATATTACGCCTCCCCGGCATGTGGAAATACACTAGAGGTATTACCTCGAATAAACGAAATATCCATTAAGAGGACTTCACATTCCTGACAGAAGAAAAAATAGCGGAGATCCCCTCTTCAGCGAGGCATCCCCCTAGCTATTCAAAATCGCTCACTCAACTGACTGGTGGGCGGAAATCGCTCGACCCACAAGCAAGACCAGTCATGCGCAGTCCAGCGCAAAATGACCACAGCTCAGAACTTAAGACGCAAGGACCTTTACTACGAACCAGCGTAAGAATGATTACCTTAAAAGGATAACCCAACAGGTTGCCAACCGTTTTCTGAGAAAACGGCCTAGCATAGCAAACTTAACTGCATTCAATACCAACGCGAGGAGACAGCTGCTTACCGAGAAAAGTGACTCTTGAGTGAAAGGTAGACACCTTTGAAGACCCCAGTAGATACTCTTAATTTTGGCCATCGTTGGGCCATCACTGCAACAATGAAGAAAGACAGAGCACTTAGTTCGAGATATGTGCAAAGACTTAAAATGCGAGAATCAGCGTCACGTGGATGATGCCGTCATCTTGCTCTCGTTGGTGCACAGATTAATACTGTTAAAAATGTCTAAATATCGTAACTTCGAGTTTGGCGCGTAAACAAAACAAAACAAAAATGCCTAAAAATTGGTGCGCGTTTGTTTGAATTCGCATAAATTAAACTCGCGTAAACAGAGAACTACCTGTATACTGAAATATTAATACGTATGCAGCTAGTAGAACGAGGAAAAACAACATCTTTAAGACAGGTCTTTGCACCCTTTGAAACTTTGTGAAACACCTTACAGTGAAGAAGATAGAAGAGAATTCTTTTAATGCCTTTCAGATGTTATCAGAATAGTAAATCATAAAGATGACTTGCTTGTGAATGGTGACTTCAGTGGAAGGACGGACAAAAAGAAAAATAAACAGCGTTCAGCGACACCTCAACAGAATGCAACAACAACGGAGAAGACTTAATAAATGCATGCATTGAATAGTCTAATATTAACCAATACCCTCTTCCATCACCGTCAAAGCCATATTAAAACATGATACAGGTAGAATAACATTGATGAAGTATCCCAGATTGATTACACATTAATAAGACAATGATTATATATTAATAAGACAATGATTATATATTAATAAGACAATAATTATATATTAATAAGACAGGCAGAGAAAAACGATAACGGATCCCAGAGTCTTCCAGCATATCAATGTGGATAGTGGCCACCGAACAGTTGCAATGACCATAAATGAAAACACAGAGAAGAGAAAAACAGACATTCATTCATCAAATTTAGATGACGAAACTATCAGAAAAGACATATGCCAAGAAATGATAAATATCTTTGAGACTGCCAAAATAAACTGAAAATGTAGACAATGAATGGAACAGCTTCAAAACAGCAATGGTGCAGACACTGGACACGATATGTGAGACTAAGATAAGACACACATATACAAAAAACACCAACATGGTGAAATGATGAAGTCAAGGAAACATTACAGAATAAAAAGAAAGGTAATAAAGTCTGGCTGAGATGTAAGATATAAGACTATTTAGAGAGATTTTTATAAAAATTCACAACAATGAAGGTGAGAAATGAAAGCTTCAATCCTACTACAACCAAATAATTCTAGAAATGGGGCACCCACCATACCCAATGAAAAATAGAGGAATGACTAGACAGAAAGAATACTTCAAAGAACTTAACAACTTAGCCGGCACTCAGAGAAACTCTATATGCACCCCAAGGTACGAGGGACGGCAAGAGCCCGGTATAATACTTTATGAAATCACAGGCGTTATAAAGAACAGTTCTCAAAATAAATCACCAGGCATGGGCGGAATCAAGCAGAGAAGCAATTCAAGCTTGCGTCGAGACGGGAGTAAAATGACTGGAAAGAATTTTTACAGTAGCCCGGAAAGAAAGAATATCATCTGAAGACTGCAAAAGCTATACTATTAACAGTCTAGAAAAAGAAGGGTAATAAAACAGGGTGTGACACAGAGACATATTTCATTGCTAAGTATGACAGAGTAAATATATGCGAAAATGCTTGTGCAACAATTACGACCAATCGTCAAACTACAATTGAACAGATCCGAATTATTTGGATTGACAAAAGGACCTTAAGACAGTTAAGTGAAAGAGCAATCAAATATGGTTTCGTTTGGTTTTAAAGACCATCCTCATTGCACACTGACTGCTCCATCAGAGCTCCGATCTCCTTCCTTATATCACACAAGGAGGATCTCAGCACAATGCACGTACTCCGTAGCACCCTGTGATGATATCAATGTGTGTATGCTGGAATCACAAATTCTATAAATATTTTTGTGGTGGGTAGGTTTCCTTTTTTTTTTAAACTTTGTCAAGGCAGCAGTGTGCTGCAGAGAAAAGCAACATCATCAGTTGAGAGTTTGTTTGTAAGGGAGAGGTTGGAGGAAGTGTGTAGTTTCAAGTACGTAGGGTTACACATGTCAGCAAAGGAGGAATATTCCAGAAGATACTGAAACTTTGAACAGTGAGAGCAGGAAAAAACAGCACAGACCATACCAGAAGCGATTCAGTGTCGTGGTGTACGCTTCTTGGAGTTTGATAAACCATCAAAGAAAATCATTTTATCCGATTCACTAGGGACAGAAATGATCAGATTGGGTTCGATGTATTTTCAAAATAATGAAGGGCCTTTTATTACCACACACAATCGAGCAATGCATAAAAGATGGATTAAAAGAAAGTTTGGAAATGGATCTGGAAAAAAGATTTATGCTCCTGGCTCATTTATTCTTCAGAAAAAAGGCAACGTTTTATTTTTGTTCTTTGCTATTTTCTCAGACTGACCAATCAGTTTTTGTTGTTTGGAGCAGGAAAATGAGTCCAATTACTGGAAAGCACCAGAAAGGTTTAGGAGCCGCGGTAGCATAGTGGTTAGTGCACTGGCTTCCTAGCGCAGTGGTCTATGGTTCGATCCCCAGATGAGGCGGAAAAATTTTTAGGCCACAAACGGCTCCTGGGTCGACCCAGCCCCAAATGGGTACCAGAGCTACTCTGGGAAGGTTAAGGCGGCCGGCGTGATGCCGACCACATCACCCCTCGTGTGCCGACGGTCAAGATAATATGGGCCTAACACCATATTCCCAATATGCCTAAATGGGCGTGTAACGGGTTCCTTTACCTTTACCTTACCAGAAAGGTTTAGCACCCATGAAAATGCAAAAAATCATCAGTACTGTTTCAACTAATTCGCGGAAATGGAAATAAATATTTTAGAGAGAGGAATAATTGACAGAGTTTCAAGCTCAAATCGCAACAGGAAAACAAAGAATGCAAGGCGTTATCCACAGAATTCTCAATTTCATAACGACATTTATAGCAATTCAATATCTTGTGGCCACAAGGAATTTCTTAGACGAGAAGAAGAAAGCAATTTTGGACAGTTTCCTTGGGCTACTAAAGTTGTTGGCAAACTTTGATTCTGTCATGAAAAAACATCTTTGTACTGAAGAAAAAAACTCTGAAACAACATTATATTTATCTCTTTTAGTACAGAATGAATATATTCAGCAGATAGCTTATACTGTTTGCCAGAAATTGTTACAGAGCACCCACAAGGCCAAATATTTTTGCCTCATGTTTGATTCTACTGCAGATCAGGCACATTTAGAGCAATGGTACAAACAGTTCGTAATATTTATATTGATTTTCAGAAGAAAACGATTCATGTATTCCTAAGATTTATCCAATTAAAATAGAAGGATGCTGAAAGCATGGAGGAAGTGATTTAGGAACAACTGGAAAAAGACAAAATGCCGTAAGAAGACTGTCGCTCTCAGCGCTATGTTACTGTATGATGAATGGGATTTTCAAGTAGAAAGACGCCCCAGAAAGAAAAAAAAAAACAAATGCCCGGTGAAAAAGCCAAGGATGTTTTGCCCGCTGAAAAAGAAGAAATGAGGAGAGGAAGGAAAAAAACTATTCATCGCCTCCATAATGAAATGGAAAAAAGATTTGTCCATCTCAATGATTTGGATGCAAAAATTTGGATTTCAATTAGATGTTAAAGGATAACTGCTTGGCTCAAATTAAGCCGCAGCAATCATGGTCTAAATATCTTAAAGAACGGTCGTCTCAACCTTGGACAGTTTTATTGCACTGATATTGACGGTTTTCAGCTTTATGAAGAAATCTTGAATTGTAAGATGCTTCTCAAATGCCGCGCAAATGTTCAGATTTCAAAAACTGAGAGGACTCCTGAAGTTTATTGTTCAGTATTGAGATGAAAATGTTTTTCAAAACTTTAGAGTTTCTGCTCAGACAAGGCTCACTATTCCAAGTTCAATTCCCAGCTGTGTGCGATCTTTTAGAAAGTTTCAATTGAAAGTTTTAGTGGGGCAAGAGAGACTTTCTGCTTTAGCCTTGATCAGCATTGAACGTGAGGAAACTGAAATAACAAATTTTGATGACATTATTGATCAGTTTGCTCAAGCTTTAAGTTAGAAAAAAATCCATTTTTAGTGTGAAGTTCCAAATCATTGTTAAATATCAAGTAAGATTTTATTTTAAAGTCAATTCTTTTGTTATTTTCATTATTTTTTTTTTCTAAATACCATTAACAATTTTTTATATACTCCCTAGTAGTTTTTGCAATTTCTAAAATAAAATGGCATTGACAAAGTGAGAAACAAGTATGTGGTTATAGTTATAAAAATACATTAACAGCAACATAAGTTTCCTGTTCTTAAAAACAATAAAAGTGTATTACGTTTTTATTATTTTGTACTCGGTATTATAGCAAGTAATTAGTAAGAGTACCACTATAAGAATTCAGCCAGAATTTTAAAGAACAGTTTTTAAAGGGCGCCACTTTTTGTGTTTGTCTGACTACGCCACTGAAGGAGGGTTGAGCATGGGCCCGTCTACCTCGTCCTGTGATGGTGGATCAAAGACAAGACAAGACGTGACCTCACACTGTAAAACAATTTAAACCACAAAAATTTCAAAAACAACATGGACAGGACTAATACAGAATATGCCCAAAACAGAATAAGTACCGATACCCTTGCTACAAATCAAGATAGTGTGATGGAAGTCATCACATCAAACTCGCAAAATTCCAGCAATCTTAGCCTTGTTGATGCATTGATTGCTGTGTCGTTCTATAACAGGCGATCAGTAATTATCTTTAGTATTTATTCTTTATCAATATTCAGTGTTCCCAATATGGGTGCTCTCAAATCTATTCTGTCAGCTCTCTTATTGCCGTGTACCCCTGCATGAACAGGACAGGAGATCCACACAAGTTTCTGAAGATTCGAGGCTTCTATGAACATTTTCCATTCATGCAGGAGCCATCCACTTTGCACCTTCCGAAGTATGGACTGAAAGTGTGACACAATAACTGCCTTGATTGATGGAGTTTCAGACAGCTATCTTAAGGCTGCAGTAGCTGCCTCTACCTCCATTCTCAAGCTGGAGGTTGTTGTAATGTAACCTCCACTTCCTTCAGCGACGACCCAGCCCTTTACTCTAGCCGAGAAGCCCCATCCTGATTTCTCACCACCGAAGACAGACCCATCAGTGTGCACAATAGCATCGTCATCCCCGACACGACCATTTATCAGTTAATTAATTTCAAGATCTGCTTTCCCTTTGCACCAATCTCTGCACTCCCTGCCAAGGCCGATGATTACTTGCTGCTAGCTTGTCCAGTTGTTATCTTGTTTACTTGGCTGAAATATTCAAGCAGTTTAATAAGATTAATTTAAGACTTCCAGGCAGTGTTGTTGAACGACTCGAACTCCAGTCGGACTTAAGTCACCACAACGACTCGTTTTGACACTCGACTCGAATGTTTTTATTAGCGAGCTTGACTCAGTCATCAATCCTAAACATCATCCTAAATATGAAACAAAGGTCAGATAAAATGTTATAATTATTTACACAAACTATATTAAAATAATTGCCTTTTTCCATTTTGTTTCTCTTTTTTCAATGTGATATTTGTTCTTGTACTCTTTAAGAAGAATCGTAGTATCAAGTTGTTAAGTCGACAGGGCCAGACGAAGATCCCCTTTTTCTGCTGTATACCGACGATTTCTTTCATTTGTAAAAAGTCTATTGACAGCATTGAAACCAGATTTAACTAAATACACATTTACGAACATTAGAAATTTCGCTCAATAATTGTGGATAGACAGATGGAATCTTCTTGTTCTTCCACAGCTGTTCAAATGTTCATTCTGGTTAAACGCTGCAATGTATTCAACGTCATGGAACATTTCCATGAATCTTGGTGTCGGAGTGGCTAAGAAGTATCGCGTCCGCCTCTAATTTTAAAGGTACCGGGTTCAGTTCCCAGTACATGGAATATATTTTATGGAAGTTTTTTTTCAGAGCCAGTGGGTCCTAATGATGTCTTACCCCCCCTCCCCCCCCCCCCCCCCTCCCCCGATCTACTAATGGGTTGTGAGATTGCATGCCTAGCCTTATCGGATGCAGGCGGAAAATTGGAGGTCCCGTGTGAAAGTTGCGCACGTTCATCCCTCGGCCGTTGGAAATCGTAAAGAGTAGGTCACACGGCAACTGCCCTGGCAAAATTTTAAAATTAGGAAACCTACCAACCACATAAATGTTTATAGAATGTGTGATTCCTGTATACACACATTTGGATCCTCGCCGGTGCTACAGAGTTCATGCACTGTGCTGAGACCCTCGACTGATCTAAGGGGAGAGCACTGGTCGATTTGTCCGTGTGCGATGAAGACGGTCCTTCAACCAAACTAAACCAAATCTGGTGTCACGTCACATCTACATCACAGACGTTTGCCTTGAATGGATGACATCATCCTCGCTTCAAGCTTCAAATATATCATTGAATCTTGTCAAGTCTCAAGACATTTACGTGACCTCCTAATTTCTATGTCAACAGCCTCAAGCTCATCTTTAATTGCGAATGGGTCTGCGAACTGCAAGAAATATGTATGTGAAATAATTTGCCAGAATAAATGAAGTTTGTTGATAAATGCAGAGATAGCATACTTGCGATCATATAGTGAGGCAGAAAAACTAAAAACAGCTGCAATTACTATCGTGGAAAACAAAAATTCTGCTAAAGATAAGACTCCCTATCAGTCATAACTGCCCTCATGAATAATAAAAACAACGAATTAGACAACCCGACATTGGACTAATGGAAACAAGTTGAAAATTCAAATAAATAAAGAAAAGTTAATTGAATCCCTGCCTACTGCAAGATATTTGGAGATGAGAAATAGATTGACTTGCCTAAGAAAGAGAAAGCAAAATCCAAACTGAAGAAAAGGCAACATGTGAAAAGATATAATCAATAATACAAAATAATTTTAAAGAAAATGGCACAAGGAATACCCAGTGTCCTACACAGCAGAACAGTAATCTTTGTCAAGAAATGATCACGTGATCATTTTTAGACCGATAACCGCCCACTGCAGACTCAAATACCATCTGATCAGCAATCTGAAAATTAGACAAACAAATGTGTGTCCACGTGGGGATGACAAACGGTAGAAAATGTCCTCTGTGACTGTTGGCTCCATGAGAGGAACTGAGTATCAGCGCTGCCTTCTAACCAGTGATGCCACAGCTGGGTATTTCTTACTAGATCTGGGTTTTTGGGCTTCCGTCTGGGTATCTGGGTACTTTTTTTCAAAATCTGCATTAATCTGGGTATATTTGACAATTGACATTTACAATGTATGTATATTCTGTGCACTGAGCATTATACATTATATGTATATTATAATTAAATGTAAAACATTATGTGCTATATATTTTTTATTCCACTTAAATTTAATTCTTGTTTTTAACCACATCAATGACGTTGTTTTTTGACTCGTTTACATCAGCTATCTATTTCCTGTTATTCTGTTAATGGCTGTCATCTGCAATACTCGGTCATTTTTGCGATGTGTTATAAAGTCTTCTTTTTACATTATTAGACTTAAGCAGATAAACAGCATATTGTTTTTTTTTATATTTTTTTATTATAAGATTATAAAATGAGCGATGATGAAGGTACGCTAGGTAGTTGTGGTAGCATGACGACACACACGCCACCACGTAAAAAAAGTGAAGCCATGGTATCAGCAGGCTTTTTGTGCGGAATGGCTAACAGACAGCGAACTGAAGGATTGGATAAAGCCGGACTCTGGTTATGCTGCGATTTGTACGGTCTGTTCCTGTAAATTAACTAATGCCAACAAAACAGCTTTATTGACACATAAAAGCACACAGGAGCACATGAAAAACTTCGAAGCCAAAAGCAAAACTCTGAACATTAACAAGTTTTTCATCTAACAAAAGAGCCCTGTCTCCAAGACAAAATTGCTAAAGCGGAGATAGTGTTGTCGGCTTTCATGGCAGAACATAATACTCCGTTTTCGCAAGCTGATCATTTGATTGAATGTTGCAAGCAGATATTTCCAGACAGCACAATTGCTCAAAAAATGTCACTGAAGCGCACCAAGGCTGCCTATGTGATGCAGTGCGGCATTGCTCATTTTGAGCGGCTTGAAGTTATAAACATTTGCAGAAATCAGAAATTTTCTTTACTCGTTGATGAGAGTACTGATATTTCTACGAACCAGATGTTGGCAGTCGTTGTGCGATTCTGTGACACAAAAACAAGAAAAGTAGTTGATTCACTGTTAGACCTCATTGAGGTGGAGGATGGGACTGGTCTTGGCATGCTTACAGCTGTTAAGAAATTGTTGAGCACGCATGAAATCCCGCTTAGTAACGTCATTGGTTTTGCTGCAGACAACTGTGCCACTATTATGGGGACTGCAAGTGATTTACAGGCACATTTGAAGAAACAGATTCCACATGTCTTTGTTCTCGGCTGTGTTTGTCATTCATTTGCACTTTGTGCAAATGCTGCCAGCAACCACCTACCATCTTGGCTTGAAATTTTCATAAAGAATGTCTGCTTCTATTCTTCGCGTAGTAGTAAAAGAAATCTCCAGTTCCAGTTAATACAAGATGTAGTTCAGGCCCAGAAACATAAAGTGTTGAAGCTGTGTGAAACACGCTGGCTGTTCCGTGAAGCAGCCATTGAGAGGATCCTTGAGCAATGGAATGCTCTGCACTTGTATTTCCAATCTGAAGCTTCAGTGGACAACGTCGACGGTGCGGGGCAAATCCTGCAGACGATGAACACTGTTCGCACGAAGCACATGCTTCTATTTGTCGGGTTCATACTGTGTAAAGTTAACGTCATGAACATGGAATTCCAGTCCGAGAACTTCCGTCTTCACAAAGTGTACACGAGTGTAACAAGAGAGTATCGTTTTCTTCTCAGTATGTTTATTAGGCAGGAAGTATTGCAGCATGAGCATCGCACTCTTGCCGACATTGATCCTTCGGATGCACAGGTGCACAAGAAACTGAATTACATTGAGCTGGGTGGACGATGTGAAGCGCAGTTAATCCGACAACCGTTACGAAATAAAGAAGTCCAGTTTCGCAAGGAATCCGTGAAGGATGCATTGGCATACCTGATTGAACTTTGTTCTCAAATACGACGCAGGTTCCCACTTGAACAAAACAGTGTTCTGGCGCAAATGCAGCTGTTGGATTCAAAGCAAGTTCTCGATATCAACAAACCTTCTGTCATTCCATTAGCAGCGCAGTTCCCAACAGTTGTTTCAGAAGAGAGCCTTGATCGTCTGTCTGATCAATGGCGAGAACTGGCATCGTACCGAAAAGATCTTGGACATCTAGTGGATGAGGATCCGCCCGCATTCTGGCTGGGACTGCAACAAGTAACAGATGCTAATAACCAGAAGAAATTTGATGTTTTGGCTGACCTCATGTGCACGCTTATGGCTCTACCTCACTCCTCAGCATGCGTCGAAAGAGTGTTTTCGAAGGTTAACTTAGTTAAAACTAAAAAAACCAACAAGCTTTTGTGTGAAACAGTTTCCAATCGAATACCAGCCAAGCAAGCAGTTGCCAAAGATGGAGTTTGTCATAAGTTTAATCCTAGTAAAAGCGTGGTTGAAGATGTGCGTGAAGGACGTTGTCGAGAGAGATATGCAAAGATTTTGGAACTTCACAATTAAGATTCCATGTTGTCAATTCATGCATATGATCTTGACGAAGGAGAAGTTGTCGACATGGATGCCGAGTCTCTGACAAGTGACATTTTTCATCAGTAACAAGTTACAACTAACATTTTATATTTAATTTGAGGAACATTTTGTTAATGTAACTAATGTAAGTATGTTACTGTTAAAATATCTCATTTTCAAGAGTTCATATATTGGGGTGTTATTAAAATTATTTTTATTTAATTGTGAATTTTTGGTAATTAAAAAAAAAAAAAATGAAGAAATATATAAACATTGGTAGCACACAGATTATTTGTGCTAAAGATGCACATAAAAGATTATGTAAGCATCGTCTATCCCGTGTATTTGAGGCATAAAATAATCTGGGTATTTCTGGGTTTTTTTAAGAAGAACATCTGGGTTTATCTCTAGAACGTGAGTGGCAACGCTGCTTCTAACGAAGAAGACGAAATATACATGCCACGAGCCTGCCCTGCAGCAGAATTGCCTTCAAATCTTTCCTAACGAGTCTCATGTCCCTAACAGTAGTTTTCTAGTTCGAGTTTCATTTTTTATGTGAAGCTGTTTACAATTACAATCTCTTTTATTCGTAGAATCACTATAAATAATAATGGTCAATAATAATCTCTATTTTGGTCTTAAGTCGAGTCGTTGTGGTGCAACAACAACGGAGAAAGCTGCTCATTCATCATTTTCTTGGCCATGCAGTGGTGGCAACCGATCGTTGTTGGCATTAGTTTTAATTGTATTTACTGCATTCACCGCAATATTCAGTGACTCACGTAACCTTGAAATTAAATATTTTGCAGTGAGATGCTGTCTGTGAAATATGCAGTGATTACTAAACACCTTCGGGTGTTCGTGTTTTTTTTTAAATACACCATAAAATCTAGATATTTTCCAGTCGTAGATGGAGCTTCATCATAGGCTCAAGAATTAATGTTAGTCAGTCGAATACTAGTGTCTTTAAGAAAAATGTCGTGAATGTAGCAAATGTTGATGTAGAATACTGTATTGTAGAATATTATTGAATAAACGTCTTGTTAGTTGGGAACTGGAAGAATCTCTGTTTCAAATAATCTGATGACAAATAAGGACAGTACTCTTACATGAAGGCACAGCTCCAGTACTGAACTGTAGATAGAAATGAAAATGATGAAGATGACATGGAGAGATTTTCAGTTGATGGTAAAAGACAGGACAAACGTTTGTTGCAGGCCTATGCTCCACGAGGAGCTGAAGGGTTACGAACAATTTCATTATTAGAAACTATTGCATACACACAAAACTTTTCAATTTAATAATCACAATTAATCCCGATGTGCACTTAGGATAATCAATTAATTTTGAATGCCACTCCAGTGAATAATCACAAAGGGTATGCATTCGAGAAAAAAAAATGAACTCAGATTGATACGAGACTAGTTTCTAGAATGTAAGAGCCTAAACTGGCTCCAAAGCTCCTTACAAAATTACTGGGTATACTGAGCGTCTTAATATGGTAGGTTCCGTACAGAGTAGCTGTGTATGAACCGTTGTCTGTTAGAGTAGGCTCTCTATATAGTGTTAATCTGGCAGCTGTTTGATCAAAATGACTATTCTTGGTTAAGTTTAAAATAAATGCAACAGAGGCTTAGTTGTATTTTGGGTTTTGTTTGTGTTTCATTGTATTTAACAAAACATTAACCTTTTCTCTGAAATCGCCACTATTTCTTTCATTTTTGTAGCACCACCCACCAAAAATCCCAAAGTGCCCAATGCTGTGTGATATCGCCCAGGTTGACGACCACTGTGCTAGAATAAAAGCATTCGATTACTGTTTCCTCAGACAATTTATACTTCAAATATAATGTGAAATTGCAGGGGTCTAGATTGCCAGTTACCATGTGTAACAGGAACAGATGATGAATCCTGCTGGAAAGTTTGCCAGTGTCGTGAAAGATATAAAGGATGTGGTCCAGGAGTGATATTATGTGAGGAAGAAAAGTGTGCTCCAGGATGGATGGGCGTGACATGTGATATACCATGCCCTCCAGGGTGGTATGGGCTTGCATGTGCTGAGAAATGTGGCCCCTGTAAAAATAGTGAGTATCAGCTTTGCTGACTGTTTTAGTACATCCAGGGACACTAATACTTTTTATTATAGCAACAGTTATAATGTGGTGATTCTAATAATGTGACAATGCTAATTGTGGACCTATGCACATGCAGTGCTAGTTACCGTTCCCAAGTTGTTTTTCGGTTTTATCCAGGCCCCAAAATGGATGCATTTTGTTTTTTACGAGTGATGTTTTAAAAACAGACATATTAGTTACGCAGACATAAATTGTATGCATCAAACTTTAGAAAATAGGCTGAAGAATGTTGTTAAATGCAAAAGTTCTTTTGTAATATAAAAAAAAAAATTGTCATACCTTGTGAAGTGTAGAGACATAATAATTTAAAAACAAAAATGAAATAAAACTGTGTTCTAACGTTGTAAATATTTCAACTGTTGTTAATTCCTAGGCATTAAAAGTTCCGGAATATAAACGTATATCCAGATCAAAATTAATCCAAAAAGTTTTATCCCAGACAAATGAAAAGTTTTTATGTGTGTGTGTGTGTTTTAATTACACTCTGCTGAACTAGAATCCCACCTACCCAGTTCTGCCCTGTCACGGATTAACTCCCCTGCTTTGCAGTAGTGGGCCAACAGTGGCCAAAACTCAAGAGTATCTAAAATAGGTCGTCAAAGATGTCTACCTTCGCACAAGATTACTTTAGGCAGAGTTGTAGATAGAAGGGTAATGACGCTTCTACCTCAAGACTGTATATATTTATATATTACTATTTATTTTATATATAGGTATATATATATATTATATTATCACTATATTTATATTCATTCAAACATCATCATCATATCATCATTCAATCATTATCATATAACCCTCCACTCCCAAAGAGAGCATACGCATTTACAACAAACACATGCCAAGTCCTCCTGTCACGTGCCATTCATCTCAAGTTCTTTCCACGTTCTCCTCATCATTTTCACCTCTGTTTCCAGCTCTTCTTCTCCATGTGCTTCTTGGGTCTAACTCTGCCTCTCTTGCCCTGGGGGTTCCAGAACCACTAATAGACTGCCTTGTAATGCTTATCAAGCAGGTTTTCCTCAGGTGTGTGTCACCTGTCCTTTCGCCATCGTTCTTCTATATCTTCTATTGTTCCACTGGCACTTGTCTAGTCTCTTGCTCATCAAGTTACCACGGGTGGGTTGGAAACCAGGATGTCATACCATTTTAATCCCTCTATTCTACACGCAAGCACCCATTTATGAAAATCACTGTAGCTTTTTGGTTGTTGTCTTTGTTGTTCTCCCATGTCCTCAGAGCCATACAATAGGACTGACTTCACATTTGAGTTGAAAGATTCTTATTTTCTGGTGTTGGAACCGATTTCTCTTGATCTCCATATCATTATATTTCCCCCAATGCAATTGAAAGCTATCCTCTTGAATTTTGTATTCTTATTATTGATATCGCTGTCTGTCCCTACCAACTTTGTTCTATATTACTGCCAAGAATATGTGTTGTTTGATTTCTACGATCTTGTATTGGTGTTTCTTTAAGTTCAACCTCTGTTATCATTCTACACTGCAAGTTTGATTGTCTTTCATTATTTCTTGTTATTTTCCCACTCTGTATTTTCCCTTTCTAGTATACTTTCAATAATTGCTGTGACCTCTCAACATACGTAGTTGTGTTTTTACAATTATGTCCTGCATCTGATTTACTACGGGTTATGGGGACAGAAGAGCCCAAATCATCAGCAACAACAAAATCCAGATCATCCAACTGCTTAGTCAGAGTGCCACTGGGATTCCATTTCTGTTGTGTGTTGTAACGATGATCTCATAACATAAACCCAGCTTTATTGATAGTTAGAAAAGAAAACTGTGGAGTAACACACAGAGGCAATCCCTGTCGTCACATATCATGTTACTTCTTAATCCCTACAACGGTTCTGTACACTGCTGTACCTTCGTGAAGAACTCTGCATGTGTCCATGTGTCTAGTTCATAGGATTGTTTTCTTTATTCACAAATTAAATTGATCTTCTATGGGGAACTCTCATACAATGTAGCCCGATCATCACATTTTCCAAAGTGATTTTCTCATGATCCTACACTGTCAAATCTTGCCTTTTCGTAGTCCACAAATTCCGCTGTATAGTGGTGAATTCCATTCCAGACTTTGTTCAACTATTATTCTCAAAGTGGCTATCTGGTTCTGTACATGATCTGTTTTGTCGAATAACCTGCTTGGTTTCATCTTCTCAGTTTCTTGTCTATGGACTCTTTTAATCTCTCAAGGATAATTCCTGTTTAGTTTTATACTTTTTCCTGGCACCTGATAGTAAACATTATTTCCTCTCTATAATTTTCGGCAAGCAATCTCTTGTTAGAGATTTACCTTCTTAGAGGTGCAACTTATACACCTAGATATCCCTCCTTCCATTCTGCTGGTATCCTCTTCCTTTTTCCCAGTCACTTTACCGGAAGTTCAATTTCTAATATAACAGTCTCTCTGTAGCCGTTGTCGATATCTAGCTTTGATGGCACCTCTGCTGGAATGCCAATCAGGTTCCAGACGCTTTTACCATCTCTTAGAAGCTTTAGGTCTTTCTTTATTTCTTTCTTCGTTGGTTGGAAGTCTTGTTCACCGTTAAAGATTTGAGTAGCTCTTCTTCTGCTGGCTCTGATGTCCCTGGGGGGTTGTTGTGGAGCTGGGTCTATTGAGAAGATTCCCCTCAAAATGGTATTCTGTCCCACCCATCTTCATTTGCTCTTGTAATATTTCTGCTGAGCATGTTTTCCATTTCTTGTCTTTTATGAGGGCAAACTTGTTTGCTTGTGTAATTTCCCTCCCTGTCTAGCTTCTGTTGTGCTGCTATACTCAGTTCTCTCGTCATATTTACCTTTGGCTTGCAGCATCTTCTGCCTCTCTTGCCAACTCCTCAATTATACTTCCTCTTGTCTACTTTTGATACTTCTTTTTACTTCTTTGTTTTGCTATCTGTGTACACTTCTTGAGCCTTGGCTTTGGAACTTCTGGTTTTGCTTGTGTTTAAAACTGACTGCTTCTTCTTGTTTTTTTCTGTCTTTTTATACTTATTGATGGTTTTTCTGTTGTTATCCCCATGCTTTTTGTTGTCTTTCCCACTTTTTCCCCAGTATTTCCTTCACATGTCTCATTCCATACCGTTTTGATGTTGCTGAGCCAAATAGTCTTCTGTATTCTCTACATCTTCCAGCTGTTGGAGCACACTTGGAATTTGTTGGATACTGTGACCGCAAGAATTTGTCTCTTAGTTTCTTGATTTCTTATAGATGTCCTACATTAAATTCTGTTGTCTATAATTTTGCATTGTTGCATATCTCTTGAGTTTCAATTTTTTACTTTGGCTATCAGAAGGTGGTGATCTGATCCTGCAATGCCCACATCTGCTCCTCTCAATACCTTTTTACATCCTGCAATGAAATGATTTCTAAACTTCTTCTTTATGCATATATGATCTGATCTTTTTTTCTGTTCTCTATGGTCTGGTGATATCCATGTTGCCTTGTGTATTCTCTTATGTGGAAACATGCTTCCTCCTATAGCCAGTTGACAGATTTGAAGCACAGAAGTTTGAGAATAGTTTCTCCATTTTCATAAATTACTGGTCCTAGCCCATAGTGTGTTTTACCCCATGGACTTCTTCAAAGGCCAGGTATTGACTGTACCTATCCTTTGCATTCATGTCACACCCATCCAAAAATTTGGAGGGTGATGTCTTCTTCTTTTTACTTTATCCATAATTTCCTGTAGTTATAGTATAAAAATGCTTCTTTCACAGACTCTTCTTTGTCATTAGTTGGTGCATAACATTGGATGAACATTTACATGTATTTTCTTTTTAGCTGTTTTAGAAAATAGGCTGTTATTATTCTGGGTCATAACACAGCTTCCCATTCAATGAGTGCTTTCTGTGCCCTTCTTAAGATGATAACTTACCAGAGCTACCCCTTCACTGTGGTGTGAACTTTCGTCTTCTCTGTCCTGAGGACAGAACTCCCAATTCACCTGTGATGAGTTTCTTTCTCTAGTTCTACCCCTTCCCACTTAGTTTCACTTCATTACCAGTTAACGCTCGATTTTATTATTCCCTCTTTTCTGCTGCTATATTGTGCACATATTTCCATTAGTTCGTTTTAAAGTTAAGCGAACATTCCAGGTGCTCACTAACCCTGGTCAGTTCTCTGACTTAGTCTAGAAAGAAGGTTAGCTCTCAGCAAACAATCTGTACTCCTTGCGGGCTTTTCTCAATAAAGGTCCGTTGCATGTCACTGTACGTGGAGGAATATTCTAATCCTCACATATAATAAATTAAAACGTAAAAGTGTAAAGCCTAAACAAATAAATTTAATAAAAGGAAAGAAGAAACATGGTAAAGACAGTGCTGTCACAATGACTGTACTCGAAATCCCCCTTGTTTTGCTCTCCACTGTGCGTACTGCAAATTGTAACGATTTCACGTTGATAGTAAAAGCCGAGACTGCTTCAATAACCCGCCTTCCTACGATAAAAACATGTGCTTGGCTATATTGTTCTAAGAAAATCATATGAGATAAGCAGGTTGACCTTAGATTTAAATTTCCATTCATGTCTTTTTATCTAACTAACGGTTGTTTACCTCCTAAAACACGAGACAGGACCAGATGGAATAAAGCATAGGTAAGAAAGGAAGGGAGGGCTGACATGACCCATACGCCTGGGAACACATGCAACCCACTTAAACACGCTGGTCGCGAGCTGATCACTACTTTTGCTGCCTTCCTAAGCGTTGTAATAGTTGGCACACACATGCACTAGGCTTTTTTTCAAAATCGGACAGTGTATAAAAACCACTACCCATACCTGAGTTTTGGTTTCAAAAATTACTTACTATAAATTCCTTATTCAGGAGAAATATGTACATTTATACTGGTTTTCGTTTGATAAACCACATGTACAGTACCCCGAGATGTCCTCCCATAAAGTTTGAGATAAGTGAGGTGGTAGTTACTAAGCAAACGAGACTATCCTAGAAGAAAAATGCATATTGGATCATTTAAAAAATTATAATTCATATTTGGCGGTTCCTTACGGACATTGCTGTATCATCCTATAATATGTTAAACCGTTAACGTATTACAAATAGTCTATGGATATTAATCACTAATAATTAATTAGCCAAAAGGACAAAAAATTGTCGCGGGGTTGCCTGTCAGTCACATGAACATCTAGTTCCTGAAGGTAATTTACAATTTTTCTTTTGTGATTAACGTGATTTGAATAAAACAACCATTTACCGTTTACGGATTTTGCCTTACCATGGTGTTAACCTTCCCTATTTGAATTGGATGGCGCAAAAATATTTTGTCAAGGATTAAACACGATTTATATCAGTAGCGGGCTATTAAATAATATTCTTTACGTTGTCAGGGGAAACGGGAGTAGTAGGAGTACTTTGGTTCCTATCAAACGATCTGGGTACGTAAACATGCGCATGATTGGTTTATGTTCTTGGGCCAGTCCACTTGTCAATTAGACGGCGTCAGGTCCATGCACCCACATTTGCAAATAAAACTTACTACAGAATATCAGTGCGTTGTGCACCAGTGCATATTCTGGCTATTCTAAAAGCCGCACTCGGGACTTCGGCCAGATCGGAATTGTGTTATATCTCCATTCGCAAGGTCCCTACCGTTATTCTGTGTTTATTTTCCTGAGAATTGTGGTATGCTTAGAAATATTTTGAAATCTTTGTTAGAAAATTGAAATAGTAAAGGTTGATTTAAAAAATATAATGTTATTTAAAATTAAATGGTGGATCTGTATCTCTCACATTTTTTGTAACTCAAATAACGCTTGGCAATGCAACAAAAGTTGGGGTTTACCCAGAAGTTTTTTCACTGAAAAAGAAAAAAACAACATATAAATATATAAATATATAAAGTAATAATGTATACATCTCTCTTTTGTATATTGATCAGTTATAAGAACTTAAGGCATTATAAACTGCAGAGGGGCCGTAGTGAGCATTAGAAAAAAGATTTACTACATGGTGATTTAATTTGAACATCATGCTTTATGGTTTCTTTTTGCAAAGTTGAAGCACACTACCGCTCTGTTCTGCATTTGTAGATGTGAGTTCATACTAATGAGAAGATCTAAGAATGTAGAAAGTAAGAATTAGAAAGTAGTAACAATTTTAGTCGTGATAACCTGAAAAGTAGAGAAGAACGATAATAAGAAAACTTTTTTTTTTTTATAAGGTACTTTATGTATCCCTAAATCATTTTTTTCTTAATTGCTTTTTTTGTTATATGTTTTGCCCTGATTTCAGAGTTGGCTTTTTTTATTTTGATTTTGCCATTATTAGTTTTTTTTGTACTTGTTGTTTCCAGAAGAAAGGCAATCTTAGAACTATTCGAAAGAAAGAAAAGAAAGACACACTCTAGATATAGAGCTTTAGCTAGCAATCTAGTGAAGGTAAAAACCATTTAATGCTTGAGAAATGAAGATAGAAAGCGAAAACTCTAAGAAAGAAAGAGATAAAAGAGATGATTTCCCCCTATTACTGACATGAGCTAATGAAGTAAGGAATTGCTTCGGACTGGGAATATTACGTTTGATATTAGGATACGATAAAACTGCCACGGGAGTGAGAATCATTATGGTCTTGGTATTCGGTATTTAATGGACTTCATACCCTCGGGTTAGTAGTCCCATTTTTTATTGTCTATTTTTAACTTACTGAGCTTTTGTTTTTTTTTTTGTTTTTTTTATGGATGGAGACCAGGTGGACTTTCTTGGAAGTAGTTAACATTAAGGTAGATAAACTCTTTGAAAGATTCTTTTGCTTTTTTTTTCTTTACTGTGGATATTTATCTATTGTTGAGTGTCACACGTTTTTTTTTTTTTGTAGTGTGTCTCTACTTGTTTTGAGTATTTTTTGCTGGGGGCATTCTTAAGAATAGCATGTTTTTTATTTTTGGGTTATAGGTGTTTGTTGTTTGACTGGGTATATGCTGTGTATCTTTTGCTTGATGGTCGGAAGAGCATATTGAAAATGGCATAAGAGAAGAAGGAGGTAAGCTATGCTACAACATGTGACAAAGTCTCGCCCCCAATAGTTTTCTATCCGTGTTGGTTTATGGGCGGCACAAATGTGAGGTGTCTCACACTGGTATGGAGGATTGGGGTGGGGGGAAGGGGTTTGGGGTGTGAGGTCGAACATGGGGTGGAGTTGGCCAGTGGGTCTTGTGAGAGAATTGCTTCAATCAATTGGTGTATTCTTAAGCGTCACCTTGACTTTTGGAGATTCTTAGGGGAGAGAGATTGCTAATGTGAATGATACCGACAATGATCTATGGTGGGGGGGGGGTGGTTTGGTATAAGTGATCCATTGCGGTTAGTGTACAAAGGCAGTTTGGAACTTAGGTGCGCAGATCCAGAATGAAGATTATAGCTGTCTGGGTTTGGCGACGAGATCTTTGGGGTGCGTGTAATCGACTTGTTGACCTTGGAAGAGGATAACTATGTGCTGAAGATCAGCGATATGAAGTGATAAGATCCTGACTGTGTATCAGTTGGCCAGACAACATTGTCTTGTTTAGAATTACCTAAGGTTGCACGTGGTCTAATAACAAAAGAGGCACTATAAATGATCACTCGTAGTAATCGGATGGCTGCAAGTGAGACAAGGTTCATGACTGTATAACGGGGTGGTGGGAACGTCGGGTCAACCAGTCGTGGGGTCATCTATCAGGGGGTTGGGTCGGACCATTCACCTTTGGGGGGTGTGGGTGTGGGGGGCATGCTACAAATTGGCCTACCCCCTCAGGGGTCCTGGTATGGCCGGTGTTTCTGCCAGAATGGGGGGTGGGACACCATGACTTGAGGGGTACATTAGGGTCGAGGGATTTTCGTATTTGAGTGCTGAGGCGGGGGGTAGGGGTTTGGGGATAGGGTGTGGTGTTCTGGTGGTGAGGGAGAACCCCAGAGGGAGAAAGGGTTAACCATACGGGGGTGATGTGGGTGTGTCGGGTGTGTGTGTGTGTCCCCCCCGTCAGTTGAGTGGTGGTGTCACACCCCTACTGGGGTATATGTTAGTTGGAGCTGTCCGGGTGCTCCTCTGTCCGTGCATTATTTGGTGTAGGATTGCAGCGTTGTCATCCAACTAAATTTGGTGCTTATAGTTGTGAAAGCATTTATAGTGTTTGCTGGTTACATGTGGAGCTCGATTCTTATCGCCTTTTTTTACTATTTTGCCCCAACGACACCTCACTTACCCCGCTAATATTTTCTTATTTTCGCTAACCCAGCGGCAAATTTTAGACTTTCGTTTGCCCCCTACTTTTTGGCACCCGAATTGAATGCATGTCTTTCACGTGGCTGGGTGGTATTTGGTTTAATATCCTTGGACATTTTTTACACGGCCAGGGTTTTTATTGACAATTTGTGTATTACCCATCCATGTTCATGGGTTTCATGGGGGGTGCTGGTACAAAAGTTTTGATTTTATTCTAGCTTTTAGTGTTGTTGTATGAATTGTTACCTCGTTCGTTATGTTCAGACCTTCACACGTTTGTTTGACGAAATCATAGGCGTTGCTGATTAACAGGGGTTTTTACACTGGGTGCAGGGGTTTTTTTAGCACGTTGGCATTTCGAGAATGAAGGGTATGGGGGTGACCGGGTTGTTTCGTACCATTCGTGATGCTTGTCTACCGCTGGTTCCTGATGTATCATGAGTTGGATGTACGTTTAGTATGCCTTATTCGGCCATCAAACCTTTTGTCTGCCAGAGTGTCCCCCAATTCCTTTCCCCCGCAGTGTTGTATACATGATCTGTAGTAGATTTCAGTGTCGTGTGTTCCGTGTTCGAGTGAGTGTGTAGTGAGTGTTGTGAATTTTCTACCAGGGGGATGTAGGGCGAGCAGCTGGATCCTCTAGCGCCCACATTATTTACTGATTCCAGAATGTGAAGATCTGTGGCACATCCTTTTATGAGCTATGCAGCCCATTGTAGATTACCATGACAATCTAGCCTGATTAGCTTACATTAAACATTTTCCACAAATTACGAACAATATGCTTGCTTGTGCGGAGTGCCTACTTCTTCCTCTTTTCTATACCATGTATGTCGACCTCAATGATAAGTTAAGCTATCAATTCGGAGCCGGCCATGAGTCTGCCATCCCCCTGATCACGATACTCATGGATAAAACATGGCCGCGATCACAGCTCCTAATAGACTGTTGTTCGTTGATAGATCCGGCAGGGGTGTACACTCATATCGTATCTGCGGTCCATGCTCACATGTATGTGCTTGGGCAATACGTTACACCTAGGTGTTCGACTATGTCTTCGGCCTGGTAAAGCAGTGCAGAGATCTCGGATTTACGTGCACCATTTGATCATGGATCTACTCAATGGTAGTGCTACAGATTGGCTACAGTCACGAATCTGTATTGATTCAGGCCCCTAACCAACCCCAACCCGTCGATAAGTATGTTGACCAATTCTTTTCTGGCAATACGCTTGTTTGCTCACCCCACCAAGTTGAATCCCCATTAAACACTTATCCCCGACGCGCTCTTGGACGACTTACTCGCGTACCGAGCGGCGGGAAAGCGCGCGCCCGTGGACCCCGCTGCTTTACCTCTGGGTGATTTGCCGATATGAGGTTGGATCTCGTCTCTATTTCATTTTGACCTGGTATGGCTTTCTATATTCCTATGTGTGATGCTCTTCGCAAGTCCTTATGTTGCCCAACAGTTCAATCTTGCTGGTATGCGTATGCACTAGCGGCTGGCCTAAGTCGTAGGGGGCGTGGCGGGCGGTGCTGACTTCATGTACCAGAATTACGGCCAGTCTTTAGGTGTTAGCTGGAGACTAACACGCCCTCCGGCCGCACCGGACTCCTTTCTAGGTTACGGGTCGCACTAAGAGGCGTTCTGTCAGTTGGGGTTCATTATAGACGCACCCGGTGGGGAGCTGACAGTGAGCTGTGTCGTCAAGAGGGCCGTGTCTGCCGGTGACCCTAACGAGCGCAATGACTATGGTTGTTATTATACAGCCCCCTGTTGCCTACCCCCCCACCTATTTCAGGGTCTTGGTTTTCTTATCTTTGCCCTTGCAAAGTCTGTTGCAGTATTATTGACATATCTCGGCAATTATACAATAGTCTTTCACGGTAGATATTGGTTCTTTCATTCCTCTCACATGTTGCTAACCCTAGAGGCTAGTTCCCCTACAAGACCGCTTCTACTTTTCACACCCCCCCCCCCCCCCACCCACCCCCCACCCCGTTGCCCGATCTTTCATAAATATTTATCCGCAGGTGTACACACACTCGAGCTGCTCGAGGGCTCGTGCACCCCATCCACGACACCCGTGGTAACCTGGTGAGAGTACACTTATCTCTTGTGTACAGCATCGTCGTCCTGCGATGTACCAACGGCTGCCCGGCGTGCAGGGGTAGGGCCCATGGCTGTAAGCCTGGCAATTGGTTCTCAACCCGTCCTCGGGTAAAGCCATCTTATTTTCTAACAAGTGGGATAGTTGAGCTTGTTGGGATTTTCTTTGCAATCTGAGCTAGCACTAGTATGGTAGAGATATTGTTAATTTTTTCTTTTGCTTGGGCGACAAAAGTTAGTTCGCTTGTGAGCCTGCCTCTTCCTAGCCTATTCATTCTTTGGTACATGGGTGTCCTTCGAGCCTCTTAAATTTTTCAGCTTGTTTTAAGCTTGACTTGCTGCTTTCACGTCTATCCTCCATTGACTGTAGCCCTGTGATGTTTTCCATATGGTTGATTTGTGTAGACTTTAGGGCCCCTGTTATAATACGTGCTGCTTGGTTTTGGAGTCTGTTTACTCTGTCAAAATTTGACTTTGCTGCCGTCGACCAAGCTGTGATGCCATATTCCATAGCAGGTCTGACTCTGCCTGTGTACAGCTTTTTGAGGATATTCTCATCAGCACCCCATGTGGTACCTGCTAACTTTTTCATGATGGCCATGCGAAGTTTTGCCCTTAGCTGTATTTTGTTAATCTGTGATATTAAACTTTAACTGCAGTTTGCTGGTGCCTTTTAGTTAGCACTTAGCTTGTATGAGCGAGTCCTTCAACCTTAGACGTCAATTGTCTCGCTCAAACGGTCTGATGGCTTGTACCCGACCAATGTTGCTTCTCTCGACGCAATAAATTATATTCCTGAGTATACACTGCGTAACTCAGGGAAGATGATTAGAAATCACTAATATTCCTTTGGGTATTAAACTGGGAAAATATGTGCTTGGACAGCGCGACATGCAATTATTTGCCTGAATTACAATTAGCATGGTTCATATATCTTACAAAATGATATGATACGCTTGAGGCACAGGTGATGTAATCATCACTCATCTCTGCACCAGTCGGAGTCTGGGGTCACCTCTGCTGTCGGTTTTCTGTACGACTAGCAAAAAACGATCACAAGCGTGTGCTGTAGTGGTTTAAAAATATACTATTTTCATAGGTTGAGGTTGCCAGCCTCATATATAACCACTTAGCAAGAAAACATGTCAAATTCACATTTGTAAAATAATAGTTTACACTTACCCCACAATAACTTTTGGGAACACAATCTCCTCGCACAGTTTAGAATGGACACAGCACTTTATTCGATGCTTCGAATCACTTGGACTGGAAATTTTTTTTATTCCTCTTATGACGGGTGTTCTGCAAATCACTTGGTCTGGAAATATTATAATTCCTCTTATGACGGGTGAATCTGATTCCTTAGGAATCCAGACTTTGTATTTAAAAAATGCGGGTTTACTTTTTTTGTTTCAAAGTTGCCCAAATACTGTCCTAGTCCTTTAAGTTTCTGACGAATTTGCCAATGAGATCCATTGTGTATTCCGGCTCTCACTTTACACCAATCCAATCTCTTTTGCACTATGTGGGTAGGGGTGTTAAATTTAACACACCCCCCCTCTCCCGCGTGTTTTAAAGTATTACATTTTAAAATTCCATCGCGTAACCTCTTTCATTATGTCGTAATGCTTCCGCCAACTCACAAACAAATCTGTGAACTTATTTAATGTCCAGATGCTACCTTCCAATATTGCCTCCCCCAGACAGATTATCTGTAATAATGTTGATACAGGGATAGTCCCGGAAGCTATTATCTCGATATCGCCTCGGTCCTCGCCCCCCCACTAGACACCTTCCCCAGACAGACAATATGGTATTCTATTGAATCGATCGTGCACGACCAGCTTGCGCGTACAAGGATCGTCGCTGTCAAAGGTTAGCTAGACTGACTCAAAGAGATAAACGTAACACCGCTGGCCGATGTAATTAACCTCAATAATACCACACTTCACCTGGCGGAACGTAATTACGTCTGGGAGTGGTCACAGCAAAAAGAATGTATTGCAAAAATTAATGCCAAATAAAAGGACGATGAGGAAAATAAAGAAAATAAGTAATACTGCCGGAGGGGATGAATGAGTGAGAAAGGGGCACAAAAGTACATGCACACAATCGTTTTGTGACATGCCCCACTCCATTTAATTAATTCATTACTTAAAATATTCTAAGACATTTGTGAAACGTTTTCTCGATATTGAAAATGAGCTATTATCACAATAAATGTCATTAAAATTCTAATAGAAATAATCTGTTGCGGTTGATAGTCTACGACTGCGATGTATATGACTACACTACTTATAAACACACAAGATATCATCATTAAAGATAGATAAAAATAGGAAAAAAATTGTGCAGCAGAAAATTTCTTTCTCGACCAGCTTAAAACAAGTAGTTTGCTAGAGGTGTTAACTTGATTTTAGCCAGTTCAATCCCGTGTGGATTATAATTTTGGTTATATAGTGTTCTTTAATCTATATAGCCCATTACTTTGGTTATTCTTCTTGTGCTTTATTCTTCCAGGCTGCAATTTCTCTGCTGTTTGTTTTGGCGTTGCCTACTGTCTATAGTGTTTATGCTTTATCCCGTTCCATGTTCCTGGATTAATCTCTCCTGACCCTGTTATGTTTTGAGTGATTTGTAGGTTTTGTTTTACTGTATCTGTTTTTCCACCTTTTTGAATGAAAACTTAGACTGACATTATCTTAAACGTATCTGTCACGGGTTGCCTCCCCTTTGCTCTGCAATGATGGTCCAACAATGGCCATAACCTAGAGTATCTACTGTGGGCATTCAAAGGTATCTACCTTCGCACAAGATTACTTTTGGCAGAGATACAGATAGAAGGATGGTGATGCTTCTACCTTGAGGGAGTGTTCACAAGATATTTCAGAAGTCAAGAACAATGCGGAATGTGCCTTAGCAATGTTAACTTTTATCTGCCCGACAACTTTTGTTAAGAAGTAGTATATAATTTAATTTAGCCCAACTGTATTAACAGTAAAATTCTTCTTATTATTATTATTATTGGCTTTATAGGTGTAAAAATATATATATATATATATATATATATATATATATATATATATATATATATATATATATATATATATATATATATATATATATATATATATATATATATATATATATATATATATAACATATATGGATTCATACGTGTGCACTCCTATCTACAATAACTGAATCAACTAGGAATTTGTAAAACAACATATAACAATTATAATGATCAATTATTATGTAACATATAAAAATAAACAAGGTTATGTTTTGATGGGGTGCAAAAAGATTATGTTACCGTCATCGATACTTGATGGAAAGTAAAGGTTCGTTGCTGTGGCCTGTTTACTAACCACTTAGCTGAAAATCGGTGAGCACTGCTGCTGCTGTTCGCCAATTCGTCTATCTGTGATAAGAGGCACGTCCCGAGCGAAGGGCGCAGTGTGTAACCTCTCCTGTTATCAGTGCTGAGTACCTTCACAGGCCCGTCAGATGTAGCCGTCTAGTGTCGACAATCACAGACTCGAAGCACGAATGGTCTTGTAAACTCTAACCACGAACTTTACAGAAGATAACAAGAACAAAGGCCTCTGCTAAGTCTTTGTTTTCCTAACATTAAATAGGCGCCTTCCCCGCTGTCCGTCCACCAGTTTTTTTTTCTCTGAAGTTTTATCCTCCCTGAATATATACAGCATAACTCAGGGAATATGATGTGAACTCACCATCATCTTTTAGGTAATTTAATGGAAAAATGAGGCTGGACAGTGGCGAATACAATCGCTTGTGCCTGAGTGAACATGGTTAAGTTTACGTATAACTCACAAAATGATAATATAAACTATGCACATACTGATGTAATCATCTCTCACTCCCTGCTCCATTCTGAGTCTAGGGTTACCTCTGCTTTTGGTTCCCCGTGAGAATTAGCATGAAGCAATCACCAGCGATCATTGAATATACATACCAAGCTTCGTCTGTTTAATTCAAATGTTATCTCAGTGTTAACATACGGCTGTGAGAGTTGGAAAATAACAAAATCATTGGAGAACAAGCTGAATACATTCGAGAACAAATGTCTTAGAAAACTCATGAACATCAGTTGGAAAGAATTCAAGACTAATCGACAAATAAGAGAAGACTCTAGGCAGAAATATGTCTCCGACTATATAAGGAAAAGACGATGGTCATATATCGGTCATGTCCTACGAATGCAAAACAACAGAATACCACTACAGGCGCTCACTTGGGTTCCTGAGGGTAAGAGGAAAAAAGGAAGACCAAAAGAAACACTCAGAAGAACAATAATAAGAGAAGGAAGAACGTTGGGCCTAAATAATGTGCAAGAGCTAAGAGGAGTGGCGTCACAACGAACAACCTGGAGAGCACTGGTTTCTGCCTTATGCGCCGTGTTTGGCGCTTAAAGAATTTATTATTATTATTATTAATCACCAGCGGTTGCTGTGGGGGTTTATGAATATACTCTTTTCATACGCTAAAGTTGCCAGTCTCGTATGGACTTTTACAACCACTAGCAAGTTACAAACATGTCAAATTCAAAGTAAAAAATATTTGTTACAACTTACCCCAACTAGTTGGAAACTCAAGACCTCTTTGCTCACTAGAATAGTCTTGGCAACTTGATAAAGATGCCTCGAACTCGAAGTTCCGATACTTGTCTGGGGTATTCTTTCTAATTATGGTCCCTATGTGACTTTTGTGAGTAGGTTATGTAGGAGTCCGGTTTCCCTATTAACAGGTAAACCTTCATTGCTGTAGTGTTCAGAACGAGTTCCGATACCATGTTTTGTCCGGTCCTATAAGGTCAGAATCCTAAATCTATTCTTTACTGGCTTCAGTCCGAGCTGTCTCTTTGACAATTCTAGAATCCAGTGTGTTTTAGCCTCCAAATTTGCTAGGTTATATTTACTTTTTCCTCCAAGCCTCCACATGGCGTTTTCCGACAAAATTTCCAATCGAAACGAATGTCTATTTCCTGCGCTCAATTGATCCAATCCCTGAGCAAGAACGTAGTGGGTAGGGGCTGTAAATATTACTTTCATTCTCATAATTTAAGATATTATAAGAATATCATGTCATACAATGAAACATAACCATATATGGCTATGTTCTTTCCGTTTACTCTTATACACTCTGGCGAACCCATCTGCAAACTTATCCCTCAAATCTTGCCATCGCTTATGTGTCTCCCCATACTGACTTTAATCTATAATATAAAAAAGATTATTACCAGAATCGGGACGGAAATGCTTACGCAATTCTTACCTGCCCTGATTTCAGTCACCAGAAGATAAATTGGCGATTTATCACTGACCATAGACGTTTTGGTTTTCTTCAGACAAACAAACTGGTCTTCCTTTGTAGTCTGAATCAGTATTGTCGCGATATGCATTCACCACCGCATGTGTTTAATCTATATGTCTGGGTAGGGCGGAAATAGTTACGTCATTTTCCCGTTGACCGTATGAAGTCAAATCTGGTTCAACAACTTAAGGGATTACAATTAATCCTTAAGGATGGTTAATTAGCCATGAAATAACACTATTGCAGTATGAACAGTGGTCAACCGATAATTGAGGCGTGGCGGGGCACAGGTTTATGAGCGTAAAATGAAGAAATAAATGGAGAAAGAGGAAGAGAAAGAAGAGGAATAAAAGGACACAACCAAAATATCGTCACAGTATCTACTGAACATTTTTTTGGCTTTTTGTATACGTAGTTTATTTTTACTTCTCATATTAATATCGTGTGTGTGTGTCGTGTCAATTTTCAGAAAAGTAACGTTGATGTTGAGAAAAATTTGTCTGATAAGGATTCTTTTTATTGCAAATACGAATAAGACTATAAAAATGGAAGACCTTTTCCCTTTGAAAAAGAAACTGTTCGCTTTTCTGCCTATTTTTATGAAACAAGAAATAAAGCTGGAGTGTAAATTTCATGGAGTTGGCTGTGTTATTCAGAAATATAGGACTGCGCATGTTGCAAGTCATGCTGGTTGTTTAGTGAAAGGAAATATCCACATTTTCAACCAGTTTGTGTGGATGGGATAAGATGGGATAAGAACCTCGAGGAAGCTGAGTAAGAAAGTTCAAGATCACGAAAGTTCTGAATTTATCATAATTCATGTGTAATATATGAACATAGGCATCTCAATCAGACAAAGATCACGAAGCGCAAGAACTGTTGAACAAAGTCGTGCTGGTGCGAAGTTTTTAACTGAATCATAAATATATTACTTACTTTAGCCACATATAATTTTCCATTTAGAAGGAATCGTGAAGTAATTGCTTGTGAAGGGGGCCGAAATGGCTGTTTTTTTATTTAATCGGTTGTTGAACAACTTCCTAAGTGTGATATTGTTTTGAAACTGATTTCAGTTATATATTGATAATGAGATAATCCTTTCCGGACAGACGGGTGGGAGAATAATTTTCCATCTTGAAAGAGATTACCTGTGATAGATTATGTAGTCGTGAGCATAAACATGATCGATAACAGACGGAAGCTGGTATACCATATAAGGTGACTTGTAAACAACACATTTATTTTTGCGTTTCTTATGCAAGAATTTATCATGAGAGAAGGGGAAATATGCGCATCTTGCATGTGATTGGTATGGCATTTGAGATGTAAAAATACAACATTTCTGATTGGAGCCTTGTCATATAGTAGTAAGCTGGACGTGGGTCAAATATTGGACCGGACAACGTGTTAGAGCATCTTGTGAATTTACACAACGACAACTCTACCTTTATTAATACGGAAAGCCCAGAATCCTAGGAACCTGAACACTAAGTCATAGTAGGAGTCTATTGTAAAGTAACACACCAGATAACATGTAAGATCAAGTTGCCGAAACTATTTCACTGAGCCAGAAGTCTGAAGTGCCCCCCACCCCAAAACAAACAAAGACAAAGATATTTGGGGTGAGTTGTACATTTTATAGTTCTATTTTGCATTTATTAACATGTGAAAATTGCTAGTGGATGTCCAAGTCATACGTATGACTGGTAACCTCAGCATATAGAATGATGGTTTCATTTAACATCACTGCAAGAGCTGGTGATTGATTTATGTAGGTTTGTGACGATACGGTTGTGCGATCTCAAGTCCACTCCGCCAGGATTGCATTACATTCCTGTGCGAGTGATATTTTCTTTTTTTTCTCTCTCCTGTCATTATTATGTGGCATATTTTATGCACCATTATTTACTCTCTATGCTGAATCTAGTAGGGGAAAGTCTCTAACATTCCACTCCCCTACGGAAGTATTTGCTAGGGGACTGTTTACCACTCCTCAGACTTATTTACGTTCCCCCAGGGGAACTGGAGTTTTATCGTAACTATACCCAGTCATTATCACCGGTCAGCGAGTGAGATTCTTATCATGAAAAGACTGTCTCTCCCGATCAACATCTATAGAAGCCAATATTGTCTGTCTGAGATAGCCGCCTGTGGTGGGCAGATTACACAGGTGGTAGATGCGTTTATCGTTTCACGGGACCATCCATGTGTGTGATTATCACGATAATCTGACCGGAGAGACAATATTGGCGTTAGGTAGCATCTGGACATCAAATGAGTTCACAGATGGTGTTCATGAGTTGTGCACAAGATGCCGGCGGAAGTCTGACACAACGATATGATATCACTGTAAAAGATCACTCGTGGATATTAAATTTAATATTGTGAAATACGTGAGGGTATTTTTCGAATTTGAAAAAACGCCCCTACCCACGTAGGGCTGAACGAAATTCGATTGGATTGGTTCATTTTGAGGAGCTGAAATATACAATGTATTTTATTGGCACACTAGTCGGAAGTGCAATCTGTGATTTGCACTAAGAACTGAGAATATAGTGTGATGAAAACACAGACACAGAAAAAACAGAGAGACTGCAGCGCACAAGTTATATCAGCGACTCCTAAAAGCCAGAAAGAAAAATGAGACATTGGACTTAGAAATTCCACAACTGTAAGTAACAGATCGAGTATTGGGCAACTTTGGAAATCACAAGTAAACGCGCATTTTTAATACAAGACTGGAAACTTAAAGGGGGCCAGGACTTTAATTAACAAGACTGGAATCCTAGGAATTTGATCACAAGTCATAGAGGAATTTAACAAAAGTTTTCCAAGGCCCAGGTGATTTCACAGAACATCCGCCGTCAGAGGAATTAACTCTAATTTCCCAGACCAAGTCATAGAGGAATTAAACAAAAGTTTTCCCAGGCCAGGATTTCGCAGAACACCCGCCGTCAGAGGAATTAACTCTAATTTCCAGACCAAAGTGATTTCGAAGCATCTGAAACAGAGCTGTTTCCAGTCTAAATCTGTGCAATGAGATTGTGTATTCCCAAAATTTTGAGTTCGTGGTCACAAGCCATCAGACGATTTGTGGTATTCACGCCGCTATTGTGAGGGAAAAGCATCCACCTTAACCGCCTACAGTGGAAGAGAGTGTGGAGAAGGCTTCCTTCATCACAGAATTGATGAACCACAGCTGCAGCTCTCATTTGGAGTTACGTATTTTTTTGGGTCAGATGCAACAGCAAAACACGGACATTGATAGCGCCCGATCCAACCTCTGTGACGAAAACTTTAATTTACATTTCACCCCCATCGAATCCTTATTTTAACTTGTTGAACTAATTAAACTTATTAAATTTGTTGTATGTTATTTTAAACTAAACAAATAATTGTTTACTCAGTCATTAGAAGTATGAAAGCAAATTTATGAGCAAGATTACTTAAAAAATTATATATATATATATATATATATATATATATATATATATATATATATATATATATATATATATATATATATATATATATAGAGAGAGAGAGAGAGAGAGAGAGAGAGAGAGAGAAAGAGCCATTACATATAAGAGGGCATTCGTTGGATTACACCAACGGGGTGCTTAACGTGCCAGAACCATTGCTTAAACCCTTCACAAAAGGCGACGGACCAGATAATAAGTTAACAAATTGCTCAACCCTAAGCAGCTTTTGTTCTTGACTTCTGAGAATATCTTGTGAAGGCTCCCCTAAGGTAGAAGCGCCATTCTCCTTCTATCTACATCTCTGCCAAGAGTAATCAAAGCGCGAAGATAGATACCTTGGACGACCTACTTTAGATACGCTTGCGTTTGGGCCATAAGTGGACAACTACTGCAAAGCAGGGGTAGGCAATCCGTGACAGGGTTTCACATAGAGATCCAAAAGCAGAGGTAGTCCCAAGTTCCATATGGAGTAAGGAGTGGATGATGATAGAACTGATGTACATACTTTTTAAATGAACCTTTTGAACCAGTGCAAATGTAAATGTAAACACGTTCAAAATAAATGCAATGGATGTTTTCTTGTTCACTGGGAATAATATTGATGCTCACAGAGGGTAAAGGTCTGAGGCAAATGGGATGGTGGATTTGAAAAGGAGGGGGGACACCTGATTTTGTGTCAGGAAACTCACCACTCAGGAGGGGATTTGTTTCTCTCTTATTTCATGAAACTAGTCGGTGGCACAAATCGCAAGTGCTATCTGTGGAACACGTAAGAGGTATAAGTGGCCTGCAGTCAAAGCTAGACACCTACAGCAGGCGGGTCTTAACAGACGCTGGACCATCTTCGCAGTTACGCCACGATACTGTTAGAGACATGTTGTGGCACTAGACTTGACCAGTTACGAGAGTGAACCAGTCCATAACCTGCAAAGAACAAGCATCGGCTGGAGCAGAAACCAACCGACATCTTACTGGCATTCAATGCTGCCAAGTGAACTCTCTACTAATGAATTTGTTTCATATCAGATCATCACCTGTTAGGAAATTTTAAAGACTCTATCTAAATTCACCCAACCCTTATTTATTTTACATTTGTTAACGATAATTGATTATTACATTTGTTATCTGTAAATATACAAATTTATAGTTGATTTAGTCATTTTGGGTGATCTGCACCCGTATGTCTCAATCATTTACAATTCATATAGCAGAGATACTTCAGTAAAATTTTACTGAGTTAAATCAGTTGGGAGCTCATCAGAACGAGCAAAATACTAACTCATAAAAGGTCAGGAGAGATATAAAGTTTACACAGCCTGGATCCTATCAGTCGGAGAACTTGATTTCTTTAAACTCCGATGTGTCTCCCTAGAGTTGAAGCACCATTCTTCAATTCACATCTCTGCCAAGAGTAACCTTTGAAGACCATCAGTAGATACTCTGAATGTTGGCCACTGTTGGACCATCACTGCAGATAAAGTTGAGTAAATCCGGTGACATTAGCCTCCCTATTTACACGCGACCAGTGATACTTGTATGAAAAATCCAAACAGTTTGCTCTTTAATTTAAATCTACTTTCGGATTCGACAGTGCGGTCAAGGTGTTCCCTGTGACGAAATGTCTGTCCCTGTCCTTTTGTGTGATTTCTCACACCTCCAGCCCTACGGCAGTATCATTTCATCTTAATTTTTCTTTCCGATCGCTTTTATTTGGCATTTCATTTTCCCCTTTCATACATTTTACTCTTTATGCTGGACATAGCATGGGGAAAGTCTCTAAACACGCCACTCCCCTCTGGCAGTATTTGCTACGGGAGTAATTCTTATCTAATTGTGTCGCATTCACGCTTCACGAAGACGTGTTAAGTTACGCCAGGTTATTAGACGGTCAGCGACAATATTTTATTACATAATCTGTCTGACCATCTTTTCAAGCGACGGTGCTTGTTTATCCAAGCTTGTGTTGGGCAGGAGTGCTGAATAGAACCAGATTTGTTTGTCTGGCGAAAATCAGGTGACTAGCAACCATCCCTGAGTCATTACGCCAGAAAGACACGGTCACAATATTTAATGGACAGAGGTGTGTTTGGAAGTTTGTACACAAGGGCATCGGAGACGTGGAGATATGGGAGACGTGACCGTTGCAAAATTTTTCCATGTCGGAAATATTTTGAAAGTACCACACCCAACCTGTTTGAATATGATTGGAGCGTTTATTTAACTCCATAAGAAACGAACGCTTGGGAAGTTAGGAATACAGTCTGACCATTTCGCAGTTTTATTTCACTGTGAATTTCACGCTCGCCAGGACAACTTCAGACCTCGCCAGAGTGAAAACTAGATTCAGAATTCCTTTTATCGGACTGAACCTTTTATCAGAGTATTCCAAATGGACTTACAAAAAACAGCCAAGGAAATCTCTAGCATTGTAACAAGGAAAACCAGGACTAAAAAAACTGAAGAAACACAGAGTCAGAGAGGGAGTCTATTGTAAAATTAAAGACACCCCCCCCCCACCCCACCCCCCCCCCCCCCCCCCCCCCCCCCCCCCCCCCCGCCCCCCCAGACGCGAGTAGGAGACCGACTAGTCTCTTTTATTCATCTGGGCAACACATCTGTAGCCAAGATTGTCGTAAGTAGTGCATTTTCATTCTATATTTTATTACTAACATATATATATATATATATATATATATATATATATATATATATATATATATATATATATATATATATATAACCAAGTGAATTTTAATGTGTGAAAAGGGCTACAGAATGCCCAAGTCATTTGAGGCTGGCAACCTCAGTATCTAGAATGATGATTCACGAACCACCACTGCACAGGCTGGTGATTGCTTTATTGATAGTTTCGTAAAGAGAACTAAAAGCATAAAGTAGTTCCAGGTTCCCTATGGAGCAGGGAGGGAAAAGATGAAAGAAATGATGTACATTCTAAGAATAATACTTACAATTTCAAAGCTTTTCACTCAGTGTAAATGTAAACGAAAAAACATATTCATTTTAAAATTAATTGAAGTATCAAACTTTTCAACAAGTGTAAATATAAAGGAAACATAAATGAATTTATATTGTGAACACTTTTCAAACAGTGGAGATGTAAATGTAAAACATATTATATCTGTACGTTTAACCTTTTCATTTAAATGTAATGTAAAGCTAAAGCTATTCAGTTTAAATGTAAAGAAAGTTTTATCCCGAAGGATTAAATTTAATTCTCAACGAGGGTAAATTCTGACATGGGATGGTAGAATAGAAGAGGGGGGCACATAACTATTTGTCGGAAAACGCCATACTCAGAAGAGCATTTCGTTTCTATTTCTATTCCAGGTTATTGGTGGTACCAGCAGAAAAGTACTATCTCTGGAACAAGAAGGGAACCGTGGCCCAAGCTTTACGACGAAATACGCACGTGGTAGACTCTCCTTGAAGACAACCTTGATCAGAGACGAGCGCGAGCAGAGTGAAAAAAGCCAACCCATAAGAAGGAGCAGAACCGTCACTGGCAGCTAAGTTAACCTATATGCTGCCACGTGAACTTTTTATCAACCCAACACTACCATCAACAACGTGATGAGTATTTTTCTCATGTAATTAACTATTATTCCTTTCTTTTAAACTGTTAAACTTAAAGTGATTATTAAATTTGTTTATTTGTAATTATACAAATTTAACTTCGATTCAATCATTTTAAATGTACTACTTGTTTGTCTCAGTCAAAGGTACTAAACACACACTCTAAACAGAGCTATATTATATTAATAATTCCACTGATTAACTCAGGGGTGAACTCCGCTTAACCTGGTCCCAAGCCCGGCTGAAAAAGGAGGAGGGCGGCCTGCATGGAGGCCGTAAGGAGGCAGCCCCTCCACTATGCAAAGGCACAACAGGCCAATCACCTGTTTGCTTTAAATCATGATTACGCGACCTACAAGAGAGAAAACCGGACTGATTCTAAAGGCGACGAACTGGAACGGACTACGACTTATGGAATTTGGAACACAAGAAGTATAAATGGCGGAAGAGATAAGGAAAGCAAAACTAGAAATCCTGGCTATAACGGAAACAAAAGAAAAAGGGACAAGGAGTCATGGATCTCGATGCAACACGCTGCTCTACAGTGGTGTACCCACCTCTGAAAGAGCTAAAGGGGACGTGGGTTGCATTGTGGCCAAAAACCAAAAATATAGTATCAAGGGATGGAACTTTGTCTCGGAGCGCATTATGGTTGTAAAACTAAAAGAAGGAGAAACCATAGTCAACCTGGTCATAGTGTATGGGCCAAATGAGGATGAGAGAGCAGAGGTCAAGGATAAATTTTTCGAGCTGCTTCAAAGGACAGTGGATGACTGCCTAGATGAAATTATCATGCTCGGAGATTTCAATGCCAGAGTTAGAAATGACCATACTAGATGGGGTGGAGTTATCGGAAGATATGAAGAAGATACTCTAAATGACAATGGAAAGCGACTCCTTAGATTCTGCAGTGAGCAGAATCTGATCATTACAAACACAAAGTTCCCCCATAAGCGCATACATGAATACACTAGATGTGAACCAACAAAGAATGAGAATTCAGTGATCGACTATGCCATTGTTAGGAGGAGCGCATTCAAATATGTCCGGAATGGTAGAGTCTGGAGGGTGCCAGAGATTGGAAGTGATCACTACCTGCTTACAATCAAAAGAACAACTGCAAGAGTTGCTCAGCCTAGGAACTGCCCAACATCACGTAAGAAACCAAGTAAACGAACGGGAAAAATGAGCATTAAGACCTACAAGCTGAGAGAGCCAGAAATTAAGACCAGATATCAAGGGCTTATTGCTACAGCGGTGAGAAACACAGAAGAACAACCTGATGACTTGGAAACTCTCTGGCTTAAATTCAAAGACATCATAAAGACAGCTGCTGGAGAAGCATGTGGTGAAGTCCGACTTGGGAACAAGAGAAAGAGGACACCTTGGTGGACAGAGGAAGTCAAAGAGAAAATAAGAGAGAAGAAAATGGCATGGAAACAATACTTAGGAGCTAAAAACACAGCAGGACAAATAGAGAAATATAGAGAATATGTGATACACAGAACCGAAGTACAGAACAAGGTGCGAGCAGCAAAACAGAAGTCCTGGGAAGAATTTGGAGAAAAGCTAGAAAAAGATGCGCAAGAAAACCAGAAATTGTTCTATATGACCCTAAATAACACGAGGAAGGAAAAACAACGCCCTCTCAAATTTATGAAGGACAAGCAAGGCAAATTGCTTGCTGCCCCGAAGGAAGTAATGGACAGATGGAAAGAATATTTCTCAGAACTCCTGAGCTGGCATTTGCTGATGATGTTGCTAAATCAGAGGCACATCTCCAATCCAACCTGCAAGTCTGGAAGGAAGAGCTGGAGAAGAGAGGGATGGTCATAAGCAGCTCTAAAACAAAATCCATGGTGATATCACGAGAAGAATGAAGACATCAGATTAAGCTGGGACAATAGGTCTCCAACTCAGAAGCAAGGTCAAGCATCAGAAATGATAATCACTAGCACAGAAGAGGAAACCAATGGTGATGAAGATGACATAAAGATGGAAGAACTGAAGGCAGCACTGGAGAAAATCAAGATGGGCAAAGCAGCAGGGCATGATGGTATAACACCAGAAATGGTTAAGTACATGGGAGTATCAGGCGACCTATTACTCTTAAGGGTCCTACAGACAGCGTGGTGCAACAAGACCATACCAAAGGATTGGGAGATTGCCATCATAACACCAAGTTTCAAAAAGGGTGACAATCGACCATGTGGAAACCATTGAGGCATATCCCTTCTCAGTGTCCCTGGAAAAATCTACTCTAGAATCCAAGAGCAGAGACTCCTACGCCTAGTTGAGCCACAATTGGATGAGGTCCAGTGCGGATTCCGAGCTAACCGAAGTACTAATCTTCACACTCAGACAGCTGAGTGAAAAGGCCCTTGAGTATAAGAGTGAGATCCATCTTTGTTTCATAGATCTGGAAAAGGCGTTTGACAGGGTCCCCTGGAGCAAACTTTGGGACTGTTTGGCAAGGAAGAACATTCCAGCACCTCTGATTCATGCTATACAGAGCTTCTACAAGTCTTGCAGAAATTATGCGAGGACAGCAAACCATAAGTCAGAAGAGTTCAGGTCCACCACTGGTGTAAGACAAGGTGATATCCTGTCACCTTATCTTTTCATACTCCTCATGGACGATGTCATCAAGGCATGTAAGGAGAGAACAAGAAAGTATTCAGTGGGGTACTGGAAGATGAGGCAGGTCTGTATTTCAGAGCTGGCATTTGCTGATGATGTTGCCCTGATTGCTAGATCAGAGGCACATCTCCAATCCAACCTGCAAGTCTGGAAGGAAGAGCTGGAGAAGAGAGGGATGGTCATAAGCAGCTCTAAAATAAAATCCATGGTGATATCACGAGAAGAAAGAAGACATCAGATTCAGCTTGAACAACAGGTCCTGGAGCAGGTCGACTACTTTAAATACCTCGGAGCTATTATAGACCGAAAAGGAGGCATCAAAGAAGAGTTGGCCACTCGAAAAGCAGCAGCTGGGAGACTTTTTCAGGCCAAAAATCGAGAATTCCTCAGCAAGAGAGAGGTTGGTAAGAAAACGAAGATGGCTGTATACCGCTCCACCTATGTCCCAGTCTTGACATATGGATGCGAGTCATGGGCAATGACTACAACCCACAAAAGCCAGATCCAAACCTCAGAAATGAGGTATCTGAGGAAGGTGGTTGAAGTAACAAGAAGAGACATGGTCCGCAACCAGACGATACATCAAGGCCTAAAATCCCACCCCCTGCAGACCCAAGAAGAACAGTCCCAACTAAGATGGTTTGGTCATGTCTGCAGAATGGGAGAAGATCGGCTACCACGACAAGCATGGGAAACAAAGAGTCAGGTATCAAGAGCCCAAGGATGACCCAGAGTCCGTTGGGAGGACAACACTAGACAATCTTTGAAGGACCCAGGACTAGAATGGAACCAGGCCAGGAGGAAGTCAGCCGATAGGATTGTCTGGCGCTCTCTCTTTCAAACCTCTACACCTCACGGTAGAAGGGGAACGACTAAGTAAGTAAGTAGTAAATTTACTGAGACAAACATGCAGTAACTTTAAAATGATTAAATCAAAGTAAAATTTGTAAAATTACAAATAACAAAAGTTAATTACCACTTAAGTTTTAACAGTTTGAAAATAATTGAATAGTTTAGAAGAAAAGTTTCATCCGTGATGAATAATAGAGACGATGAAAAAAAGTTCACTTTGGCAGCTTATACAAGGTATATGGAACTTAGCTGCCAATGACGGTTCTGCTATTTCTGATTGGTTGGTTCTTTTGTACACTGCTCCAGCTCGTCGCTGGTCAAGGTTGTCGGGTGTAGGTCGTTTCCTAGAAATGTCAAAGAGAGTCTACAAAGTTGGTCCTTCATCTTAAAGCGTAGGCCACTTGTCCCTTCTTGTTCCATAGATAGTACTTTCTGCTGGTACCACCAATAACTATGGTAAAGAATAGAAACGAAACGCTCTTCTGAGTATTGCGTTTTCCAACCCATGGTTATGGGTCCCTATCTTCCCATTCCACCATCCCATTTAATTCAGAATTTACCCTCGATGACAATTAAATTTAATCCCTCGGGATAAAACTTTCTTTACATTTAAATTGAATAGCTTTTATAGTTACTTTACATTTAAATGAAAAGGTTAATAGTACAGATAGAATATGTTTACATTTACATTTCCACTTATTGAAAAGTGTTCACAATATAAATTGAATATGTTTTCATTTATGTTTACACTGATTTGAAAAGTTTGAAACTTCCATTAATTTTAAAATGAATATTTTCACATAGACATTTACACTGGTTTGAAACTGTAAGTATTATACTTTGAATGTACATCATTTCTTTCATCTTTCCCTCCCTGCTCCGTGTGGAACCTGGGGCTCTTTACGCGTTTAGTTCTCTTTAAGAAACTAGCAATATAGCAGTCACCAGCCCGTGCAGTTGTTGTTCATGAATCATCATTCTATACGCTGATGATGTTTCCAGCCTCAAATGACTGGGACTTCCACTAGCGATTTTCACATATTAAAATTCACATGGTAATATATACATACAGATGTTAGTTCAGTTTGCAGGAGATCTTTGTCCTCTCGAGACTGTGCGTGGTCCCGTCTGCCGGGTCTTACCAGTTCAGAAGGGCAGCGCTATGTGTCCGTCTAGATGACGTCCTTCGGCAGTGGTAGAGGTGCTGTTGTAGCTGCGCCATTAACAAACAAGCAAATAAACTTGCCGTGTCCTATCAAGACTGTGCATGGTCCCGGTTGCCGGCTCTTCCCAGTTCAGGTAGGGCAGAGCTATGTGTCTATGGTGGAGGCTTGGCTGAGGCTGCACCTACGCCCCGATACTCCGCTCCAGTGTCTGGCTGCTCTGCTAGATATCGCATATTTGTCTCGGAGATATAACTCCCTTTGCAGGGTAGAGAACCTCTTTTCTCGTGGCATTGCACTCACGCCACCCGGTAGGAGGTTCCCTGGGGATGCAACCAAGCCCACGTCTGTTCCTCGCCTCTGAGATATAACCCCCTTTGCAGGGTAGAGAGCCATGAAGCCTCGGAACATGACACACACTCCCTGGGGTTGCAAGAAAGCCCACCTTTGGCAGACATGTGGAGGCGGTGGCCTCGCCACCGCGCCACTATGCTGTCTGGCTGCTCGTGCCACGGCCGGTGACTGATTGCTCGTGTCAGTCTTGTCTCGGAGATATAACCTCCCTGCACGGGTAGAGAGCTATCAAACCTCTTGGTATCGCACACACGCCAAAGTGGGCCTGGTGTAACATGCCGCTGAGTCTAGGATGCTCCCTTGGGGTTGAAACAAAGCTCACAAATCACCTCCCATAACTGGCTCAAGGGTATAAGTAACTAACTCGTCCCCTAAAGGGCAAAAGAGTATATAACTCGCGCCCAGGGATTCACAACAACAACATAGATGTTAGTTCACTTGTTAGTAATAAAATATAGAATCTAAAATCACAACTTACGCCAATCCTGGCTCACAGACGTTTTGCTCAGATGAATAAAAGTCACTGGCAGTTGCCTTATTACACGTGTACTTGGGGTCGTTAATTTGAACTTTAATTCCCTTTCTGACTCCGTGTGTTTCCTTCAGTTTCCTCAAACAGCGGCTTTCTTTATTAAAATGATAGAGATTTCCTGGGCTGAATTGTAAGTCCTGATGAATACTTCAATAAAAGGTGTTCGGTCTGATAAATGGAAATTCTGAATTCTAACTGGTACGTATGTTGTCTTTGGAAAGCGTGAATCTCACAGTGAAAAAAGCACTGACATATGTCACGTTATATTCATTGTCTTACCCCACCCTGTTAGTTATGGAGCTCAGATGATCAGCCAATCTGAATATTTTGCATGACTCATTTAGTGCAAAATTTCAAACATTACTTTTCTGAAAATAGGCTGTAAACATCCGATTGCCGGCAGGCGAACTTACATACATATCAGTAATCTCACACGACAATGTGTGTAAGATGTAACAAATTATTACTTTCGCTAAAGTAATGTCTTATCTGGTGCTTGAGCACACACAAAATCCGTCTCTTTACAAGCTTGGCGGAGACGCACCCGTGCCTTATCAGTGATTAAGCAGATTGCGCTGGCCGATGTACGTGTTAATCTGTGTACTGATTTCGGCCGCACCTGGTTGTTGATAATTTTCTCTCAGCCGCTCCTGCAAACGTTTATTATAATCACCAACAAGGGGTGTCAGATGTTTGAACAACAAGCTCTCTGCTACATAGCAAACAGAAAGAAAAGGGTGCGACTCGGAAACAAAATCGCAATGAAATCAGGTCAAAAATTTAACTGATACTACCGTAGTGAAAGAGAGATCGGAAAGAGGACGCACCAAAATACATCTTCTGACACAATCATCAGGAGCACATAAGTCAGTCACTTGATCCGTCAGTTAATATATGAATCAGTTCATTAGTAAGTTTGACATTTAATATTTCGTCAGTCTGTGAGTCAATCCATCAGTGTGTGTGTGTGTTTGGTTGGGGGGGGGGGGGGGTCCTTTAAAAACATAATTATCACAAATACTAGCCTGTTAAACAATAAACTAAAAGCCTCCAGCTTTAACACCTCCCCCCTTCACCCTTAAAAATTTTTTTTTTATTTTGTTTATAATTATCTCTGCATTTTGCATCTCAAATAGTGTGACAATCCACGAAACACTGCTAAAGAGAAATCACTCTACTGAATATTCTGTTCATGATCGACACCATCGTCCTCCATTTCTCTGTGTTTGATTGCTCTGTTTCTGCCTGGTGCTACCCTGTAGTTGTTTTGCCGTTTTGTGCGTTGTATTATTCGTAGCTTGCGTATCCATAGCTGAGCGATCTGTTTGGAGGGAGCGATTGTCGTGGCCACGCTTCATGACAGGGTTTATTTCTGCCTGGGCGCTTTGGTACCTGTCGGCAAATAGTCACACCTAATCAAGAGTTTCGGCTCCGTGCTCCGCCAGGAACTGTCTCGTGTCAGGGGTGAGCGTTCTTTGAACGGCTCCACGATAATCATCTCCTGTGGGAGTGACCATGAGTAATCTTAATAAGAATTACTTCTAGCCAAGGCGGTAGACAGATGTTCGCAAGTAAGTCCAAAACTGCACCTACTGCCAATCCAGAAACTCAGTCACTCGCCAAGACCATAGCGGATGGGAAGAGGAAAACTCTCTCACCCAGAAGGACACTAGAGGAAGGCACAGACACAGCAAAAATGAACTCCCGGGTCTGTGAGTATTTGACAAATATTCTGAAAGCCCGAGGCGATTGATATGCGTACTTTTGAGGCCATCACATTAATAAAGGTGTTTCTTTGTTGTGATGTTCCTGCTTTCATAGAGTCTTACTGGGCACGTAGATGGAAGGTCAACTCGTTCCGACACAGTGCTGACATCGAGTGAGAATGGAGATGTAATATAACGCGAATGTGTGTATAGTTCTGTTGAGTTGACAAGTCACTCACTCAATCCTAAGCAGAAGTCAATAAAGGGCAGACTACTGGCGTCGTTTCATACATTTAATAATGGACGTACACTTCGACATCACGAGTACAGTCACTTGAACAGGTTGGCACACTGATGCGTGATGCCATATGATGATGGATGGTATCCGCATGTCTGGTTTTGTGTAGTGTGCAGATGTGTTCAGTCAAAACAATGTTCATACAAAAATAACAGGGCAATCCACATAGGACGTCAGTAAACTCACGACGTATAAAGTCAATGATTCTTGAAACAGCCGTTGACGTTTTTCTTCATTATTTATTGTGGACGCCACAGTGACAAAATGGTTACGCGAATATGTAGACACATCAAACAGTCATTATCACAGCAACATTCAATACAGCAATAGACGGTAGACAGCATTACAATGATGAGTCAGATGCATGTTATATTTCATAGTGCTGTAAATGTAGTCAGGTGAAAAACTCCATCCCTTTCTATAACAGCCAGGAGATAACCAGATGTATGAGATCAGTTCACTCTCCTTAGTTTGACTTCAGCAAGACAGACACGTCTGCCGAAGTATAAATAATGTCCTCAAAAATATCCTCTAGATAATAAAGGTTTTTCAAACCTAGTTCATTTAACAAAGTAGCAAGTAATGGTCCTTGGAACCTGCATCAACCGATGCAGCACAATACAGCGACATGTGAGCTAGGAAAACATCTCGTGCCGACGACTTTCGAAGACAGGCTATGAACCAGAAATCGTTCACGCCCAAAAATCGATAGAGTTAATGAAAATGTTAATTTACCTTGCCTTCCGGAAATACACAGAAATATTATGCCTCCCGGCATGTGCAAATACACTAGAGGTATTATCTCGAATAAACGAAATATCCATAAGAGGACTCTCACATTCCTGACAGAACAACAAAAAGCGGAGATCCCCTCTTCAACGAGGCATCTCTTTCGCCATTCCAAATCGCTCACTCCACTAGTGGTGGGCGGAAACCGATCGACCAAGAAGCAAGACAAGTCATGCGCAGTCCAGCGCAAAATGACCACAGCTCAAACTTAACTGCATTCGATACCAACGCGAGAAGACAAATGCTTACCGAGAAAAGTGACTATAAATTTCAAGCAGTTGTTGCCCTTGCGTTATAAAATAGATATTGAAATAAAACGATGTTGCGAGAATTTATCACGCAACACACACAAATCATCATATACTTGAAAATGGGTGACAATATCAGATGTACATTCATGCAGTGGCAAATATAATGGAACGATAGTAGACAAGCACTCAATATTCTGGTTGTCTATCGTCTCATGCTTCAACTGACTAATCGCGTCAGTAAAGTGGATACATAAACATCAACAATGGTTCACTGACAGAACCTTCTCTTGGCTAAGTTTCTTAAGCCGTACATTCATCAAATGTTTATAGCAACAATGTTAAACCACAGTAGTGGGTTTTCATAATATGTAGATCTCTGCACCATCATCAGATAATAAGACCTTTTCTGTTCTCCGACAATGATCCGCTTACAATGGCGGGAATTCAAAATGGCTCTCCACCGTGAGCTTCGCTCATCCAGGATGAGAAATCATGAAGCAGAATTACTTCAATATATATACGTAAATGTCCTCATTGGGCTTCTATACATATCTGCGATCAATAAGGCTGGATACATCAAGTGATCTAGTGCTGCTAAATAACACGACATCTTCATCTGTCATCAACAATCCTAGATGTACGATAATACGTCTCCGATCTAGGTTTAGCAAAAAAGTTCAGCAAAAAATGTTTGGTTTTACCTGGCTTCAGGAAAACACACACAAGCGAATAACGCACGCCATTCCTAGGCGTTAATAATGGACATTAGGAGAATCTCTGATAATACAGTCATACAGAGAAACAATCTCCTTCCTAGAATAATTCACAGAGATCAATCTACAAAACTTTCTAAACGACCAGCCCATAGCAGCGACGACATGACGGCCTTCTCTGTTCACACCAAACCGGCGCATGCCCAGAAAAGCCTTTTACCCCAGAGTTCAGCTCACAAAATAGTCCGACATAGAAATACAAAGATACAAAGATATAAGACCGAATCACCTTACATAGTCAAGGAATAAATATAAATTCGGGCCATAAACATTTTAAGCAAGACCAATCTGTTTCTGGCCATACCAGACGAAAAATAACGTAAATCTAGTATTCATCCGCCAGATTGAGACACAAGAACAGATAACGTAATCTTTGCGTCACTACAAAAGAATTGTGCAACTTCCGTTTATTTTTTTGTGCTTTTTTTTCTTTACCCGTATTTTCTCTCATATTGCAACGCATGACTCAGGTTTCACGTTGTTATTTTCGCATGATCTATCCTGGGTGGAGATAAGATTAACAACCTAGCTGGGAGCAGACAGATAAATCTGCCTTACCTGTGTAAAACAAACACAGGCGTGAACGTATCTTGCTCACACCAAGCTTGGCACTCATACTTCTCGTATGATTAATCGGAAGATAAACTGCGAATGTACTTTGGGTGCGGCAGAAATGTATTGCTACTTTACCGCGACTGGACTCCTGTTTGTTAGCATTTATGATAACAACTTAAACTGAGGGTTTGTTAGGAATTACAGACATGAGTCATCTAAAACGCGGTATCGTTAATGCCTTATATGGGATTTTGAAATTACCTGTGTCATGCGGAATTTCATGAGATATTGTATACTTTAATTTGTGGCCATTGTCGGACCATCACTGCGGAGCAGGGGAGGCAATCCCGTGACAACTACTGAAATGCACTAACGTAATCGAATGTAAATTAGTTACATAGTCATCATCACCTTTCAGCTCCCTAAGGATCATATGCTTTATGCCAGGTCGTCATGACCTGTGTCACCAGGTCAAGGTCTTTCAATATATTTGTCATCCCCTTCATGTTTTCTCTAGTTTTATTCTCCAAGTATTCCCTGACCTTCCTCTGCCTCTCTTACCCCTGGTCATTCCAGAACACGGCCTGTCTGGTAAATATATCATCGGGTTTGCTTAGTGTTGTGTGCTATCCATCTCCAGCGTCTTCTTCTCATGTCTGGTTCATCTGATACTTGTCTGGTTCATCTGATACTTGTCTGGTTCGTGTTATAAGTTCCGCATTAGTGGTCTTGTAATACAGCTAAAATCTTTCTATTTTAGGCAGGCACCCATTTATGATAGCATACGTCAATAGAGCGCAGTCCTCTCACGGCAAAGGTAACGGGTTAAAAACACGGTGGGGTCATGCTACAGTCTTTCAGCAGTAAATGACTGCACTTTGGTCGGGAAAGGCAAAGACAGCGAGAAAGTGAAGTGGTTACTTGATCAAGTATTGTGAAGTCTCTAACACTTCGTTCAACTACGGCAGTATCTGCTATGAGACTACCTTTTTTTAACCAATTTGTGAAAGTCTCGTTGTTGTTTTTGTTGTTCATACCTATAAAATATGACTACAGTGGAATTTACGGTTCTGATTTTTGTGTTGGACGTGATTTCTTTTAATCTCGATAATTTCGTTGATCTTATCAGACTTATCGCGATGGTGTTTACATGTTAGTTTTTTAAATCTAATTTTATACAGCTCAATCTTTTTAGTCTGCATTTTGTTTTCAAAGGTGTGTATTACGTGAAATATATAATTTAAAACAATTTAAGCCAGCTAAAGGTTATAACAATTGTCTGATATTTCAGCTGAGATTATGATATTAACTAGTAAATGCACCTGTCAAAATAATGACGAGGAAAAAAAACTGAAGCTAACCTATTAACCTTTCAGCACGTGCAGCACATTTAGAAGACTGAGTAACTCTCTTTGTTAATTCTGAATGAAGTTATTTTACCCATTTTTGTAAAGTTTTGACAAAAAAATTATTGGCTTTTTTATTTTCAAGGAATGTTATTTATCATTTTCCCTATCTAAGGGACACAATTAAATGGCAAATAAAATAATTACTAGTTTTCTAGTTATTATAGTACGTTTCAAAAAGATTGGTCGTCGATTGACTTCAAATATCTCCATATTCCTTGCACTGATAAACATGATTTTTTGCATGTGGTCTTACATTTTCAATGTCCCAAAGTTTTTATAAAATTCAATGTTGCAGGTAGTGTTCTTTTCTTGCAACGGCTAATTCCTTTGATTTCTTGCAACGGCTAATTCCTTTGATCTTTTTTAACGAAGTAATTATTTTGTCCTGGAAGAAAATAATTTACCGTAAATGAAGGACTATTCTTGAACGAACGACAGTCCATCTTGTCCATTATCAGACAGGATGGTCTGTCTAGGGACGGAAGAAGAGTATTTTCAATCCACTCTCTAAATATGTTACCATTCATCTCGGCATGATAGTCCCGGTTGTCCGTATAATTAGAAGTGAAAATAAGTTCAGCATTTTTCACTAGCCCATTATGTCTGCTGCCTGCATGTTCCATTACACTGACAAACAACATTTTTCTTTCTTATATAAGAATAAGTGTTCTTAGGTCAGTTTCTTGCGCTGATTTCAAATTTGAAATCCGTTTATCTCTATCACGTCAGGTTCTTAAGATATTTGTGAATAAATATATTTTTGGGAAACCGTTATTTGCTCCGTTTCATTTTTACTATATAACTTTTTAAAAATTAATAAAATGCAAAATAATTCTACTTTTTATACTGCTAAAAGATGCATGACATATGCTACGTTATATTTCAAATAGTTACTGTATTTTGAAATAATTCTGAGTGAAATATGGCTTCTAGAAGTTGTAGAAATTTGGCGATCTGTTCTGTTACGTGTGCGGATATTTTACCGATCGTGTTCACCAGAAAAACTTTACAGCATTGCTAAAGAAAGCATATGAACTTTATTTCGATTCGAAAGTTGATGATGCAAATAAATCTTGGATGCCAAATGCAGTTTGTTCGACTTGTGCAAATACATTGGCAGGTTGGTTACGAAAATCGCCGAAGCATAAGTCGATGCCTTTTGGAGTGCCAGTAATATGGCGTGAACCGACAAATCACGCTACTGATTGTTACTTCTGCTTGACAAATATCTATGGTTTCACTTTTAAAACTAGAAAGTCTGTGGTTTATCCAAATATTGAATCGGTTTCGAAACCAGTGCCTCATGATCCAATCACGTGTCCGATCCCAGTTCCACCAGAACAATATCCGTTGGACGTGAATGAACCATCAGAAAGTGATAGTTTACCTGCTTTAGAAACTAATTCTGACTCGGATTATATACCGGTGAATGATGGTGTTCACTTAATTAACCATTCACAACTTTCAGATCTAATAATTGATCTCGTTCTCACCAAAGGACAAGCGGAATTACTCGGTTCGCGACTCAAAGAATGGAATCTTTTAGCGCCCAATACTCCGATATCTAAATTTCGTCATAGACACAGAGAACTTGTTCAATACTTTGAGATGGATGATGACATTTGCTATTGCAAAGATGTAAACGGTCTAATGGTGCACCTCGGTCATGAGCACATAGTCAACGAATGGCGACTTTTCATCGACTCTTCCAAGACTAGTCTAAAAGCCGTGTTATTGCATAATGGAAATTTATTTTCATCAATTCCAGTCGCCTACTCTGTTCATATGAAAGAAACTTATGACAATATGGCTATACTTTTGGCAAAAATAAAGTACAATGACTACCAATGGCGGATTTGTGGAGACCTAAAGGTCATTGCAATTCTCACGGGCATGCAGACTGGGTATACTAAATTTTGTTGCTTCCTATGTGAATGGGACAGCCGCAACAGACGGGAACATTATGCAAGAAAGGTGTGGCCTATCAGGGATCGTATGCAGCTCGGGCATAAAAATGTAATACACGAGCCATTAGTTAACAAAGACAGCATCATTTTACCACCGTTACATATAAAGTTGGGGCTCATGAAGAATTTCGTAAAAGCGTTAGATAAAACGAGCAAAGCTTTCACTTATCTTCGAGAAAAGTTTCCGCAAATTAGCGATGCAAAGATAAAGGAAGGTATCTTTGTAGGACCTCAGATTAGGAAAGTTATTGCAGACAAACAATTCGAGAACTTGTTACATGGTAGTGAACTTCGCGCATGGATGGCATTCAAATCGATCGTCGATAGCTTTCTGGGAAATCACAAATCTGTCGACTATGTGCATATTGTTAAGCAGTGCATAGATGCATACAGAATTATGGGCTGTAACATGTCCCTCAAAATCCCTTTGCTCGATTCGCATCTTGACTTTTTCCCTGACAACCTTGGCGAAGTCAGCGATGAACATGGAGAACGATTCCATCAAGATATCGCCGTAATGGAGTCACGTTATCAAGGACGGTGGAGTGTGACCATGCTTGCCGATTATTGTTGGATGCTTCATCGCAATGTACCACATGCCATTCACCGACGAAAGTCGACTGCAAAGAAATTCAAGCCTACATAACTGTTATACTTCTTGTACAAATGATGCTGTAATACTGTATGCGTTGTTAAAAAACTTCAATTGCGTATTTCTAGAGATCCCGACCTGATAGAGAAAAACGGTTTGCAGATTTAAAAAAAGCGCATTAAAATTGACCAGAAAAACATAGAAATGTTAGAGAAAGAAAAAAAAAATTTTTTTTTTGTTAGCCAGTGTTATCAGACGTTGTCCTTTTCCACTGGGTACACATCTTTTAATCGTTCCGTCTGATAACTGCCATTCCTTTTCACTTGTGTGGTGAGCATTGATCCAAGTTTCATCCACATACGCATTTCCCATTGTATTACAGACCTAGAATACCGAAAGATACGCCTATGCACTGAACACACCGGAAGGATCAATGTAATGTTCAAAATAGTGCGGTAGTGTGCTAAAACACAGGGAAAATCGCGTGAAATACGTTCAAGATGTTAAATCGAAATAGCTCACAAATATGAAGGGGTAAGCCCTCTCAATACACGGTTGGACTAGGAGGTGGTCGATTTTGTATACTTTAAATAACGAAAATTTAAAACCATAAGTTTGTTAACGAGGAAAAAAATGTCCCTCTCGGTACATAGCGATCATTAGGTCATATGCAAAGTTGCAACAATTACGATCAAGTGGTTGCAGAGATAATTAATATTAAACAGCGGGAAACATTGTGAAACGCACTATAATTAAAATATAACTTTAACTTTGGTAGGGAAAAAAGATGCACGCTACAGTGAGCGTCGTGCAGTTTAGTGCAAAGGCCAGAAGCGCATGACTTTTATATAATTTCAAGATTGCAACCTTCCTGGGAAAAAGTGAGTGACTGCCATCTGTGACGTGGCGCCTCAAAGAATTATATATTGTCACATAATTTTTGGGTCGATCTCTTGTCCTCTCCGGCCGAATTCATTTACATTTTTTATGCGTACTGATTACGTAAAATGTCCGCGGTCAACACATTTCTTTCTCTGCTATCAAGCAGATATTTGCTATTTTCTAATCACCTTACACTCCTTTCAGTAATAATTCGTCTAGTCTATTTACCTGACCATCCCTTCTGCGAGAGTACACAGGTGATGTAATATTGATCGACAGTCAGGTTGGTAAAATTCTCGTGTACCAAACCTTGGCCGCATCGGATTAGCACCACGTACGCCCAGCCAGTTCATTTAGCGCTGATATGGCGATTTCGATTCCCTAATTACTGTCGTGAAGAGTCACAGCCCAGATGGTTACACGAGGGTCGGTGTTTGCACAAGGACGGGGAGATAAATAACCCGTCTGAGGACATATTACAGACATGCACCTGGAAGACGGAATGAACTAATAGCATCCAGATAGAGGTATTACGAAGAGATTACTTGAGATAAAAGTAAGAAGTTATTTGTAATCACGGATGAGAATATTCGGAGGTTTCACGCCAATATTTTGGAGAAATTACCTTTTAAATAACCTGCATAATTTTCCTATGAGGAAATTTTTTTGAATAGACGACATCAAACCATGCATGATTGTAACAATTGGCCGGCATTCGAGATGTAGGAATAACAACATTTCTGATTGGGACCTGGTCTAGTAGTAAACAACACGTGCAAGGAACGAAAGGGGGAATATAATCTGACACTTTAGTCAATTAAAAGCACTGTGAAATTCAACTCGTCAAGAGACAACTAGACCTGCCAGAGTTAAGAATAGAATCAGATTTCATTTATCGGACCGGATTTTGTTTGAGTATCTTGAGGACTTAAAAGCCCAGGAAAACTCTACGATTATTAGCAAGGAAACCCGGAAGCTGAGGAATCTGAAACGCTGAGTTAAAGTGGGAGCTTATTATAAAGTAACAACCCCAGAACACGTGTAAGAGGCACCTTCAACAAGTTGCCTTAACTATTTCTCTGAGCCAGCAGTCTGTCGGTGAACCCAAAAATTTGGGGTAAGTTGTATATCTATAAATCTATGATTTGCATTATTAACAAGTCAAATAATATGTATATATTGACACGTGAATATTAATATGTGAAAACTGCTAAGTGGATGTCCAAGTCATTTGAGGCTGGCAACGTCAGCATATAGAATGATGATTTCATGAACTACCACTGCAAGGGCTGGTGACTGCTTTATGCGAGTTTCTTATAGAGATCTAAAAGCAAAGGTAGTCCCAAGTTCATTTGGAGCAGGGAGGGAATGATTAGAGAATGATTTACATATTTATTATATTCTTAACATTTTCAACCAGCGTAGATGTAAATGTAAACATATTCACTCTAAAAGTAATGAAAGTTTTCAACCTTTTTAACTAATGTAAAGGTAAATATAAATCTATTCAACCTAAATTTAATGAATGTTGTTTCCGCTCAATGGGATTAAGATTAATTCTCATCGAGGGTAAAGTTCTGAGATAGATGGGATGGTGGAAAAGGAAGAGGGGGGACACATAAGTATGTGTCTGCAAACTCAATACTCAGAGGGTATTTGTTTCTCTTCTTTTGTAATACTAGTCGGTGGTACCAACTGAGGGTACTATCGCTGGAACAAGTGAGGATATAAGTGGCCCGAAGTTGACGCTAGACACCATCATCAGACGAGTCTTAGAGACGACGGACCGGTTTTGTAGTACTCCCTGTCACTTCTTGGAACGTGCTACAACTTTCAAACTTCACCTGTGACGAGTGTGAATCAGGCATCCATCTTCTTCGTTCACCCTCAGAGTCAACTTGAATAAGTTCAAAGAAAGCAGTGGTCAGCCTGAGGCTGTTGATATCTCCGTAGATTTTCTCCAGGAATGGTACTGGTGATGGCCATATGCGTTTTCTCTGTTCCTCATATGTTGGGCACCTTTGAAGCAGATGTTCGGCAGTCATTTTATCTGTACCACAGTCACACTCATCAGTAGTTCCTATCTTTAATTTGTTGAATAGATGGCATCTCAATCTGTTATGACCTGTGCGAAGTCCATAGGCTGGAGGTGAGTAATCTTTTCCAACTCTTTTATGGGTGTTGACTTCATGCCCCCTGTTATGATTCTCATTGCTTGGTTTTGGGTTCTGTTTATTTTTTCAAAGTTCGACTTAGCTGCCGTTGACCATGCTGCAATGCCATATTCTAAGACTGGTCTCACTCGCCCAGTATATAGCTTCTTTAGTACTCTCTCGTCTGCTCCCCAACCCTCGCCAGCAAGTTTTTTCATGATTGCCATTCTCTGCCTTGCTCTTGTCCTGTTTTTCTCAATCTGGGTTTTCCAAGTCAAGCGGCGATCAAAGGTAATGCCTAGGTAGTTTGGGTTGTCATCCAGATGTAGATATTTCCAATTTAGCACCAATGTGGAGATCTGTGGTTTGTTAGAGAGAGAAAACACTGTGAATGATGTTTTCCCTTCATTTATCTTTACTAGCCATGCCTTGGCCCACTCCTCCAGTGATGTTAGGGCTTGCTGTATCCGTATGCTTGCCGTAGTAATATATTCCTCTGAGATCCACAGGGCTAAGTCGTCTGCAAAGGAGGCATTGTGGGTTCCTCTTGGAATATTCTCTGATATGTCATTTATATATGCGAGGAACAACGTGGGTGACAGGACTCTCCCTTGGGGAACACCCTGCTCCAATACCATCTTCCTACTGGTCTGTCCTTGCAGTTGGACTCTGGCCGTTCTATTCTCAAGATAGTGGCTGATCCATTTGAACATTCTCCAACACACTTCACTTCTTTGCAGCTTGACTTTCAGTCCATCTTTCCACACTTTGTCAAATGCTTTTTCTAAGTCCACCCAAACCACCAGTGTGTGCTTTTTTTCTTGGAAAGCGTCCTCAATTTTCTGAGTTATATAAGTGAGGCATCCATCTACAAAGAACCAAACATCAGCTGGAGCAGAACAGACAAACTCATTGGCAGCTAAGTAGAAACATAACAGCTGCCAAGTGAACTATCCAATTTTTTACGCCATAACATCACCCAGTGATGACAACTTTTTCTATAATGAATTATTCATTTTTTAACTGTTAAAATGTAATTGATTATTAAATGTGTTACTTATATAAAGACAAATCTAAAGTTGATTTAATCATTTTGAATGTACTACATCCGTATGTCTCAGACAATTTCTTAAATACACTTAAACAGAACTATACAATAATAATAAGAGGAATTTCGCTGAATTAACTCTGCCGGGGGCTTGGAGGAGCTAACGAATTATAAGAAAACCCTATCCTCACACAAGTTGACGGCAGATACTAGAGTTAACATTTGCTCAGCCTCATGCAGCATTGTTCTCGCTTTTCTGAATATCTTGTGGATACTACCTAGTATCGGTGGTCACATAATTTTTGTTAACATCATTATCCTTTCATCTACAACTCTGCCAAGAGTAATCTTGTGCAAAGGTAGACACCTTTGAAGACCCACATTAGTTACTCTTGAGTTTTGGCCACTATTGGGCCACTACTGCAGAGCTAAGGGGAGGCAACCCGTGACATATATAATGAGGATATAAACGGTCCACGAGGGAGTTGTTATCTATTATGGCGGAAAGTAAACTATTGCAGATAAAAGTAGAAATATAATTTATTTAAGAAGCGAGTATGACGCTTTTATTTTTTCCAAACCCCACCATCTCCCCCTATCGTCACACAACGTCACAAAATATTAAACCTTGTCCCTCTCACTGCGTGACGTCATATGTGGACGACCCCCATAGGTCTAAATCGCCATGCTTTAAAAAGTATTTATATCATTACATGGAAAGAGAATAAAACCAATAAAGAGGTCCTAGAAAACCTAGGAATGAAAAAAAGGAATTAATGAAGGAGATCAAAATTAGACAGCTAAAATATTTAAGCCGTGCAAAAAGACATAACACCTTACTGAAGACCTTAATAGAAAGAAGAGTTGAAGGTACACGTACGAGAGTAAGACAGCGCTATAAGTTGGAAAATAACCTCAAGATATGGACAGGAAAGAGTCTACCAGAGTGCACCATCAAGACAAGAGACAGAAGGCGTTGGAGATCCATTGCAGCTGACCTTCGGTGTGAATATGGCACCAGATTATGATGATCATCATCATATCGTTAGTATGACCGTTGTATACTCATGTGCATATAACTTGGAAAGGCTCATATGCTAACAAAACATAAAGATCTACCTTCCCTAGATTTGGGAAATGTGCCATCTGTACATCAGTCAAAATTTGTAAGTAAAAAAATCGACTTTAAAATATTGATTGTATTGTAACATGAACAATATGCTAAGAAATATTATACGTATACGAAATAGGGTCTAATAAATTTAGACCGCACAGTAGTTTCTGGCCCCTTGGGCGAGCGCTTTAAAATTACAGTACTCTGCCTATACACTTTCGATAACTGATAATGAATTTACCAAACTGCTGAAGTAAATATAAATTATATCCACAGGTGATCAGAATTTACCCTGCAATCCAACAAACGGGCATTGTTTATACGGATGCACAAACAACTTGATGACCCCAACATGTAAACCGATCTTTCCAAGTGTCTTAAAGAAAATCGAATTCACAAACGAAAACCTTGCAACATTTAAAATAATCGTTTATGGACTGGCCATTTCCCTGGTAACCATTGCGACTACATGCTTGTGTTATCGACTATTCCTATTTAAGCGCTCTGACCCAATGAAACAGAAGACAGAACACACGAACAGATATGCTCGTAGATTGTGGACTGATGCCAATGTGAAGGTTGTATTGCTTGTATTGCACAGTTCTAACTTTAAAACATTACTATTCAAGTCAAATATGCATTGAATTTTCCCCAGATATAGGCCTAAACAACACTTTCTCAGCATCGAATAATCACTTTTTATTTATTTATTTTTTTTATTATTATTTAACTCCTTATGATCTCTAAGCTGCTGTCTATGGCTATTAGAATTTTTGTTGTTTTTATTGATCCAGCGGCGTTAGGGCTCTCGTCTTTCGGCTCAGTGCCATGTAGTGGTATCTGTATGTGGTCGCAAGTTGTTCTTTTGCTCCATATAAGGTGTTCAACTTAAATGGCCTCGGAGGAAGGAACAGTTTCCTAGCATCATCGAGTGCTGGACACTCAAAAAGTTGGTGTCAACATTTTCATAGGGGTAGGTACATAGCTGGAACTCTGGAGTGCGTTGTGGTTGGATTCGGTCAAAGTGATTATTGAGTAGTATATGCTGCGCTCAAAGCCGGAAAATAGCGCTCTAATCCGTCCTTTTAAGATGGCTAATGTTGTCATCAAGATCAGGATCGGTAATGTGTCTGTAAACCCTCTCCCGGTGTTTCCCATGGCCCATCTGGTCAGCCAGGTTTCTTTGTTGATAGTATGAGTTGTTTAGCTGTTTGAAGAGTTGTTGCTGTGAATTGTTTTCTTGTCTTAGTCTCTTCTTTGCTAATGTGTCTGCTCTGTCATTACCAGGTGTATTTGTGTGCCCAGAGATCCATTGCACAACTATTCTGATGCCATAAGAAGTGATAAACAGAACAGAATCTAGGATGAGTTTGATTAATTGAGTTCCACCATGTCCACTGCCTTATAGAGCTTGAAGGAGAGACTTTGAGTCAGTAAAAATGACGATGTTTTGGGCCTTTGAGGGAAAAGCACCAAATACAGCCTTCAGATGATAGAAGGCTGTTTCCAGTGCAATGACTTTAGCATCAAAGTTGTCGCAAAACTCCCTGCACGCATTAAACAACTCGTCGAATGATCCAACTGGATAACGTATGTAGACTCCATAACCTGCTTTGATTATGGCCTTAAGTGCCGATCCTTCAGTATAGACATGCAACCATTCTTCAGGGTACACATAAGTGGTTCGCTGAGATGCACTTCTAAATCTGAATGTTTAGTTGTTCCGTCTACTAATTTTATTTGAACTTCTGGGGTTTTTAATACGTGAGTATGTGTTGGTAAATTCTTCACTACTTTCTGTACATCTTGTCTTTTTTTCTGGGAGGTATTATCTGTTTTGGATTTCATTGACATGGTGTAAGACTGACTTTTTTATTTGTGTTTCTAGTTTTCTACAAGATTACTACCTGGGTAGATTTGGTTAATTCTTTTACTCCTTTCATAGACTTCTAAAGCAGCTTTATCCCTTCGCAACTCAGGTGGCTCCACATTTGTGTGTATTTCACACGCAACTGTTGGAGTTGATCTCATTGCTCCGTTAATTAGTCGTAAAGTATTGCTTTGAACTCTGTCGAAGGACTGTACATTTGTTTTGGAGCAGGTTATGAGCAATGGATTGTTGTATTCTATTGAAAAGTGAACATAGCCAAGGTACAGTATCCTTGTCTGATCCCCATGTGCCAGAAAGCCGCTTCAATATTTATAATTGCCTCAGGGCTTTGTTCTTTATATTCCCAATATGGTTCTTGAGACTGAGCTGCCCAGCAAGTGTGACTCCAAGATATGTGAGATGTTCTTCTTTTGTCAGCTGGTGTTTGTCTAGCCGCAGGTTGTTGTTCTCCTTGGCTCCTTTATGGATTTTTGCAAAGAGTTTATAAATCCTTGTAAAAATGACCTCTAGTTTCCATGTTTGACTGTACTCATGCAGTCTTGTTAGGTCTCCGTTTATTCTCTGAGCTCCACTTTCGACATTCTAATGACTCTGCCATATTGCCAGGCCATTAGCGTAAAGAGTTTTTCAGCTTTGATCTGGTCAGCTAAGTCCTTTAAGTGGACCAGAAAGAGAGTGCAGCTTACGGATGAACCTAGTGTTAAGCCCTTGTCACGGATTGCCTCCTCTGCTTTGCAGTAGTGGTGCAACAATGGCGAAAACTCAAGAGCATCTAAAATAGGTCGTCAACGGTGTTTACCTTCGCACAAGATTACTCTTGGCAGAGTTGTAGGTAGAAGGGTAATGACGCTTCTATCTCAAGGGAATTTCACAAGATATTTCCGAAGTCAAGAACAGTGCGACATTGCCAGGGCAATTTTTAACTTATATCTGCCCGTCGCCTTTTGTGAAGAATTAAGCAATGGTTTTATAGCCCGTTCAAGCCCCTAGCTGGTGTAATCCAGCGAAATTCTTTTCTAAGAATTAGCTCTCTCTCTCTCTCTCTCTCTCTCTCTCTCTCTCTCTATATATATATATATATATATATATATATATATATATATATATATATATATATATATATATATATATATATATATATATATCTTAATGTCTTGCTCATACGTATGCGTTCACACTTATAATAACTGAATCAACTATGATTGTTATGTTTTAAAATAACATGTAGCAAGTTTAATAATTAATTAGTGTTAACAGGTTAAAATAAATAGAATGATGGTGAATTTTAGATGTGAATCGAATTTCTCGTCATTGAAACGTGGGTTGAGGATTTAAATTTAAAATTAACATTTAATTTTAAAGTCCGTTTGCTGGGGCCTGTTAGTTAGCACTTAGCATGTATGAGCGAGTCCTGCAGCCTTGGTTTTCCTTTTGTGATGATGATATTTCACAGTCTGGTAGCTTCGTTCCTCAAACGGTCTGATAGCTTAGTACCACGATCTTTTAGACAAAATAAAACAAATGCCTCTGCTAAGTACATTTGTGGGCTGCAAGTTAAAAGGCGCATTGTCTCGCTGTCCACCCACGAATGTTATTCTCTCGGAATAATTATTCTTGAGTATACAAAGCGTAACTCAGGGAAGATGATTAGAAATCACTAATGTTCTTCTGGATATAAACTGGGAAAATATGTTCTTGGGCAGCGTGAACCTATGTCCCAGTCTTGACATATGGATGCGAGTCATGGGCAATGACTACAACCCACAAAAGCCAGATCCAAACCTCAGAAAGTTAAAAGGCGCATTGTCTCGCTGTCCACCCACGAATGTTATTCTCTCGGAATAATTATTCTTGAGTATACAAAGCGTAATCGACAAATAAGAGTAAGAAATATGTCTCAGGGAAGATGATTAGAAATCACTAATGTTCTTCTGGGTATAAACTGGGAAAATATGTTCTTGGGCAGCGTGAACAATGATTTGCCTGAATTAAAAATTAGAAATGTACATATATGTCACAAAATGATATTATACACTTTAGGCACATGTGATGTAATCATCACTCATCACTGCTCCATTCTGAGTATGGGGTCGCCTCTGCTGTCGGTTTTCTGTACAACTAGCAAGAAGAAATCAGCAGCTCTTGCTGTAGCGGTTTATGAATATGCGAGGGAGTTTCAAATGAAAACCTTAAATTTGCGATATACATTCGAAACACCGTGCCATTGTCCTGTAAGTTGGCAGTATTGTTGCTAAGGACGTCCAGAGCGTCCTGCAGGTGGCATCACGGTGCAGACAAACCACATGACGTCACAGCAGGAGTTTAAAGATGGCCGCCCCACTAGTGACACGCACCAAAGAGGAGCAGCGTTCTGTTATCCGTTATTTGAACAGCTGTGATGAACGAGCGCAAAGCCTTATTGCTCTATCTTTTCCTACACCTTTCTTATTTTAGTTTCTCTCACATCGTGCTCTTTCATCCCACGTTTTGCTATTTCGGTGGTAAAGAAATTCTTTTGATTCAGCTCCCCACCTTGTGAAACACACATTGTTTCATTAGGAGAGCGCTGATGACACAAAAGATTAGTCAAAGCCGTTGTTTAAACACAACACGGTCACTGTCTCGCACAATACAATAGATCCGGCAACAATGACTCCGGTAGTGTGATATTACAGGCCCTCGACGCGGAACAACAACCTGTGCTTCCAGATGGAATACAATAAGCCCGGCACGACTAAGGGACTTGTTAGCATGCAAGCGACAATGGACCGAGGGAACAAAGGCCGCCGCCAGCAGCGTAGAACAAAGCTAACACCAGGGGCGATAGACAAACAGAAGTTGAACTAGGGCTGTGTGACAGTAGGAAAGCGGGTGATTTTCTTTGCATATGTTTGTCATACAGCACGGCATTGAAAGTTGGTAGCGAGTGACCCACCCACTTTTAGACTGACAGGGGACATTTGAAATTCTTGGTACGAGAGGATGGACACTTAGCTGATGGTTGTATGGGCGGAGTTTCACGTCACAGGCAAGATTTGGGAACATATGGGCGTCTTGGGAATATATGTACCGCGTAGTTCGTTAGAGAGAGGAGTCCAGTTTTTTCAACATTGTGGTGTAGAGAAAAATCCCTAAAGCATAGCATGTAATTAATTCAGTGTGGATAAATGTTTCATATCATTGGTGTATTGTGTTCTTACAGGATTTTGCGAAGGGAAAAGAAGTTCATCAGAAGTCTGAGTCTATACGCTACGTGTCTGACGTCTAACCAGAAAAAAAGTTATCCAAGCGGACATTTGGCTAGCAGAATTCGCCACAGGACATCCTTCATTCCTCACATAAAAAGGAATATTTCTCGCCCACGATTAAGACGGTGGACGCAGCATTTTTTGTCACCTTATATCACGTGCGCAAAAGTTCAATACATATTTAAATCAAGTTCAAACTAGTCGAAAGCTTATTACAGGAATCAAGCTAAAGCTAACAGTTGATTACTCATTTCAAGTTCAGCTCCACCGGAAGCTCACTATCTGATGTCAAGCTAAAGAGCTCAAAAATATAATCTCATATTTATACCAAGTGCAACACACTCTTACGTGCATTCTATGAAGCAGACTCCAAGTATATTTTATGAATCACGATTACATACTCAAGGTAATGACTCTACATATAAGAAAATTTCGTGAAGAAGATATCCAGCCTGGCCAGTACCCTTCGGAGATTAGACAACAGACATTTTTCACACGACAGCTGTTAACTGTTGATCAACGCTACAGAGATATTGTTAAACAGTAAAGGACTGTATGTCGTCAACGTTCTCAGTTCAACAAAGGTTTTCAGCAGAACGTCCTCGACTTAGAGATACCCCACTCGACATACCTTATAACAACTTAAGACATTCTATGCGTACATGTGAATCATCCTACTCGGTAGAAGCATTTAGAGACACGTGGACTGTGTAGATTACTCACCATTTGGTAACACGTACCATATCACATCATCATCTTTTTGCTTTACACAAGCTCATTCTTCAATTTAATTAACTACAATATTAATATCTCATCTGTGTTTTTGTGTGAATCGTCTTTTACCATCATCACGTTCTAAACACTACTAACCCTGTATGTGAAGAGATTTAATTAATAAACCCACTAATCGTTCGTTCATTATCTACTTTGTTAATGTATTACTCGTGCAGTCGGTGTTCAATATTTACATATACGTAAATTTCTGCACTCAGATGAGGTTGGGTGCTTTTTTCTGTTACGGGATCTAAGAGCAGAAGCTAAGGTCGTGGGAAAACAGAACTCTTTCCACAATTCACTAGAAAAAACTGTCCAGTGGAAAGCATTCGCATTCTCTTCTTCTTGTCCTTATCTCGGATAGGTCTCTATCCTTTCTTAACGAGCCAACTTCTGGAGACCTTCTTTCTACCTAATATCTCATACGCTATTCCTGGCGAAAACTTCTGTCGTAGTTGCCCCAATACTCACCACACGACAACAGCGAAGGGGTGAAACCTATAGAAATTCATCGGCGAATGAAGGTCCAACACGGTGATGCATGCCTGTCACTCTAGCAAGTGTACGAGTGGAGTAGGAAATTTCGAAACGGCGTGTGTTCTGTGACAAGGAATGGCGCCATACCTCGTCACTGAAACCGAGGAAGTTCCGCACGCAGCCATATGCAGGGAAGGTTATGCTCTCTTTTGGGATGAACGAGGCGTTATTTTAGAGCACTACGTGCCCAGGGGGAACACTGTCACCAGTGCCACATATACAGATCTTCTCAGGAATCATCTTCGACCCACAATCAAATCCAAACGACGTGGATTCTTAGTACAGGTGTCTTGTTGCAACATGACAATGCTCGGCCCCATACTTCCCGTGCAACGGTTGCAACCATCGAGGACCTACACTTTGAGTGTCTTCCACATCCGCCGTACTCGCCAGACCTAGCCCCAAGTGATTACCCCGTCTTTGGACCACTCAAAGAAACGATAGGAGGAAAGACTTTCAGGTCCGATGAAGAGATGCAGCAGATGGTGCAGGAGTGGCTACACACGCAGCCTAAAGAATTCTTTTCTACTTTTTAGGCGCTGGGGGACTTGCATAGAACGCAATGGTGACTAATATGAATTTCTATAAGTTTCACCCCTTCGCTGTTCAAAAAAACGGATAACAGAACGCTGCTTCTCTTTGGTGCATGTCGCTAGTGGGGCGGCCATCTTTAAACTCCTACTGTGACGTCATGTGGTTCGTCTGCACCGTTATGGCACCTGCATGACACTCTTGACGCGTCCTTAGCAACAATACTGCCAACTTACATGACAATGGCACGGTGTTTCGAATTTCTATACGACGGGTGTTCTGCGAATCACTTGGTCTGGGAAATGTTAGTAATCCTCTTATGAGGGTTGGTCTGCGAATCACTTGGCCTGGTAAACTTTAGTAATTCTCTTTTGACGGGTGTTCTGTGAATCACTTGGTCTGGGAAATGTTAGTAGTCCTCTTATGATGGGTGTTCTGCGAGTCACTTCGCCTGAGAAACTTTAGAAATCCTCTTATGACGGGTGATCTGATTCCTTATGTTTCCAGACTTCGTATTTATAGATGCGTGTTTACTTTTTTCAGTTTTAAGTTTCCCAAATACTTATGTCGTGGTCCTGTAAGTTTCCAGTCTCTGTATTTTAATATGCGGGTTTACTTTTAAGTTTCTTAGTTGCCCAAATACTTCTGATCTGTCACTTATAATTTAGGAATTCTTTGTCCAATCCTTTTCTTTCTGGCTCTAGGAGTTGCTAATTTGACGTTGCGATGCAGTCTGATCTGTGACTCCAATTTTGCTAGATTATATCTCTCATTTCTCAGTTCAAATCCCAGATTGTACTTTTAGACTAACTTCCAGATGCTACCTTCCAATATTGTCTTCCCCAGACAGCTTATGGGCAATATTGATTCCGAGAGGGCTCAGGTGAAACGATTATCTAATTATCACCGGTGTTTTCGCCCCGACCTGGTCAATAAACTGGATAATACTACGTTCACTTAGCGAAACGTAACCGGTCTGGTAGCAAGCACCGCAAGAATAATGAAGATGCAAATAAAATGCCAAATAATACGACGATTAGTGAGATAAAATGAAGAAAAACAAATGATACGGCCGGAGGGGATGAAAGAGTGAACATGGGGCACAGAAGTGCATGTACAAACTGCAAACGTTTTGTCACATACCCGTCACCTAAGATATTGCATTAAATATCCAGGTTTGGATGTGAACTTTTCCGTAGTGTGTGCTTTCCTCTACTACTGCTCTGGGTGACAGTGTTTTTATCCTTATTATACCGTTGGTGAGTTTTTGAATTGCTCGCTTGGCAATGTGTACAGTTGTAAACGAACTGACGAACGTCTGCCCATCGTTTGGGCCAAAAGTAAACCTCTTGAATGTTACTTATAGTGGGTTCCACGGGAAAATGTTCCCCCGATGAGGATATATGAGCCGATTTCATAACGTTGGGTCTTAAGGGGAGAGGCACCACGAGCTGTTTCCCTCGCCTCGCTTGTCGATAAATAATTCCATCTTTTTTGTGAAAAGCATGGGTTATCTTACTCTGGTCAGAGTAAGGCGCTATGGTAATATCTTCCATCTGCGCTTGTCGTAAAAGCTTAGGCTGTGTTCTCTCTCTCTCTCTCTCTCTCTCTCTCTCTCTCTCTCTTGTGTCGACTTAGAGTCACGTGAGGGATCTCCAAGAAACACATATTGCCTTCCTAGAATGAGAGGGTAGACTTAATTGTCTACTACTGCGGCCTTGATTTTCCCCCGTACATATCGGGTTGAAACATCAATTTCCTCAACTGGAAGAGCCATAGGCTTTATGCTCTTCCGGGGCCCCTGTTTCTCTACAGTTTCACCAGTGTATTGGTGGGCCTTCACCAAAAATGGGGAAACTAGAGCTGAATATTCGAGACCCGAATCAAACAAGCACTGTATGGTTTGGTTACCCACCGTTACTTGCTCAGTAATAGAAGGGTGGCTGGAATTTTGTTTTCATATGCCTGGGGGTCATGGTTCCCTATCGGCTCCCTGATCAGGCCTGTTTTCGGCCTCTTACAATCAATGTAAAATGTGAAAGTCAATGTATATTTCTGCTCTCAAATCAAACCAATGGTAAGCTCTTTAGCACTATCTGGGTAGGGGTGTTGAAATTCATAATCTCCCCCGCGTGTTTTAAAATAATACGTTTTATAATTCTATCGCGTGACCTTTTCTCATATAATGTTGTAATACTTCCGCCAACTCACAAACAAATCTATGAACTTATTTGATGTCCAGATGCTACCTTCCAATATTGTCTTCCCCAGACAGCTTATGGGCAATATTGATACCGAGAGGGCTCAGATGAAACGATTTTCTAATTATCACCGGTGTTTTCGCCTGTCACTCGCGCAGCTTCCTTAGATAGCAATTTGGCTTTATGTGCGTGTTCGTGCGATACCACATTGCACAAACAACTGACGTCTCTTTCAAATGTGGCCAGACTGACTTACGTGATAATCGTATTCTCGCTGACCTGGTCAATAAACTAGATAATATTACGTTCACTTAGTGAAACGTAATCAGTCTGGGAGCGGTCATCGCAAGAATAATGAAGATGCATATAATATGCCAAATAATAGGACGATGAGTGAGAAAATATGAAGAAAAAGAAGTGATACTGCCGGAAGGAAAGAGTGAGAGAGGAGCACAAAAGTACATGTACAAACTACAATCGTTTCGTCACAGCCTTCTTCAAAGACTTCTTTAAATGAAAAAGCATCGTTTATCTATGTCTGGATTAGTCGATCAATCAAAAATACTTTATCCAGTTTTGTGCACATCATTGTCCTGCTGGATGTCAAGACGATTACTACAGTATGTTTGTTATTCTGAAAGCCATCATGAATTATTTGAGTCAGCGTAACAAGCTGGTCTCCTATTCAGCTACTGGTTCTGAAACCTGCCTGTTCATGACATATAACACCCTGGAACTCCCAAGGAACCAATAGAGACGTGTGTTTATTATTCTTTCAGCCAAGCATGATGTTAGAGACATAGGACGATAGCTTTTGGGTTCATCTTGGGGATTGTTGGTTTTTAATATGGAGACACTATATGCAAGCATCCAGGCTTTCGTGAGTTTGCCTGATCTTCCTTACTTACTGGTACTTAGTCGTTATAATTCTATCATGGGGTGTAGAGATGTGCTGGAGAGAGCGTCATACTATCCTGTCGGTTGCTTCCCGTCATACTATCCTGTCGGTTGCTTCCCGTCATACTATCCTGTCGGTATTCTTCCTCCAGGCCTGGTTCCAATCTAGTTCTCGGTCCTTTAGGGATTGTCTAATGTTGTCCTCCAAGCAAACTCTCAGGGTCGTCCTGCAGATCTGAATCTCTGGCTCTTGGTTTCGCATATTTGTTGTGGTAGGCGATCGTCTTCCATTTTGCAGACATGACTAAACTATCATAATTGGGACTGTTCAACTTGGATCTGCGGAGCTGGGTTTTAATGCCATGACGTGACTTTAAACTTTTGTAACTTTAAACACCTTCAGATACCTGATTTTTGAGGTTTGGAGCTGGCTTTCGTTGGTTGTAGTCATTGCCTATAAGGCATGTTATAGAAGAATTTTGCGCATTTGCTATAAAGAGCACAAAACAAATGTCTATGTTAGAGAGAAAATAAACACATATGGAGGCCACCAAGAACCACTTTTGTCAGTAGTGAAACGTCGAAAGCTTTCCTGGTTTTGGCATGTAACTCGTCATGGCTCCCTTTCGAAAACAATCCTCCAAGGAACAGTCAAAGGTAAACGGAGAAGAGGAAGGCAAAGAAAATCCTTGGCTGATAACATCAAAGAATGGGCAGGACACGGTTTTTCCACACTCGTACGCATTGCTGAGGATAGAGAGCAGTAGAGGACCCTGTCTGCTGATGCTTCCACCATGGCACCCCTACGACCCATGACGGGTTACGGGTTGAGATGATGATGAGTCATTGCCTATGACTTGCATCCATTAGTCAGAACTGGAACATAGGTGATGCGGTATACAGCCGTCTTTGTTTTTGTGCCAATTTCCCTTTTGCTGAGAAATCCTCGATTTATGGTCTGAAAAAGTGTTCCAGCTGCTGCTCGTCTTGTAGCTGTGACGTATAATTTTAAAAGTAGAGGAGAGAGTGATTGAGTGAAGGTGTGTGGATGAATAAAAGAGTGACAGAAGAAAGAAGCTGGCACTATTCTATGAAGAATGCCTGCTATCCACTTACCGTGAAAGAACACTTCTCTCTCTCTCTCTCTCTCTCTCTCTCTCTCTCTCTCTCTCTCTCTCTCTCTCTCTCTCTCTCTTAATCAAGGCAGTTCCTTTGTAAGAACGTAAAAAGGCATATTATAGGAATAGTAAAACTTGACTCTTAGTGAATCTGCAGAGAGATTACTGAAAAAGTATAGAATATAGGCAGAGGTTTAGGCATCCTCGTCACAACTTATCCCTTTCCTGACATCTGTAATTAAATTGTCTTCTACAATTACAGTGTATTTTGGCTCGTTTCCCCCAGGTAAAAGAATAAAAGACTTTATCTTATTACCAGAAATGTTATATTCAACATAAATGTGACACAGAAAATAAAACAGACTCGATGTTTTTTTTTTCTATAAATATAAATAGAATTTCCAGTAGACATAGAAAAAGAAAACCCAGTTTATAGAGCTGTTTTTACAAATGCAATAGATGTGTTACTTGAAATATTATATTGTTGTTTCATTAAAAAAAAAAGGTTTTCGTCATATGGAAACTGACGTATATATGCTTCTCAAGGCTGGTATTATATACTCAGCTTTCTAATGTGTGTGTGTGTGTCTGCCTGGCTCTAAGGTTAGCCAAGTGTTTCTGGTCTCCTTGACTGTTGGACTTTTCTGCAGGACTCCTGATGTAGTGCTGTCAGGCTCCTGTTGCAGTTCCACGTTTCGGTCCTCAAGATTCCAGCTGTTATTTTACGACAGCAAGGCCGTCCCAAACGTCAACCACAGAGATGTTTGTCTTGATGGCTTGCCTGGTCTTCTCATAGAGGTAGCTCTAGTGGTCCCCTATTCTAGTTATTACTTATAATGGTTGTGGCCACTAATCTAAGCTGTCTCTTTTTGTAAAGGCACTTAATTCTATTTAATTAAGTATTTAGCAGAGTGCTAATAGCTTAAAACGCCCATCTTTCTATGACGAAAGGACAATAGTTGACAATTGTTTTTTAGCAAATTTCTACTAGAGCATCTTTACAAAGAGAACAGCCCTGTTACCAGGGCTTGGGGAATGTTTTTGCCCACAGTTTTGGGGTACACATTTTTATTTTACAAGACCGCCAAAAAATCGGCCAGGACGAATCACGTGACTAAGCGTTTGGAAGCGTAGGTCGACACGGTCAAGATATGCCACATGCTTCATAACTTAACTTGCTCACAAATGTACCTAGTAGAGGCATTTGTTCTTTTTATTTTGTCTAAAGTTCGTGGAACGAAATTGTCAGACTGTTCATGGTACGAAGCTGCAAGACGAAAGTTCTACGCTACTAGTTGTGAGTTAAAAGCAGGGAATCAACACTAACCGCCAAAATTGGACAAGTTGTGTGAAGAAGTGCCTTCGTCACAAAAGAATTGACAAAACCACGGCTGCAGGACTCACTTAGACAAACTAAGTTTATTAAGTAAACAGCAAAAGGACAATTGTTTTTTTTTAAATTCTCAACCCAAGTCTCAGTGAAGACAATTTATATACATCTAAAAATTCACCAACATTCCATCGTTATTTTAACCTCGTAAAACTAATTGATTATTGTAGTATTCGTTTTGTATCTGTTGTAGTTTGAGAGTTCTTGATTTTGGTTATGTTCTTTAATAATAGGTTAATAGTTCATTAGGCTACTGACTAAGAATGCTGTCAGTTTGGTCGGGCTTACAGGTGGCCGACTATAATGGTGTAATAGATGGACGCTGAATTCATGGCTTGACTGACAGTTCATATAATACATTTATTAGACGATACATAGACGACATCATCGTTGACGACATAATGGAACATTAGGCATGGTAATACGAATTCTGCATGTAGACAAGGTTACAATGTCAAACTTGACTGACCTCAATGACCGTTGGACAATCCGCAAACGGTAAAGTATTGAGGTGAAGATAGTTCACTTCTTTTCCATATTCAATCTTTGAAAGGATACGTATTTATTATTTTCTGGCCGGACATCGTGTCTTGACGCTTCATAAAATGATCGAATTTGATATTACTTCGTAAGAAGGGATTTTGAAACTCACTAGCAGTAGGTCATCATGCCGTACTGAAGCCCTGTCAAAATCTAGTAAAGTACTAACATCAAGCATCACATGGAGATATTGACGAATATAAACCAAACGGGGCTGTGGCTAACGCTTCGCCTTGGAAGGTAGCTAAGATATATAATTACAATCAGTTATTCCCGCAACATGGGACTCAAAAGACCAGAACAACCTCTGTCTTGAAAAAATCGGCATCTTGTATCTTTTCCCTCTGACGTGTCTCTGACGTCATCAGCGCTCTTAGGCAACCAACGATTATATCGCACCGAATTTGTGCACTTTCGTGCACAATAAATTTAAGTTATATCACAAACATAGATGCGTACCTAAGTACGTCCAGCATAGTTAGATTACGGCATCTGGTAATCTGTTCAGTCTCGCATCATAAATGGTTGTGCAAAAATGGACGTAACAATAAACCTCGATGCCGGATTAAAAAAAATATTATATTATTTTTTTTCAACTTATCGCGACGAGGTCAATCAAATTATCTGGTACGTCAATCAATAAATATTATTAAAATACAAGTATGAAACTAAGAATAGTGGTGAAAGAGATGTGATACTAAATTCAAATCAAAGAAATGAGATGGAATGTACGAAATAGTACAAAAACTATCAATTAAAATTTGAACATGTTATAGCACTAGTGAAAATAGGAGATGAATGGAGATAGTAATCAAACAAAATGGTAGCGAAAAAAATTCCAAATGAATGATGACATAAAAATGGAAACTAAAGTATGCAAGTAAACATATACATGTAAGAATGAGGAAAAGATGAAAGAAAATAGTCGAATCAAACAATACTCCTAGTAGTGCGTAGGATTAATTAGCGACGCCAATGAAGCATGAATGATGAAGTTGCTAACTAAGATATGTCATGTGAAAATTAACAGCGCTATGAAAGCGTGATATCTAATTATCAACTTGATTTATAACACATATATATATAATGAATAATAAACCTAATTAAGTTATGTCATTGTAATAAAAGTTCATGAACCATTCACGGCACCACAAATAAAGCAACCAACAAAGTCACCAATGATAATGTTATATGGTAAGATTGTCAACAACGCGTATCATTAATGTGAAGTTGCAGTGTAGATGTCATTATGTTGGAAAAGTTAAGTTCTGATTCTAGCATTTTTCTTAATTTCACCACGTCACACTGTATGAACGGAATGTTATATGTGAGAAAATTCCGGAATGTTAATGTTGAAGCAACGATGCATAGTCAATTTAAACATCATATGGTGTCTTCTGAAACATAATAATATCATTGAACGATAATATAGTCATGTGTCACAAGTAGTAGCCTAGAACTGACTTGGTGTAGAGGCTTGACTTTCGGTAAGGCGTATTGGCTCTGTAGAATCATGAGGACAACGTGAAAGAACGTCCGTCAATACATTTTCAGCACCAGGAATCGCTCGGATGGTAAAATTGTATTGCTGTAATGCTATGGCATAACGCGTAGATTTTAAATCTTTGGATTGGAGTGCTGTCAGTGGACGTTGGTCGGTCTCGACAACGAAGTATGCGCCCAACAGAAACCTTTATAGCTTGGTTATGGACCACACCAACGCCAAGAGTTCTCTATCCAGAACTGAATAATTCTGTTCAGCAGGTGTAAGCTTCCTGGACAAGAACATCACTGGATGTAAGGTGTCTGCGTAGGATTGTAGCAGTACGGCGCCGATTCCAAAATTAGAAGCGTCACTGCAAGAACAAAAGGTAAATCTGCGTTTGGTAAACGTAACACAGGTGCAGATGAAAACAGTGACTTAATATGATCCAACGTGATTTGATGTTCTTTCGACCACCGAATCATGTTAGCTGAGCCTTTCCTTAATAAATTAGAGAAAGGCGCAGTGATGGTGGATAAATGGGGAATGAATCTTCCATAAAATTGAATTAAACCCAAAAGACTGCGAATTTGTTTCTTGGTCTTAGGCGCAGTGATACTAAGAATTTTAGAAACATTATTATCTTCAGTATGAAGGAGACCATGGCCCATACGATGACCCAAAAATGATATTTCATGAAAACCAATATATGCTTTTGATGGTTTAGCCGTCAGATTATAAGAACGCAGAGTAGACATCAATGAGCTTAATCCCCGAAAATGATCATCCCAGGAGTCACTAAAAAGACAAATGTCATCGATATATGCAATGACATCAAGACGATGAGATAAAATACGACGCATCATGCGTACGAAAATAGCCGGAGCGTTAACAAGTCCAAATGGCATAAAGTTCCATTGGAATAGACCCCGTGGGGTAGAAAAAGCAGTGAGAGGTTTGGCATGATCTGTCAATGGGACCTGCCAATAGCCCTTTGACAAATCTAGCTTAGAGAAAAAAATAGACTTAGAAAGTTTCACAAGCAAATCTTCTAATAGCGGTAGCGGTTCTGCATCAAATCGGGTAACTTTATTTAATTTCCGATAGTCAACACAAATACGGATGTTATTATCTTTCTTACGAATATAACCATGGATGAAAAGTACGGAGAAGTAAATGGTTCAATTATGTTCAACCGAAGCATCTCATCCAATTCCTTGTCTACCTGAGTACGAAAGTGAAGAGGAATGGGATAGGGACGGACACGAATAGGTGTGTCATCGGTCAGTACAATGTCATGTTGAATGACTGACGTACGACCAGGGATGTCAGTGAGGACATCTTGATAAGATTGGAGAAGAGAAGAAATTTGCTGACGTCTATCAGTGGAAAGATCAGGAGAGATAGACACGTCACTCCAAATTTCAGTAGAATGAAGTGGGATTACCGGGACAGGTAAAGATACATCAGAAAAAGAAGACTCCTCCTCCTGAATAACCGACAAAGCGGTACAATGGTGACGACAAGGTGGAGGGTCGTCAGTCGCCTGAAACACTGACTGAAGATAGTCAGGACGAGAATGAAATTCTTTCAACATATTTATGTGAAAGGTTTTATGTTTACCCATGATATCGACGATGTAATCGACATCAGAAATTCTAGAAATTATTTTAAAAGGGCCTTTCCAGGCAATTAGTAAACGATTGTCTTTACGAGGGAGTAAAACATAGGCCTCGTCACCAGGATAAAGCTGGCGAAGACGTCGATATCTATTAGCAAAAAGTCTAGCTTTTTTTTTTTTGCTAATTCAGACGATGAGGTAGCTAACCTACATGCATTAATAATTTTTTTCCTCAAAGAGATTACATATTCATAAGAGGATTGGGTGTCATCTGTAATATCCTCTTCAGTGAGTAGGTCGTGAAGCAACGACATAGGACCACGTGGTTGAACACCGAAGACGAGTTCAAACGGTGAAAAACCTGTGATTTCGTTTTGCACCTCGCGATAAGCAAAGAGAGCCGCGGGTAATACTCTATCCCAGTCTTGAGGATGGTCATTAGTAATTTTACCTAATAACTGTTTAAGTGTCCTATTTTGTCTCTCAATTAAGCCATTTGACATGGCGTGATATATGCTACTAAGTGATCTGTTTATGTGTAGCATTGCCATGACCTGGGCCATGGATTCAGATACAAATTGTACACCATGGTTGATAAGATTTTTTTAGGAAAACCCAAACGAGAAAAAATTAACCATAGTGCATCCGCAACATCGGCAGATGACGTACTCTTAAGTGGTATAACCTCAGGCCACCGAGTACACATGTCAATACATGTGAGAATGTATGTGTGTCCTCTAGCAGAAGTTTGTATAGGTCTAATAATATCGATAGCCATTTTATCAAAAGGTCTAATAGGAATGTCAGCAGCTTGAATAGGAGCTGCGTGACGTGGACCACGTACCTTAACCTCTTGACATATAGTGCAAGAGCGACAATAGACATTGACATCTCTATGAATACCTGGCCAGTAAAATGAAGATAGGACCCTGGATTTAGTGCGTGAAAAACCCATGTGACCTGCACATTGAGAGTCGTGAGCATGACGTAAAATACGTGCTCTCATGTTAGTGGGTACCAAAATTTGCGAACGTACGGATGAAGTAGTATCACGTACAATTCTAACTAACACCCCGTTTTTCAGTACAAAAGAATTTTAGGGTTTGTTTGATATGTTGATGTATTATTATTATTACTTACTTACTTAGTCGTTCCCCTTCTACCGTGAGGTGTAGAGATTTGGAAGAGAGAGCGCCAGACTATTCTATCGGCTGTCTTCCTCCTGGCCTGGTTCCATTATTATTAGCCAACAGAAAAATTTATGTAATGAAACATCATTATGTTGTAATTCTATAAAGGACTCTCGTGATATAGTGGAATCATGATCATCGTTATTAATGTCAGGAGATGTTGTTGGTGTAACTTGCAACATATTCTTAGCTTGCGCTCTAGTGACAACTGCATAAGCAGAATGCATATGTTGCTTTTCCCAAGTGGCAATCTGTTGTGGTGTACACTCTTTAACACCATGTATATGACTTTTATCAAATCACTGATTGGTGAAGGAAGTAAACAGGCATGGATTTTCCCTGTAAAAATTGGTGTATTTAATTCTATAATTGCAGTTGGGAATGTCTCAACTGTACCACCAAATGTAACACACTTAACACTTTTCCCTGTTGCTAATGACGGATGTACTAAGGATTGTCTAATTCCTACGGTTGAACATCCAGTGTCAAATAAAATAGACACGGGAACTTTATTTGCAAATCCTTTGTGAAAGGTTAGATATCCTCTTCCGTCATGTGTAGATGCTGACATGGCGGTAGACATCGCAGGGAGACTTGACAATGCATGGCCGCAACTCAGCGTCGTGATCGCCTCAGGCTGGAATAATGTTGTGCATTCATGACAAAGTTTTGCCTGCTCGAAATCTAAAGAACAAGAAGACGCATTATGCACATCAACATTTGTATCCTGATCTATATTAGCTTGCAGATCATGATGAGCAGAATTAGCCTGCCGATGTTGTTTATTATTTATGTTTCTGTCCCTACCTCTAGATCTATTACGATTATCATTTCTTACATTGTTACAGTTATTTGACCTGTTTTGATCACTATTTTGGTTTGAACGCCAATTACGGTAATAACTATTGTCCCTTTGACCGTAGTTTCGGTATGGTGAGTTATTCCTATTAAAAAATGAGGGAAACCGCGATCGATCAAAATTATTATAATTATTTCCTTGATAATTTCCATAATTGTTATTCTTGAAATTATATGGCCTATTGGACTGTCTCCAGATTTGTTGAGATGGAGAACCTCCACGAAATGGTGTCCCTTTAAAACCATTGAAATTCTTGTACTCTCCCTTTCTGAAGTTTCTATCGTGACTGAGAGAGCGACTTCGATAGTGATTATTGTGTTGTATGGCCGAAGCAATGGGTAATTCTTCTCTAATATGTGAATGGCTATATAACATATTAGGATGTGCAATACAGAACTGTGTACAGATTTAATCCTTATTATTAAAATTCATAGGCTTCCGTTCATGTAAGAACGAGAGGAATGTCGCATTAACTGATGACAGTACTTTATCACGCAACATTAAATCCCGAAGAGCGTCAAAGAAATGTTCTATTTTTGACAACTCTATCCATCTATCGAGTGTGAGACGTATTTTGCATATAAAGTCAGCGAAATCCTTCCCAGTTTCAGGCAGTAAGGATTTAAAGCGCAATCTGTACCCCTCCTCAGTAAGTTGATATTTTTTAAGTAGTGCAGCTCTGACATTATCGTAGTCCTTTTGCAGAGTGAGATCCATTGTCTCTACAATAGTCAATGGTTCTCCTGTCAAAAATTCCATCAGTTTAACACTCCATTGAGCCTTATCCAGTCCACGTGACTCACATACACTTTGGTAGCGTGACAGGTAGCATGCCACGTCGTCACTATGTGGGTTAAATTTAGGCAATTTAAATTTATCGCTGCCATAATTTTTATCTGGAGGTGCAGTATTATTGGAGTTAACGTTATTTGCATTTTGACCCCTTAATTTTAATCCCTCTAGGTGAAAGAGCATCATTTCCTTTTCATGAGCTAAGGTCAGAGCTTTCTTCTCCTCCATTTCTCTTTCAAATTGCATTCTTTTCTCTTCCGCCTCTTCATCTTGTAGACGCCTTTCAGCTAGTTCCTGCTTTAATATAGCTTCCTTTTCAGCTTGTTCCTGCTTTAATTTAGCTTCATCTTCTTTCGCTTTTGCTAATTCTGTAAAAGCAAATTCTCGTAAAGCATTTGCTTTATAGCCAAACTCTCTTCCAATCCTCATGAAGGATTCTAGAGTGGCCATGTTTCCCATTCACAATGACTGACGTAGTCGAAATATATGTTATGATGAAGTAGATGCTATATTATAATTATTATTTATCATTTAGTTATTAATGCATTAATAGTCATGTAATAAGACATACAAATAAATTACGTACGATATAGACCAATAGAACAACGGTAACAATGACCAGCTATAATGGAAGAAATGACAACGTTCGCAGAAATCAACTAAACAATAAAGCAGAAATAAATATGATAACTATTGCAAAGCATGCAATGACAGCTGTGAATAAAAACAAGACAAGTAACGACACAAGGTATGAACATAAAGTGTGTTTAGAAATAAGTAATAGTCAGGTTTAGAAGGACGGTTACAAACAAAATTCATCATGAAAATAAGGTACATAGAAGATATTATTACGATAACAACAATAAAAACTTAACGTCACAGCTAAACGAATATAGTTCACAGAGAACCAGCGCAGTGGACTAAAATAACACTGGTTAACAAAAAAAAATTTTTTTTTTCTTTCTCTAAATTTTCTATGTTTTTCTGGTCAATTTTAATGCGCTGTTTTTAAATCTGCAAACCGTTTTTCTCTATCAGGTCGGGATCTCTAGAAATACGCAATTGAAGTTTTTTTAACAACGCATACAGTATTACAACATCATTCGTACAAGAAGTATAACAGTTATGTAGGCTTGAATTTCTTTGCTGTCGACTTTCGTCGGTGAATGGCATGTGGTACATCGCGATGAAGCGTCCAACAATAATCGACAAGCATGGTCACACTCCACCGTCCTTGATAACATGACTCCATTACGGCGATATCTTGATGGAATCGTTCTCCATGTTCATCGCTGACTTCGCCAAGGTTGTCAGGGAAAAAGTCAAGATGCGAATCGAGCAAATGGATTTTGAGGGACATGTTACAGCCCATAATTATGTATGCATCTGTGCATTGCTTAACAATATGCACATAGTCGACAGATTTGTGATTTCCCAGAAAGTTATCGACGATCGATTTGAATGCCATCCATGCGCGAAGTTCACTACCATGTAACAAGTTCTCGAATTGTTTGTCTGCAATAACTTTCCTAATCTGAGGTCCTACAAAGATACCTTCCTTTATCTTTGCATCGTTAACTTGCGGAAACTTTTCTCGAAGATAAGTGAAAGCTTTGCTCGTTTTATCTAACGCTTTTACGAAATTCTTCATGAGCCCCAACTTTATATGTAACGGTGGTAAAATAATGCTGTCTTTGTTAACTAATGGCTCGTGTATTACATTTTTATGCCCGAGCTGCATACGATCCCTGATAGGGCACCCCTTTCTTGCATAATGTTCCGTCTGTTGCGGATGTCCCATTCACATAGGAAGCAACAAAATTTAGTATACCTAGTCTGCATGCCCGTGAGAATTGCAATGACCTTTAGGTCTCCACAAATCCGCCATTGGTAGTCATTGTACTTTATTTTTGCCAAAAGTATAGCCATATTGTCATAAGTTTCTTTCATATGAACAGAGTAGACGACTGGAATTGATGAAAATAAATTTCCGTTATGCAATAACACGGCTTTTAGACTAGTCTTGGAAGAGTCGATGAAAAGTCGCCATTCGTTGACTATGTGCTCATGACCGAGGTTCACCATTAGACCGTTTACATCTTTGCAATAGCAAATGTCATCATACATCTCAAAGTATTGAACTAGCAAATGTCATCATCCATCTCAAAGTATTGAACAAGTTCTCTGTGTCTATGACGAAATTTAGACATCGGAGTATTGGGCGCTAAAAGATTCCATTCTTTGACTCGCGAACCGAGTAATTCCGCTTGTCCTTTGGTAAGAGCGAGATCACGTATTAGATCTGAAAGTTCTGAATGGTTAATTAAGTGAACACCATCATTCACCGGTATATAATCCGAGTCAGAATTAGTTTCTAAAGCAGTTAAACTATCACTTTCTGATGGTTCATCATGTCCAACGGATATTGTTCTGTTGGAACTGGGATCGGACACGTGATTGGATCATGAGGCAATGGTTTCGAAACCGATTCAATATTTTGATAAACCACAGACTTTCTAGTTTTAAAAGTGAAACTATGGATATTTGTCAAGCAGAAGTAACAATCAGTAGCGTGATTTGTCGGTTCACGCCATATTACAGGCACTCCATAAGGCATCGACTTATGCGTCGGCGATTTTCGTAACCAATCTGCCAATGTATTTGCACAAGTCGAACAAACTGCATTTGGCTTCCAAGATTTATTTGCGTCATCAACTTTCAAATCGAAATAAAGTTCATATGCTTTTTTTAGTAATGGTGTAAAGTTTTTCTGGTGAACACGATCGGTAAAATATCCGCACACATAACAGAACAGATCAGCCGAATTTCTACAACTTCTCGAAGCCATATTTCGCTCAGAATTATTTCAAAATACAGTAACTATTTGCAAAATAGCGTAACATATGTCATGCATCGTTTAGCAGTATATAAAGTAGAATTATTTTGCATTTTATTAATTTTTAATAAGTTATATAGTAAAAATGAAAAGGAGCAAATAACGGTTTCCCAAAAATATATTTATTCACAAATATCTTAAGAACCCGATGTGATAGAGATAAACGGATTTCAGATTTGAAATCAGCGCAAGAAACTGACCTAAGAACACTTATTCTTATATAAGAAAGAAAAATGTTGTTTGTCAGTGTAATCTTCCAGCAACTATGTGCTGGGGACATCCACTAAGGGAAGTCTGTAAAAATATACCTAAGGAACACTCACGAAGGCCCAGAAGTTAACTTCGGGATATATCCTATTTGAGTCGCCAACCCAACCAGCCCACGTTAAAACACTGAACATGTAACATATAACATGACTATGAACATGTTAAAAATAGGCTCAACTAAAACATGCAACGGTGAACAGAACACTAATTCACTTATCTTTTTCAAAGAAAAAATTTCCCAGTCCTCGCAGAGCTAGCGATTTTGGATCTCGGGTGTTGCATATGAGCCTTACAATCCAGAGAAAATCCACAGTTGATAGATAACCACCAAACTTGGATCAGGATCGCTTGAAGGTCAGTCTTGAAAGCCGTTAGGTAAATTTCTCAAAGAGCAAACAGTGTCCTTGATCTTGATGATTTGCAAAGATTTGACCTGGTAAGAACACTTGAATTGTGGCATGAGTTCTTGAAGCTGCTTCACCATACTGGCCACCAGATGTAGTATTCGTTTTGTATCTGTTGTAGTTTGAGAGTTTTTGATTTTGGTTATGTTCTTTAATAATAGGTTAATAGTTCATTAGGCTACTGACTAAGAATGCTGTCAGTTTGGTCGGGCTTACAGGTGGCCGACTATGATGGTGTAATAGATGGACGCTGAATTCATGGCTTGACTGACAGTTCATATAATACATTTATTAGACGATACATAGACGACATCATCGTTGACGACATAATGGAACATTAGGCATGGTAATACGGATTCTGCATGTAGACAAGGTTACAATGTCAAACTTGACTGACCTCAATGACCGTTGGACAATCCGCAAACGGTAAAGTATTGAGGTGAAGATAGTTCACTTCTTTTCCATATTCAATCTTTGAAAGGATACGTATTTATTATTTTCTGGCCGGACATCTTGTCTTGACGCTTCATAAAATGATCGAATTTGATATTACTTCGTAAGAAAGGATTTTGAAAGTCACTAGCAGTAGGTCATCATGCCGTACTGAAGCCCTGTCAAAATCTTGTAAAGTATTAACATCAAGTATCACATGGAGATATTGAGGAATATAAATCAAACTTGGCTGTGGCTAACGCTTCGCCTTGGAAGGTAGCTAAGATATCTAATTACAATCAGTTATTCCCGCAACATGGGACTCAAAAGACCAGAACAACCTCTGTCTTGAAAAAACCGGCATCTTGTATCTTTTCCCTCTGACGTGTCTCTGACGTCATTAGCGCTCTTAGGCAACCAACGATTATATCGCACCGAATTTGTGCACTTTGGTGCATAATAAATTTAAGTTATATCACAAACATAGATGCGTACCTAAGTACGTCTAGCATAGTTAGATTACGGCATCTGGTAATCTGTTAAGTCTCGCATCATAAATGGTTGTGCAAAAATGGACGTAACAATTATTAAATTTGTTTCATGTTATTTTAAAATAAAACAATCATAGTTGATTCAGTTATTATAGGTTTGAAAGCAAACGTATGAGCAAGACTCTTTTATATATATATATATATATATATATATATATATATATATATATATATATATATATATATATATATATATATATATATATATATATATATATATAAACATATATTTACATCTATAGAGCAAATACTTATAAAAAGGAATTTCGCTGGATTTACACCAGCTGGGGGCTTGAACGGGTTAAAAACATTGCTTAATTCTTCACAAAAGGCGACGGATCAGATATAAGTTAATAGTGCTCTGCCCTATGCAGCATTGTTATGAAAACATCTTGTGGAACTCCTTTGAGATAGAAGCGGCATTATCCTTCTATCTACATCTCTGCCAAGAGTAATCTTGTGCGAAGATAGACACCTTTGAAAGCCCATATTAGATACTCTTCAGTGTTGGTCACTTGTGGACCACTACTGCAGAGCTAAGGGGAGGCAATCCGTGACAGCCACAATACAACCCACACATGCATTAGCTCTTGTAAGGTTGTGGGAACTCCACTGTAGAGCAGCATATTGCCATCGGGATCCAAAACCCCGTGTCCCTTTCTTGGTTTTCGTTAGAGCCAGGATTTCTAATTTTTGATTTCTTCATCTCCTCCACCGGCTATTCTTCTTTCCCGTTAATGTTTATAAAATTCCATGATCCATAAGTCGTAGTCCTTAATCCGTGCCAGTTCGTCGCCTTCAAGATCAGTCCGGTTTTCTTCCTGACTATATTTGCAATCATATTTTAAGGCAAACAGGTGACTGACCTGTTGTGCCTTTGCACTTTGTTTTACCCACCACTTCCTTAGACACATGAAGCACTCGGATCTTTCTGAATCCCTCTTCACCTTTTCAGTCGGCCTAGGTGAAGTTTTGCCTGATCTCCATGCCTTTTTAATTAAACTCGAGGACTGCTTCTGTTTCAGATACGCCCAGGTGGAGTAACATTTCATTGTGGATCTTGTCAGACCCTTGGGAATTTCTATGTTTCATTTTTTTCAGGGCTTGCTCTAACTCTTGTATGCTAAATTCTTCTACGAATAGAGAGGCATTAACTATTGGTGGCTTTGTCTTGATTCTTTAACTGACATAGATGTTTCCTGTACATTTCTGCGAGTTTGTCTGCTCCATTCACCGAAGCAATGTAACAGTTGAAGTGTTTTGCTTTCTTTTAGTCTTCGGTAATTGTTTTTTTTTTTTTTTCGTTTATCATTAGCTTCGGATTTATCCTTTTACTTCCTCCAGAAAGATTATTTACCGGTGTTATGCTTTATTTCTGTTCTATCAACGATCTATGTTGGAGCACGTTTCTGTCCATTTTCCTTTTTTTAATCCTTCTTAACTATGAATTTTACTTTGGTGCATGCATTATTGTACTGAATCTTTGTCTTATTGTGAAGAAGTGGTCTAAAGTGTTGTTCTTGCCTTGTTTCTTTCTGATATAGCAATTTGTATTTCTTTGTTCCAGAATGGTTTATATGGCTTCCTGTTACCCTTTAGATGCTACTGTCAGGATTGCATTTTTCAATTCTTCACTGAACGCTTCAACACAACTGGTTACAACACCGCTCTGGCGACCGGGTGATTCAGGATCAAACCCGGGCGACGGCATTTGAGGATTTTTCGTCGACCGGGATTTGGACTGGATTAACTCGAGACCTGGCGAGCACATTTGAAGGAGTGTCGTCGACCAGGGATTGGCTGCTCCTGAACCGACCCAGCTCTAGTGGGTACCTCCGAAATCGGCGAGTATCTGCCTGAATGGCGAGGGACACCTGTCTCTGTACAAGAAAAGGGATACTCACGTAAAATCAATGTCAGGTTAGACATTAATAATAACCTGAGATTTCGCCTCGAGTATTAGCGGGCGTACGAAAAAAAAAATGTTTTCTAGGAGGCGATCAGATGTTTCTTGGAATAGTTTCCAGTTTGCTTTTTTGAAAATTCCATCGAGTTTTCTGTTTGAAACACGTCTTACTAGGAGTGCTTATGGTGGTGAGGAGTGGTTTTTAGTCACTTTATATGTCATTCAGAACTTGAAATTGATTAGAGCCTGTCATGTCAGACAGTCGTCAGGTCGGCTGAGAGAGAGGTGGGCCCTTTGCAGCAGAGTTGGTGGGGTTTCTGCAATCTCTAATAATGACTTTAACAAGCGGCACTTGGACTTTCATTCCTTCGGCCCAATGACATGTCATTGTGAGGCTGGGTAATAATGACAGATTTGTTGTTTCAAAGATCTCTTCTATGTACTTTCCTGTATTGTTGTAGTCGGGAAAACTCCAACCCGAAGTATTGAAGTCACCAAAAAGAAGGATTTTGTGATACTGTGTCTAGTCTAGTTCTGGTATGTTGCATGTTGTCTGAGGTGGGCTGTACACACTGTATATAGTACATTGCCTCCAGTGTGCCAGATATTGATTTTTTGTACATCTTTAGGATAGACTGTTGATAGCTGTGTGACATCTCACTGGATGTCATTTAAGTTGTAGGTTTACTTTACCACGACAACCGATGCACTTACATGCATAACTTATGTATCCTGGCAGGTGCAGGTCAAAGTTTTTGTGTAAAGTTTCTTGTAGAAAGGCCACATGTACACTGGGACTGTGTAGCAGTTTGACAAGTTCGAACTTTTTGTTTCGTAGGTCACAGATGTTTAACTGCAGAATATTAAGTGAAGATGTGTTTTCTACGTGATCTGCTTTTTGTTTGCTCTTCATTCCACATTTTCCCTTTATGGGAAGTTTCACGAGTATGGACGTAGATTATGTCTAAGTGTAGACAGTGTATGAGTGCAGTGTGTGAAAATAGGTATATATAGAGTCACTAATGTAAAATAGGTAGTAAGGTATGACTTCTGGAGAGAAGTGATATGTAATTAGGTATCTAATGCCTTTTTCCAGCCACACTCGAGACAGTGTTTAGAGTGTCATGCACCTCCTCCGTTCTCTCCGCTAAATAGGTTACTCTGTTACAGTAAGGACAGCACGGGTTAACATCCAGTGACAGGAAGAACAGAAAGTAAATTCTGACCGCTAGAATATATGAATATTTATAAATGCAAAACAATGGACCAAAATCCACACACACGCGCACGCACAATAAACCGAAGCTCGTTAGCAAAAGAAAATTGGCGAGTGATCACAATAAGAGTGACTCAGGTAAAGAATAATTTATTTTACGCAGTCTACACCAAATGAATATAGGTGTCTTATTAACTATCAGTGGTCAGCCCCCAGTCCTCTGAGCGAAGACAGCCGATCCTGTATTGTTAATAATTCTGGAAGGTAGAAACCTCTTTTGCACGGGCATCAATGTACAACTTCACCTAAGTCCTTTTAATATTAGCTGTTACTCCCGCGTTAATTACTCCTTAAAATGGAAATAACTATTCTTCTCCCACTAATTGTGTGTCCTAAGGCAATGGATGTAAGCTCTCTCTGTAGGAACGAACTTCGTACTAAATCAATATATTCCAAAAGCCTTTGGCTTGTATCGATAATAGCATGTGAAGAAGATTTAAAGTGTGATGTGACATTGACTCCCGCTGATCGATCTGACAATGACGTCTGAATGGAAACGAGTAACCATGATGGGGGTCAAGGACGCACCTCTTGTAATGACTAGCGATGAATTAGGACCAACCAGATGTGTATAGCGTACAGCCAACTAACGAGGATCTATGGGGGTCCTGTCAGTATATGCAGTAGAAAGTGTGTGTCAGTGCGTCTGGCAGTAGGTGCAGTAGTAAGTGGATGGCGGTGGAAGCAGGTACAGGAATGGTCCTATTGCCCCTGTGAAACAAACAAGGAATCAATATCCTATTAATAACACGTATCGGTTATACCTAGTTATTCACTCTCGCACATACGAAACAAAAAAACCTCACAACCTTTTCATCTCCCCACCCTCCCCCTTTTCACGTTGTTTGACCTAAGGCACCAAGCTCACAAGTAATTTTCCGTCCTCATATCGATTAAAAGTCGTTCGCCGCGTGCTGCGTGACGACGTTAGCTTGCTTATGGGGAAGCAACTATTTACATCTGAGGTCACGGCCTTGGGCCTAATTATTCCACATACACAGTTAGCGTTGGGCGTAGTAAAACAAAAAGTTGGCATTCGTTGGCCAATGTCTTGGGGGTCACCAAGAATACGTATATGTTTGTATCTGTCATAAGTTGATATTGGTGCAACTACAACAGTAGTTGTCGCTGGGGATGGCTTATGGAATGTTATGAAGAAGGTCTCCAGAAATTGGCTCGTGAAGACAGAAAAAGACATATTCGAGATTAGGAGAAGAAGAAGATAATGCCAATGTTTTCCACTAGATAGTGTTTTCTAATAAATTATGGAAAGTGCTCTATTTCGCCGCGACCTTAGCTTCTATCCTCAGATCCCGTAAAGAAAGAGCCCCCCCCCCCCCCCCCCACCTCATCTAAACGCAGAACTTTACCAATAGATATATACATAGCAGACAGCACGAGTGATACATTAACGAACTAGGTAATGATCAACGCGACTATGTTTTATTAGTTAAGTAAATACACATATAGGGTTAGTAGAGAGTAAAAAGTGATGATGGTGAAAGACAATTCACACACTCACAGATGAGATGTAAACGCTGTAGTTAGTTAAATATGAGAGTGAAACTATGGGAATAGTGAGAAGATGATATGATACATTAAGTATTACCACACTGAGTCCAATCTGCACTAAGTTCTCCTCACTGTTTGATTATACACAGATATGTATAGACGATCCGATGCAGGTGTATGGTATGTCGTGTAGACTATCTCAAAGACGAGGTCGTACTTGTGAAAACCTTTGTTGTAATGAGAACTTGGAAGATATACTGTCCTTCAATGTTTCGAAATCTCTCTCTAAAGTTGACAAACCGTTGACAGTTGTCTTAAGAAAATGTCTGCTGTTTGATCTTGAAAAGGCACTGACTAGACAGGAGATCTTCACGGAATGATCTTCTGGTAACAAATGAGCTTCGTGCAATTAAGTTAGTCTGAGTGAATTTACGTCGTGCAAGATACGATGAAGTAGATCAATTCACTTCATGCACTGACGCGGTGGATAGCTGAACTTGGTGATTTTAGCTTGATGACGAATCACCTGGTGACTACATGATCTTAGTAGGTAGATTGATCAACTTGTATGTACTCTGGATTCAGGTTATACGCTGAGTCAGTTGGACTTGATATAATTATGAGAATCCGCTTGGAAGTATATATGTACTCTTGACTCAGGGAATACGTTACTGAGTGAGTTGAACTTGATGTAAATATAAGAATGAACTTTTGCGTGCTTCAGCTTGACTCAGGCGGTAAGCTGCTGAGTGAGTTGAACTTGATGTAAATATGAGAATCAACTTCTGAGCTCTTAATAACAGGTGAATAAAATGGCAGCGCATCCACTGTTTAAAACCGTGGGCGAGAAAACTTCTTTTTTAACTTAGGAAGTGAAGGATGTCCTATTTTATTAATTCTGCTCTCCGGACGTATAATTTGCTGCTTCTTTCCGGTTAGACGCCAAACATGTAATGTGTAAACTCAGACTTCTGTTGGACTCATTTTCTATCATCCAAGAGGAAAAATCTTTGATTTAATTAATCATTTACTAGAAGAATTAATTGACAATCTGTCTTCTGCACATTTAGCTATGAGGCTAAGTGCAAAGATAAATCTTAACTAATGAGTAAGAAAAAGTATTAATAATTGGTATAAGATTTACTAACGTCCTTTTCCCTTCGCAAATTCCTTAACGCAATAAACACCACATATATGAATTAATTATCCACACAGGAATGAACAAACCTACTCACGCTAAGTTCTGGAAAATCTTCTGCGCACAGTGTTTTAAACTTCGTACTGATTTCATCGCGCATTCTGGTTATATCTATGGGTGCCAATGTGTTCCGACATTGGATGTGTGACGTATAACTCCGCCTACAAACCAATCGCTAGGCCTCCATATTGTGGCTTTTGCACTTACACCTTTCGTGCCTTGTCAGCAAATGTCACTGGCCAAATGTTGGTGGGCTTTCACGACACACTTTTTATCCGCGTTGCCTGTCTGTTTTGCAAGACAAACAGGTGTTAATGATTGGCCGGCTAATGCAAAAAATCACCCACTTCCTCCCGTCACAAAGTTTGTTCCTTATCTCGCTCCGTGTCATTCTTGTTATCCTTTGTGAGACGATTTTCCATAATCTCCTTGTTCACGTCTAAGACGCTTGGTAATCAGTATGCCGGCTTCCGAGTCTTTGTTGTCCATCGACCGCGCCGGGTGTCATTGTTTCCAATGTGGTACCACTCGGGTTTGTTTAAAAAGAGAATTAGACTTCTCTCTATTGCCACGCCAGGCGTTTCCCAAAGTTGAACAATACACAATGTGGCATATCTCGTGATGTTTACAGTGGGAATTAGGTATCAAAATAATTATTTCTATGCCAATGTGTGCTTAACAAGATTACTTAAGGTGGGGGACAAAATCAAAGACGTGTAAAGTTACATTTAGACACAAGTCGTGATTAAGAAAGATTACTTTAACCACGATGAAAGAGCAAAATGTGGGAGAAAATAAAACAAGAATGATGTTGGAAAAGATAGAGCGATAAAGATAGACCTACTTTAAGACAGTATCCAGCTTCAGCTTATACACAACTGAGCTGGCTACAATTATTCATTAACATAAAAACACACACTGTTTTCCGAACAAGATAGTAACGGTAGAGAAAATAAGATATTACACAAGGGGATCCTTGTACAACCAAGGTAATTAAGAGTTGCCGTATTAATAATTACTCAAGTAAGTACCTCTACACCTCATGGTAGAAGGGGAACGACTAAGTAAGTAAGTAAGTAAGTAATAAAACCAGAACAGTTAGAGAAATAGCAATGCTCTTATCCTCAGTATTTACAAAATAGCACTACTCTTTAAAGTAATTACTATACACAGACCAAGTGAAAAATTTTAGTAATATTTACCGCCTTGGCAGCCACTGAAGTAATATTATACACAGACTCACACCTTCCGTCTTTAAGAAAAACACTCTTAAATTAACACCTTAGTGATTATGGATTGTGACGAACTTAATAAAATTCATGGTTTCCCTGTCACGAAAAAATGTATGTTAAGGGGGAAAAAAAAAAAAAAAAAAAAAATATATATATATATATATATATATATATATATATATATATATATATATATATATATATATATATATATATATATATATATATATATATATATATATATATATATATATATATAGAGAGAGAGAGAGAGAGAGAGAGAGAGAGAGAGAGGTAAATAATAAACCTGGTGTACTAGCACCGTATACACCCTCTGTTGGTGGATCTAAATGTGAGAAAGATCATAATTACTTATGACAAATTGATAATTTTGTCACTTTGCAGTATATGAACTATATGGACTATTTGATCACGTACATATTTTTGTCTTTAACTTTTGGCCCAATGCCTAGAGCCTGAGAGAACTTGACATAACCAGCAGGCAATTTGGTAGCGGGGATTGAATACTGTGAACACTACGCTGGCTATGTATCTCAGGGAGGCGCAGAAAAATTGTTATCTTCACTAGTTCTGGGATAGTACACTTCTGGCGTCTACCTGGGGTGGGTAGGAAATCCACAGACACCCTAGCGTCACAATGCCATGATGATGACAGTCAAAATGAATTAGGTCAAACGATATCAAAGAGGTCTGTTGTCAAGGCCCTGACAGTGGGTAACCAAGCTGTGATGTGCAAAAGATTAATTGCAGGAAAGAAAAAAAGTCAGACTTCTTGTCGTAAGTTGAATGTGAATTTCTGCCACTTTTAGCTGAGTGGTCCGCCTCTGTCCTTTTTTTTTGGTCTCCTCAAATTATTCTTTATAATAGTCCTTTCAATGTTATTTCTGGTTGGCCATGTCAATCTTATGTTGGACAGGCTGAATGTCACCCCTTGCACGAGTGCATTGGCGTCCAGAGAAAGGTCTCTTCGTTTTTCTTTCTTGTGGGTAGCGGTAGATTCCCCCGGGTCTTTGATTCATTGAGAAGCCGAACACATAGGAAAGCGACTTTCGCCTTTAATGTGTCCGAGCGCGTCTAGAACCGCGAACTCTGGTCGTTCGAATGATCACCAGAGTATCGTTACAGCTTACGAATACCCTTTTATCACAAAACGCCAGGGAGACAACTTCCCGTCCCGAGGTCCTTACGTTGCGATTACGTTGCTCAAATGCACGTGCGGACTCACGCAGCCCACACCTGCAGACTTTATCTACTATATATGCTAGGCGTCTCTAACAGCCCTTGCCACTAGGCGTCTTTAACACCCCTTGCCACTGTCTCCAGAGAATTTTCTACTTTGCAAAGTGGAATTTGGGCCAGCGCCAGTACGGTGTTAGTACACCAGGTTTATTATCAAGGTTTGCTCCTCTAGATCCGTTGTGATTTGCCTGTGTTAATCCCCATTAACCAGGATTACCTCAAGGAGGGTGTGGCTCTTTAACACGCACAATGGGCCTTGGGTATGAGAGGTGGTTTTGCTAGACCAAGAGGCTGACACTGCAGTGGCTGCTCCTTAGGGGGGTAGGGGTGTATGTTGGTGTTGCGGATAGTGGGTTCTTCCCCTTGCTTCACCTTAGGCTATTAGAATAGATACCCCTATATTTTTAGGTCGATCTGATGTTGATTAGTTAAAGTTAACTTTACAATATTGCTCTACAATATTTTACTTTTTTAAATTTTAGTATTGTAAATAATACTTTAAATCCATCACATGAAGCAGGACGTGATCAAATAGTCCATAATTTGAAGCTAGTAACATTGTTTAGAAATGAAAATGTTCTCAGCTCATTATTTATTAAACAAGATTAGTCAGCAAAGTCCTCAAATTATTTTCAACAAAGTGAACTGTCGCCTTCCTGTCATATGGAATTGCATTGATATAATATATTATTGCAAGAAATTAATTTCTTCAACATTTTTTGTTGTTTGTATTGGGCTGAATGATAATATTTCATATACTGTGGAAAAACACATTCTTTTTTCCTTACTACTTCATTTTATGCACCAGAACTACTTCGCTCTTCAACAGAAAGCTAAAATTATATTTCCCACTGTTTGCAAAGTGGCAAAATTATCAATTTGTCATAAGTAGTTATAATCTTTTTCACATTTAGATTTACATATCATTTTATTACGTGACTAAAATGTGGCCAATGCATACTTAGGGTAAACCCTAATTTACATATTACACGTCAAGCTGTAACAAGTATTAGAGATTCATGCCATTATTTGCTAAAAATAAATCTAAAATTATTTTTAACAGCTCATGCATGAACACAGAGATTACCATGAGAACTTCGTGCAGAAGAAAGTATTGCTACAAGCTACCCGCCCAGAAAAACGTCACTACATGTCATCCGTAAGGAAAATGTGCTTTTCTGGAAATGCCAAGTTGCAACAAAAAAGTAAGGAAATGGCGCCAAAGCTTTTATTTGGAATGAAGAAGGATGTTAGAGGAAAATCCGCCGCCGCTGATCGTTGCAAGCCTTTAGAGAACAATACACAACAAGATGCTGATGATAAAGTTGCTCGTTGGATTTTAAATCAAGATTTCAGTGTGCTAATCAACCGCAGACAACAGAGGTTAGAACATTATATAAATGACATACTCAACATCAAGGAGTCTAATTATACTATCAGTTCAGTCGACATGACCAAAGAAGAACTTGATAAACTTTACGATGAAGTAGGACTGCTTGGCATTCCATAAGTAGATAACATTTTGCACACTTAAGTTAAGAGAGACTACAGACAACTTCTGTTTTCATGTATAAAAAGGGGTTTCATTTTGAAGTCTGAATACAAGATCAGCAAATGGAGATGCATGATTTTGAATGTACATCTTTATTTACTTGCCTGCAATTACTTGCTTGCTGAATTACTGGCTTGCAAAATACATTATTTTTTTCTCAAATGCAAGAATATGAATTAGGTAACTTTCAAATAATGCACTGTTTTGCGTGTGATGCTTTGTGCATCTCAGAATTTTTTTTTACTATGTATTCTGAGACGGTATAATGTATTTTCTTCTTACATAAAGATTGTGATTTTTTTAAAAAAGACTGACCATAGAGAGAGAAAAAGCTACAGAAGAGAGATCCATAGCGAGTTAACACATACTTTATCTATATATGTCAAATGAGGCAACTGTCTCAAGCACAGGAGAGGAAGATAATAACTTGTGAAGGAGATATTTGAAAGAAGTTGAAAATGTCGCCATAATAAACAGGAAAAAGTAATGAAGAAGTTAGTGAGAACAAAACCATGCTTCAGCTACATAAATTGATAGAAAATAAAATGGTATTGACCCATCATCAGAATGCGGCAGACTCAGCTACCACCATGATCCTTCAACGAGAGACATCTGGCTACTGGGTAAGTAGACTCCCAAGAGGAAGGTTGATAATGTTAAATCACCATGTTTAGCACTGGCAATATCAGCACACGTCATACAAGAACATAAAATGCTTCTCACCATGCTGATTGATGGCAGAAGTAAACAAAAAAAAATAAGAAGGTGCATTACAATTACTTTTGTTCATAAAAGTCATAATCTTATGTTCAAACATGCTCACAGACTCTTTCTTCAAGTACAATACCTAGAGGCGTAGGTGATCATGTCTCCAATTGTTTATCGATTATGTTGTTGAATTCTTTCAATGCAAAGATGTCAAACTTTCCAGTATCTTCTTTCTGTGTCATTTCCTATCTCCTTTTCCGTCAATCTGTCTTGCTGTCATAATATATTCCAACATGCCTCTTCTAATTAAATGCTTCAAGAAAGTGGGCTGCTTCCTTCTAATGTCAATAATAAGCTTCCTTTTTTTGCGCACTGACTTCTTTTATGACATGCTCATTACTCTTTTTAGCTGTCCGTGGTATTCTTAACATTCTTACGAAATTCACAGCTCTGTTGCATGCAGTGCTTTTTCTATGTCTTTGCATGTGTTGTATGTGAGTCCATGACTCACTTCCATATGACAGCATTGGCTCTATATAACTCTCTTTTTTACTTTTCTTTTTTTTTACAAAGAGATGTTGCACAAAATACTTTTTTATTGTCTGGAACCCTTCTTTTTGGCTGAGCTTTTCGATTCTTCCGGCTTGTCCAGCTGGCATTTCAAAAGGGTATATCAAAGCAGATATAGAAACCTCTGTGTGTAATGCAATTGTGCTGAATCGACCAGTTTTCCTCCTGTGTCTAAACCATGCAGTTTCATGGATATTAGTGATTTTTTACTTTCACGGCATGTAATATGATTTTCTATGTAACTGCAGCGAGTAAGACATATAAAGATCTTTCACTGGATGAATTCTGGTTTAGTTTTTCTTTCATTTTGTTTTGTCCTGTTATTAAATATTGTGCAGGTGCTTCAAAGATCCCCGTCTTCTTCACGACTGTGTAATCTGTTTTTATATTTCCAATTTTCTCTTCTGTCTAAGCATTATAATGCACTTTGTCGTTTGGGATTCTTGCAGGGACAAAAGACGCCTTTGTCAGAGACAAAAATATGAAAACAGGAGTGAAAAGAAAGTTAGCTAATGTAAATGTGCATAGGAAATGAAAAAAAAAATACAGATAGCCAAGAAAGATTGCTCTTGTCACTGTGTGTGGTGGGTTTAGATGTTAAAAAGGTTAAGTATTAATTGTCTATAGATGTGAGGTCAGCAATGCAAGTCCCTGCGTCTAATTGTTGATGAAGTTGTTCTCAGGATACCTGTCTGCTACCACCCTACGACCTCAATCTGCTATATATTTTGAGCCTAATTATATGTTAAGGTGTCTGGATGTTATCTGGCTAGGTGTTTAGGGTAATATGCAATGTAATGTTAATAAAATGACAACAACTACACCTATAACTTAATAAACAAGTAATTAAACAAGTCACTGGGTAAATTTTAAATGATAATCTTTTTTACAATTTTATTTTCCTGTATCTCAATTGCGGGGATACAGGACTGTTTAAACTCAAAGTAGAAGGCAATTTATTTACAGCAAAGTAATTTAAAACAACAACTGTGTCTGTTAATATTAATCAAACTTGTTTCTGACTGGAAGTGTTCTGATAAAGCAATAACTCCTATGCAGGGACACGCTTCTGATGAACGACTTGTATCATCATGTCAAGAATACTGATTGATATAATAATGATGGAGAGTATGGTTAAATGAACTAACACACGCCCGTGGACATTTGGGCTTAACTTTATTTTCTGGAACGCTGTGATGTCCTTCTCACAACCACCTTCTTCACGACTGCAACGTCTGAGCACTGCTTTAGAACTCTTTGTATTTAAGGCAAACAGGTAATTTTTGCCTCGAGCTTACAGCTTCAGGAGTACGTATATTTTGGTATGTGGCTCACTGATTGTTTCACGATGGAACCCTGAAATCAGAGGATTAAGGCCTCCTCAGTACATCATACACCTATCTCCATCTCTAAACAATTAAACATTATCAACAGTTTCAAGATCAGTGGAGTTGCTAAATAAATAGCTATCGTTCCCATCTGATTTGGTGCCCTATTCATCATTAGGAAATCTTCAAACATCCGTTTGATACATTCCTTGTCATAGAAGAAATTATAGTTAATTATATAAAGTCATGTGCAAACACTGTGACTTGCTGAAGAAGGCCAGTGGTTTTCTGGTCTTACATCATAATAATATACATCAATTTTCCCTGTTATGTATTTTTAGTTTCTCCCAAAGTCTCAGTAAGCCTGTCTGGCTTTAATACAAGGTGATAATCTTTCCTAATAACATTTGTGGCATGACACAAAGTTTTGAGGTTGGCGCCTTTCTAGGTATGCCTCTACCCAATCAATAATGCATATACATTCAATAATACAAATACATATCAATAATAAGGTTTACATAAAGGTTTATCTTACCGCATCAATGAAATAATACACAATTTGTAGGTTAACCGGCGATCAGTGGGCACATTCAGATCGCCACTGATGCAGAACAGCAAAGGCACTGGTCATGTATTCCTTGCGTCTGATGCTAACACTACTTGTGAGATTTTTATCTTCGAGTGGCAACTAACGCTGGTTTCAAATCGTTTTTATTACTACTGTTAGTCTATTCTACCACAGCCAATCGAATTATGTTATGCCCACTAGACTCTTTTTTTCAAAAATAAATTACACTTTCAAAAATGTAACGTCCCCCCTTTTCCAAGACTGGCAAAGTTGAGTGAGAACATCAATGCGTCTGTCTCTATGTCTTCTTTACAATATTTCTGTTATTATCTAAGCGTTTTTACTGTAAGATATTATAACATTATGGGTAGTATTGTCTTCTAATAACCAAATATTATCATTTTATTTGTCAACTGTTCTTGCTTTTATTTTATTATTCATCGAGGTTTCTTGGACCACCCTTTCTCTACCCTTCTCAATTTCAGTATCACACTGCATAAGCTATCTTTTCAAATATGCCTCCATGCAAATCCCCCACTTACATGTCTCTCTCTCTCTCTTGCTTGTACGCGTTTTGCCTAACGCAAAACGGTTTCGTTAGATTTAAATTGTCACTACGGGTAGGAGACAAAGCGGTGGGGTTTCCTCTCATTCCATAGCAGATACGTTTTGGGAAAAAAAATATGCCATAGCAACACGTAACTAACGCCAAGTAGTTTTTTCAAACTCTCAACCATTCATTCCCGTTTAGTGTTAGACTAAGCAAGTCTATGACGTCAGCTGTCGCCTGTCAGCTGCAAGTGTTACTGCTTGTCTTAATGCTGCTTATCAATCAGTATCCACCATTTCTCTTCTCTGAGTCTGTTCATTGACATGTCCAGAGGTTCTTAGAATTTCCTCAAGGTTGCAATTGTTATGAGTAAAGAATCTATAACATGGTGATAGCAGAGTTATGTAGAGGATCTAATAATTCTCTTATCAGCCTGGATAAAACACTCGGAGCAATTTCAATCCAAAAAGCAACATATGAATTCAATGTGCTCCTCTCCGATGTGCACACAGCCATCTAATGGTCTGCACTCTGGCTTGACTTGAATTTGGAAACACCCTTTAATAATATTCATATATGATTCTATAATGTGCCACTCAAGTGGAGGCCATATTCACCAACTGTATTCTTAGCCTAACGACAATTTTGGTGAAATAATATGTAATGTGGGGAAATGAGTTCCGGCATCCAGAATCAATTCTCCCTTGTAGCATTGCTATAATATGTGTGATCTCAATCCAGTGTCCGTACAATACTTCCAATGGACTGTACGACCTTTTAATGGTCGATATAGGGTCGGTCAACTACCACTGTCACCGGTGCCCTTATAATGCTAAGTTAATAGCCGTATTGTGAAGTCAGCTTGACATTAGGCCAACTGACCAACCGTCCGCTCCCCACTTTCCTCGAGTGATCACTTAGTTTTGGTTTCAATGTTGGCCGATTTTCCTCATTGTTATCCTCAATGCTAATTTTTGCCAGATCCCGGCATGCGGCTTCAAAGTGAGCCGAGGATGACTGGTCTTGGTTTATATTTTCTCTGGATGCCATACGCAGAGTTGCCATTCTGGCTATTTTAGGGGAAGACTGTTTGTGAGAAGGGGCATACCTATCCACTGTGTCTACCTTATTATTTTTGTTTATCCTTTTATTTTTAGGCCCATGTTTTTTCAGAATGCTTGGCTTGCATCTGAGTATTATTATCCCAACTTGGGGAATGTACCTTGCTACAATTTTCACAGGCCCCCACAAATTGTGCAATATCAGCAGCTACTTGGGGCCAGTAAAATTTTTCAGATGCCCTTTGACGGGTGGTACCAACTTTCATATGTCCACCGTCTGGTAAAAATGTGCATGTGCTATAATTCGTGCCCTATACTCAAATGGCAGTACTAACTGTCCATATCTTTTGGATCCTGCTCCAGCTGTCCTGTAGAGCAGTCCCTCCTTCAAATAAAATTGTCCTTTCTTAGGGTGTGCATGGCTGTTTGACAATTTGCCAAAGCAAGGTTTTAATGATTTGTCCTTTGCCTGGGCCTTTCTCATCTGTTTATGAGAATAAATTAGTGGTAGTTCCTCCTCTTTACTAGGGGTCGACCTGACCTGGAGCGTGGCCATTACCACAGGTTTTATAGGGTTTCCTAGAAAAACAAATTACTTTCATTGATCTGAGTGCACCAGGTGAGAACTCACGACTGAGTCATATTTCAAACCTGAATCGTAAAGGCACTTAACTCTGGCACCATTACATGTCACTTCTTCACAGATGGGGGAATGATGAGGTTCATGCTGTTCTGTTGGCAAGTCCTTCTTTCTTCCCTTGTCCACTGTTATCATGCATGCAGCGCGATATGGAGGAACTTTCCTACCACATTCGATTGTATTATGATTATTCATCCTACATATTTTACACCATTTTCTTTCTGGTCTGTAGGTTTTCCTTTCATTGAATTGCGGGTTCCTATCTCGTTGGTCATACCTTTTCCTATCATAGTTTGGTTTACCTCTTGGGTTTTGATCCCTAGTTTTATAATATTCATCTTGGTTTGATGGGGCTTTATTACCTTCTACTGGTTGTTTCTTTCTCATGCCAGCTACTTCAGACTGGGCTGTCTGATACCTTTCAGCAACATTGAGAATTTCTCCCACCCTCTCTGCACCCTGTTCCATGAGAAACTTTCTCAGGTCTGGAGCCATGGACTCTCTTAATTGCTCAATTAGGATCCTTTCTTCTAAATCTTGGGTTTTCCCCAGAGCAGTCCATTTCTCCAAGTATGTATCTAGGCGTGCAGAGAACTGATGGTAAGTCTCCCCAGTAAGTATTTTAGCATTTCTAAATTTCTTTCGATAAAATTCACTATTCTTCTCATACCTAATCAGGAGAGCCTGTTTTAGAATGTCATAGTCTTCCTGATTTTCCTTACTCAACTTTGAATATACCTCATACGAGGTTCCCCTAAGCCCCTGGGATACTTTCAGACTCCACTTGTCTTTTTCCAACCCATACGTTGTAGCTAGTGTCTCAAATCTCCTTAAAAATGACTCTATGTCATCATCTTTTTTGACAAAAGGGTCTAAATGAAAACTCATGGCTGAGTTGGAGGCCACCTGGCTTGCAGCAGAGTCGGAGGTGGATGGGCTGTTACCATTTTCAGGAGCATGGCTTTGCAACTCTAACTCCCTTAGTCGTAGCTCATGTTCCCTCTGTAATCATTTTTCCTCCTTTTCAGCCTCCATCCTCTTTCCTCCAACTGCAACCTTTTTATTTCAGCCTCCCTCTCAGCCTCTAATTTCTTAGCTTCCCTAGCATCTTCTAATAGAATTCTTTTTTCCTCTGCTAATCTTTCAGCCTCTAATTTCTTTTCTTCGGCTAACCTCCTATCTTCTCGTTCAATACATTTATCACACTCTGCTGTTACGTATGCAATCAGACCTTGCCCCTCCATTCCCATTTCCTTCGCAGCCTGCATTAATTGTTTTACGATGGAACCCTGAAATCAGAGGATTAAGGCCTCCTCAGTACATCATACACCTATCTCCATCTCTAAACAATTAAACATTATCAACAGTTTCAAGATCAGTGAAGTTGCTAAATAAATAGCTATCGTTCCTATCTGATTTGGTGCCCTATTCGTCATCAGGCAATCTTCAAACATCCGTTTGATACATTCCTTGTCATAAAAGAAATTATAGTTAATTATATAAAGTCATGTGCAAACACTGTGACTTGCTGAAGACGGCCAGTGGTTTTCTGGTCTTACATCATAATACTTACTTACTTACTTAGTCGTTCCCCTTCTACCGTGAGGTGTAGAGGTTTGGAAGAGAGAGCGCCAGACCATTCTATCAGCTGTCTTCTTCCTGGCCTGGTTCCATTCTAGTCCTCGGTCCTTCAAAGATTGTCTAATGTTGTCCTCCCAGCGGACTCTGGGTCGTCCTGGAGGTCTGGATCCCTGGCTCTTTGTTTCCCATGCTTGTCGTGGTAGCCGATCTTCTCCCATTCTGCAGACATGGCCAAACCATCTTAGTTGGGACTGTTCTATTTGGGTCTGCAGCGGATGGGATTTTAGGCCTTGACGGATCGTCTGGTTGCGGACCATGTCTCTTCTTGTTACTTCAACCACTTTCCTCAGATACCTCATTTCTGAGGTTTGGATCTGGCTTTTGTGGGTTGTAGTCATTGCCCACGACTCGCATCCATATGTCATAATAATATACATCAATTTTCCCTTTTATGTATTTTTATTTTCTCCCAAAGTCTCAGTAAGCCTGTCTGGCTTTAATACAAGGTGATAATCTTTCCTAATAACATTTGTGGCATGACACAAAGTTTTGAGGTTGGCGCCTTTCTAGGTATGCCTCTACCCAATCAATAATGCATATACATTCAATAAGACAAATACATATCAATAATAATAATAATAATAATAAATTCTTTAAGCACCAAACACGGCGCATAAGGCAGAAACCAGTGCTCTCCAGGTTGTTCGTTGTGACGCCACTCCTCTTAGCTCTTGCACATTATTTAGGCCCAACGTTCTTCTTCCTTCTCTTATTATTGTTCTTCTGAGTGTTTCTTTTGGTCTTCCTTTTTTCCTCTTACCCTCAGGAACCCAAGTGAGCGCCTGTAGTGGTATTCTGTTGTTTTGCATTCGTAGGACATGACCGATATATGACCATCGTCTTTTCCTTATATAGTCGGAGACATATTTCTGCCTAGAGTCTTCTCTTATTTGTCGATTAGTCTTGAATTCTTTCCAACTGATGTTCATGAGTTTTCTAAGACATTTGTTCTCGAATGTATTCAGCTTGTTCTCCAATGATTTTGTTATTTTCCAACTCTCACAGCCGTATGTTAACACTGAGATAACATTTGAATTAAACAGACGAAGCTTGGTATGTATATTCAATGATCGTAATTTCCAAATGTTAGATAATCTATTGAAGGCGCTAGCTGCCAAAGCAATTCTAGTATGGATTTCTCTTGTTGTGTCACCATCCTGAGTCATTTTACTGCCTAAATAATTGAAACTTTCAACTTTCTGTAGTTTTTCCCCGTTCAAGATGATATCAAAGGTCTCGTTAGAAAAGTTCATAGCTTTAGTTTTAGAGGCATTTATTTGGAGACCTATTTTAACCGAGAGATGACACAAATTATTTATTGCTTCTTGGGATTGTCTTGGTGTTGAACTTAAGAATGCTACATCATCTGCGAAATCCAGGTCCCCCAGGAATTTTCCATTTGTCCATTTTATACCCAATTGTTCATTGTGGGTATAGTTTCTCATAACCCAATCAATAGCTATTCCAAAAAGTAATGGTGACATAATACAGCCTTGTTTCACCCCTGTTTCTACTGTAAACCATTCTGTATTCCCTTTATTTGTTCTAACACAACATCTTGCATTGTCATATAGCGCTTTGATTATATTCACATATTTTGTTGGAAAACCATAGATTGTAAGTATCTTCCACAATGATGGGCGGTGTAGACTATCAAAGGCTTTTTGAAAATCGACGAAGGTGATAATAAGTGGCGATTGCCTTTCCACTGATTCTTCTATAATTGTTCTTAGTGTGAATATTTGATCAATACATGATCGTTTCGGCCTGAAACCCGCTTGTTCTTCTCTGATCTTTTCGTCAGCATGCAATTTAAGTCTTTCTAACATCATGCAACATAATAATTTTCCAGGTACTGATAATAGAGATATACCACGCCAGTTATTACAGTCTGATAGATCACCTTTCTTCGGTAACTTTACAATAATACTGTCTTTCCATTGTTGTGGTGGTTGTTCTTCTCTCCATACTTCATTTATAATATCTAAAATTCTCAAGAGGTTGTTGTCATTAACTGCTTTAATCATTTCCCCTGAAATTTCGTCAACTCCAGCAGCTTTAAAATTTTTTAATCTTTTAACGGCTTGTTTGATCTCGTCCAGCGTGAATTCATCACAAGTTATTGGCAAGGTGGTTGTGGGTGTTTCATTATTAAAATCAGGTGTTACTGTTGGTGGTGGTCTGTTTAGCACCTCCATGAAGTGCTCAGCCCATCTCTTCATTTGTTCTTTTTCTGTTGGTATTGAATTCCCTAATTTACCTTTAACAGGTGTTTCCATAGCAGTAGGCTGGTGACATAGTTGTTTTGTAATTTGATAAAGGCACCTACTATTACCAGTTCTTGCAGCATTTTCAGCTTCTACGGCCAGTTCATTGATGAAATGTCTTTTATCTCTTCGAGTTTTTGTCTTCACTTCTTTATTTAACAAGTTATAAGTTAGTTTGCAAGATTCAACTGCATTATGTGTACTTGCCGCTAGTAGTTTAAGTTTTGCTGTTTTCCTTTCTTGTATTTTATCCCAAGTATCTTCTCTCATCCAATAATAAGGTTTACATAAAGGTTTATCTTACCACATCAATGAAATAATACCCAATTTGTAGGTTAACCGGCGATCAATGGGCACATTCAGATCGCCACTGATGCAGAACAGCAAAGGCACTGGTCATGTATTCCTTGCGTCTGATGCTAACACTACTTGTGAGATTTTTATCTTCGAGTGGCAACTAACGCTGGTTTCAAATCGTTTTTATTACTACTGTTAGTCTATTCTACCACAGCCAATCGAATTATGTTATGCCCACTAGCCTCTTTTTTTCAAAAATAAATTACACTTTCAAAAATGTAACGTCCCCCCTTTTCCAAGACTGGCAAAGTTGAGTGAGAACATCAATGCGTCTGTCTCTATGTCTTTTCTTTACAATATTTCTGTTATTATCTAAGCGTTTTTACTGTAAGATATTATAACATTATGGGTAGTATTGTCTTCTAATAACCAAATATTATCATTTTATTTGTCAACTGTTCTTGCTTTTATTTTATTATTCATCGAGGTTTCTTGGACCACCCTTTCTCTACCCTTCTCAATTTCAGTATCACACTGCATAAGCTATCTTTTCAAATATGCCTCCATGCAAATCCCCCACTTACATGTCTCTCTCTCTTGCTTGTACGCGTTTTGCTTAACGCAAAACGGTTTCGTTTGATTTAAATTGTCACTACGGGTAGGAGACAAAGCGGTGGGGTTTCCTCTCATTCCATAGCAGATACGTTTTGGGAAAAAAAATATGCCATAGCAAAACGTAACTAACGCCAAGTAGTTTTTTCAAACTCTCAACCATTCATTCCCGTTTAGTGTTAGACTAAGCAAGTCTGTGACGTCAGCTGTCGCCTGTCGTTCTAGTTCGAGATTCAAAAACCAACGCTTGTCAAGGTTGCATTCTTCCGTCTCTCATTTCACTCCTCCGTTTCTTTATTCTATCACTCCGTTTGAAACAAACTATGCATTTCGGTCTGTCAAAAGGCTTTTATTTTAGTGGAAATTGGTATTGCGGAGAGGGGAAAAGCTAGCAGTTTTGTGTATCGTTTACTATGGCGTTACTGCTTGTTAGAACCAACACGACTGCGGGCGATGGTGACGATGTTGAACACAACTCCCTATTTTATCTCTATAGTATTTGAATTTATAAGCAGTAATATTTTATCTATTTGATCGGGGTATCAGGGATCTTACTGCACTGTGATTAATCCTGTTACGGTATATGATATTAACGCCGTCTGCTAAAGGTTATCAGACGTGCAATTGTAAAGGTTAAGGCATTTAATATATTGCGATAGATGTTTCAATTATTGAACGCTCCATACACGATCGATTATGACGTGTATAGCGTTGTTTGGGTCACAGTCGGTAACTAAGAAACGCTACCCTTTGCTACTTGACCGCCAAGCTGAATAGCTGCGTTTTGTTAACCTTCCAATTCAATGGCATGATATAGCCATTTATATGTGTATTTTTGATGGACCAGGGTCAGTCCTAGAACTCTATATGAGAGGAAAATTTATGGAGGTTAGTATTTAACTAGAATTCTCAGAAGGAGAAGAATAATCGTCAAATTCATATGAAATATTCAGACTCGCAGTCTCACTGTCGGCAGGTAGCCATGTCTAGCTGCGCGTGCATATAGCTGTGATGTTCTGACGACAATACTGCATTGTATCCTTAAACGGACATTGACACGTAAACCAGCAGTCTACGTTATTGATTAATTTATGCATGACTTATAAGGACTTATGTTCTGTTCCTATTTGAAATGATCATCCTGTGTGTACATGTGATTAAATATTACGGACTCAATCTGAAGGAATTAATTACTTCATTAATGTTGCTGAGTTCAAGTTACATGAACTACTTCTTCATACCATGCTACTGAGTTGTATGAACACCTTCACCCTAATTCGCGTAATACTAAACAAAGCACGATTAACAAGAGATCACTAAGGTAACCATACTCAGTGCATGATCTTCAACCGGCAAATAACTCAGCAACAAAAGTGGCGGCCGAATGCGGGGAACGACAGAAAAAAAGAAACAAACTTCTGTTCCTTACGCACAGATTAACCATAATATTTACGATCAAGTTTCGATCACATGACCATTACGAAGCTGACGTGACGCACGTGATCATGAATAGCAACATGACGTCACTGTTGCATTGTCGCCGTGAAGAAGACATCTTTTCAACGCCTTTCTAGTTCGCTTCAAATTTATCAAGATGCACAAGATGGACTACCGTTGCCTGCCCATCAGGAGCAGACAGTCAAAGGCACAGGCCTAGCTGTTGACGACCTCTAGCACTGATCTAAGCAACGGAAAAGATAAGTCTAGGTGTTTAACTGTTGTTATTGCAAACAGTGCTAACTGAGTCCATGCCCTCTGCCTACATCGGCATGTTTTTACCTATGTTTAATGTACTTTTTGTTGTCTTAATGTGTTGTTAATTCGTGGGAGGTAGGGAGGATGAACCGAAATAGATTCTGTGGCTCTCACGATGCCTGAATTGATTTCGGTCGTTTCTTAGGGCAGTTAAACGATTGCACTTTTGGAAGCCCCATTGAGGTTTGCCATTGGACTATCTGTCCAAATCTGCTGTCGTTTGACGATTTGTGTTAGCTGTACCGTTCCGTAGATAACTGGTGTATTTTATTCGTACTCAGTTAACAATTTTATTCAGTTCTGTATCATGTTCGTTAACTATTTCGTCCAGTCTCCTCTTACTATCATTTATTTGATGATTGTTAAATGGTCGTCCGTTATGAGTCCTGTGATGTCATCATTTTTTGCAGTCATTTTTTTTTTTTGTACTTTGAATATTAAGTTGACCTCGGGTCAGACCTTGACCCTTCATTTGGCTTGTGACACTTCCGCTTGTTTTATTTAGTTCATAAATTCATTTTTAATTGTGAAAATGTCTTGTTTGCGTCTTAACATTGTTTGTACCCTTTAGTTGCATCATTGTTTTGTTTGTCCTCATGATATATATTAAATACTACATTAATAATATGATATTATATGCAATAATACACTTGTAATTTAATTTAATTAATTTTTTCTGATATTTAAGGTTAATATGGGACATTGCATAATTATGCAGTGATAGTCCAAGAAAGTAGCACTACAATTTATAAGAGATGCCTAGGGCATAATAATATAATATATATATTGACCAAATAAAATAATCTTATAGTCTACCTTTGAGGTAATAGACCCATTGTATATTATTTAATATACTTTTCTGGTACTAAGAGAGTGACTTAGTACATTGAACAATATAATTACTAGGAATCATACCCAACATTATTGGATATTAAGATTAATTGTGTGAAGTAATTACATAATAGTTAACAGATATCATAACTATTTATGATATAGTTCGTATTTAGATACAATATTGTTACAAAATATTGTCTATTAGTTGAACTTAGACTATTGTGATTATTTATATTGAATATTTCTAAGTTGAGTAAGTATAATAATTACTCTGAAACTACTATTGACTATTTTAATCAGTAATTATCAATAATTACTTACAGATAAAAGTCAAAATGCTTACTATAGACCATTTCGTTAAAATTGGTAGGGAATATGGTTATAAATCTCAAGAACTTCGTCAGTTTGCTGAGGCAGAACTGGAAAAACATGAAAGAAAAGAAGCAGAGAAAAAGGCTGCATTAAAGAAAGAGGAAGAGGAACAAAAGGCTGCATTAAAGAAAGAGGAAGCAGAACGTGAGATGAAGCAAATTGCCAAGGAAAATAGATTAAGAGAAATTGCTCAACAGGAAGAAGAGAATAAATTGAAACGAGAGGAAATTATTTTACAACAAGAAATGGAATTGGCGCGTATTAAATTGGAGACAGCAAGATTACAAGCACAAAGTGCTGATGCAAACCAGAATAATAACGCACAAAATGGATCATCATCCAGCCAAACTAAACATTTCTACAACTTTAAATTACCCACTCTCAACTTGAACGTGGACGACCTTTCATCGTTCCTGTCACGTTTTGAACAAACTTGCAAAACTAACCATTTGCCTGAAGAGTCATGGGTACTCAAGTTAAATGAATTCTTGGTTGGAGAACCACTGACGGCTTCTCAAAATGCTGACCCATCAATAGCAAATAACTACGGTGCTATTAAGTCCTTGCTTTTACGAAGGTTTCACCTGGACGAGGAACACTGTAGGTTGAAATTTAAGGGAATTTTACCTGAATCTCCAAAAGATTTTGCAGGATTCATTGCGAACATACGCAATACGTTTAATAGATGGGTTGAACTGGCAGAAGTCAACAAATCGTACGCCAAATTAGTTGATTTACTACTACGGGATAAGGTATTATCTTCGGTTAGCCAGCCATTTTTTGCATATTTGCAGGAGTGTAAACCAGGTACTATGGACGAGTTAGAAAAAATTTCTTTAAACTACTGTTCGGCACATCCGAATGCAACCATTTCTAACTCCTCATTAAGAGAACCTCTACCTGTGGCGTCTAATATGGCCTACAATCATAATAACAAACAAAGACATCACAGTGTAGACAGAAGCAGGTTCCAAAGAAATCACAATGTTAACTTTCAGAAGGGACATAATAATGATTTCAACAATAAAAATGAGTTCAACAGAGGTAGATCACGAGATAGAAATTATTCACCTCAAACAAACTACCACAATGGTCAACATAACACTAATTATAATCGATCACATACTCCCAATAATAATAGTAACTGGAATGGTAATAATCATGGCTCGAGACATCGAGATAATAGTTACTATAGAGGACGACGAGATAATTCTAACAATTATACTCGGAATCGATCTCATTCTCGGGGATCATCTCATTACAACCATAATACAGGGGCGGCAGTTACAAATAATACTACCCCTATAGCTCAGGTCCCACTTGACAATAATACAACACAGTCTTCTGCTGCATGTTTTGCTATTAATTATAATGTGGCAAATAGTTGCCAACAATGCAATCTTATTTTTCAGAAGGCGAAAGAAACAGTGCTTAACTGCGGACATATTACACCAGAGGTAGGTCTTGCAGTCAACGATGGAACAGGCCTACTAATTTTTAACAGGGGATTAGTTAATGGATCCGTCGTCTCAGTGCTGAGGGATTCAGGATCCACAACGATTGGTGTACGACAGTCGCTGGTACATCCTAGCTGTGCAACGGGGGAATATGTCCGTTGCATGACTTTTGGGGGAACTATTGAGTTTTACCCCACAGCTATTATTCATGTTAACACACCTTTTTTCACAGGGAACGTAAAAGTATGTATGCTAAAAAAGCCTATAGCTGATCTGATGGTTGGTCGTATACACGGCAGTAAAGATTGTACTCCAGATGAGATTATAGAATGGGAGAAACATAACCTATGCACTGGAAACGCCGTGACGACTAGAGCGCAGACTCAACTCATGGAGAAAGTTGATGATAATAAAATGGATGCAGACAACCAAAAGGAATTTGTAGTCAATTCACCTATTGACAGGGAAACATTTGCAACCAAACAAAAAGAGGATAAATCTTTAAAAAAATTTTTTAAGTTGGTTGATAAAGTTGACAATCTATCCTCAGGTAATAATAACAAACATTGTTTTGTTATTAAAAATGACATATTGATTAGATGTTTTAATGACAAATCACAAATGAAACAACAAGTTATGGTCCCGTATACTTTTAGACGGTACATTCTTCAACATGCACATGACTCACATTGTGCTGGACATATGGGATATACTCGAACACGATCTCGAGTACTGTCTTCATTCTTTTGGCCAGGAGCGTCAAGAGATATTTCGCAGTATGTACGTTCCTGTACTACATGCCAAGAAGTGAAAGCACGGGGAGCTTTTCACACGGCGCCTATTCAGGCTTGCGATATCTCAGTAAGACCGTTTGACAAGATGGCAATAGATATTATTGGTCCATTGCTACCATCGGCCAGAGGACATAGATTCGTCCTTACGTGCATTGATTTGTGCACACGATGGCCAGAAGCTATCCCATTAAAGACCACCACTACCACAGATGTAGCTGATGCACTACATCTCATCTTTTCTAGAATAGGGTTTCCTAGAAAACTTTTATCAGACCATGGGTCACAGTTTATATCTGACACCATGAAGGAAGTCATGAAAACTTGGAACATTGATAGGAATTTAAGTAGTATTTATCATCCTATGAGTAATGGTGCGGTTGAAAGACTTAACCGTACACTTAAACAACTACTACATAAGGTTACTGCTAAGCACCCTCATGACTGGGACAGAGCACTCCCAGCTGTTCTATTTGCTTATCGGGAGGTACCGCATGAACAAACTGGCTTCTCTCCCTTTGAATTAGTTTTTGGTGCTCCCCCAAGAGGTCCTATGGGACTAATAGAAGACTTATTAATTGACGCGGAGATGACTCAGGACACTCAGTCATCTTACGAGTACGTGATTAATCTTCGGAAGAACATTATTGAGTCTTGCCAGTTGGCAACAGCTTCTTCTGAGGCTGCAAAAGCTAAGGCTCGATCTCTACAAAAATAGGTCTCGACGATTACGCCAATTATTCCCAGGCGACGAGGCTTATGTGTTACTTCCTCACAATAACAATAAATTATTGATATCTTGGAATGGTCCTTACAAAGTCATTGATAAAATTTCCGACGTTGATTACGTCTTAGATATCAAGGGACACAAAAAGATATTTCATATTAACATGCTCAAGCAATTTCATACACGTCCTGAACACTTACAGTCAATTTTTCATGAACTAGATGACACCACAGTATCTACTTGTTATTATTCTAACTTATCTGTCATCCAGGAAGAAGAATCTTCTTTTCCTGAGGTACAGTTACCGTTACCGGTACCAGTAGTTCAACCTACTGAATCTTGGCGGGATGTAACCATCTCTTCAACGGTTACACCGCAACAGCGTCTACAGATTGCTAATCTATTACAATCTTATCCAGATGTATTGACCGACGTCCCGGGTCGCACATCGGCTATCAGTCATGACATTACTCTCAATGATGATACACCTATTCGTGTACATCCCTATTCTGTTCCTTTACATTTCCTTGCTAAAACTACTAAGGAACTTGAACAGATGTTGTCTCTGGGAATCATTGAGACTAGTAATTCGCCATTCTCTTCTCCATTAGTGATTGTCCGGAAGAAGGACAATAACATCAGACTATGTGTTGATTATAGAAAATTAAATGCTAAGACTATAGTTGACAGCGAACCACATCCACTTATCGACGACTTACTGCCACGTCTATCCAACGCAACTATATTTAGTAAGATAGACTTAACTAAAGGTTATTGGCAGATACCACTGACCGAAAATGCTAAGTACTACACCGCATTTTCCACTCCACAAGGTCTATACCAGTGGAATGTGATGCCTTTTGGGCTTGTTAATGCGCCAGCTACCTTCATTCGCCTGATGCGACAAATTTTATCAGGTAGACCAGACGTTATTACATATATTGACGACATATGCTTGTTTAGTTCGTCGTTTGAGGAACATGTTTCGGGACTTAGATATGTTTTCGACACTCTAAGGAATTCTCATCTAACTGCTAAACCTACAAAGGTGCAAATCGCGTGTAATGAGATAACCTTTTTTGGGACATATCATTGGATCGGGATATATCCGAACGTTACCTAGTACAGTCTCCAAAATTCTAAACATAGCAGTTCCTCAGACGAAGAAACAGGTCAGGAGTTTGTTAGGACTTGTTCAATATTACAGTAGATTCATACCAAACTTGTCATCCATCACGGCTGTATTGTCTTCATTGTTAAAGAAAGACATGCCGGTGAAGGTGACATGGACTGGTACATGCAATGAAACTTTCAACAAAATTATAAATTTGTTCTCGCATGAACCAATTTTAAGACTTCCCGATGCTTCCAAAAGATTTTTCTTACGAACAGATGCTAGTAACTACGGCATTGGTGCATGCCTGCTCCAGAACCATGATGGCATTCTACATCCTACCTTATATATTTCAAGAAAGCTAAAGCCGGCAGAAACAAAGTATTCCACAGTGGACAAGGAACTTTTATCCGTGATATGGGCAATAACTAAACTTGAAAAGTTCTTGCTTGGTGCTCCCTTCACCATACAGACGGACCAACGTGCTGTAGCATCGTTGCGTCGATCTAACCATAAGAGCCAAAAACTCGCCAGATATGCAATCATCCTACAGCCATTTGAATTCTCCATTGAACATATTCCTGGCACTGAAAACATTGTGGCGGATGCGTTGTCACGTAATCCTATTGACGACGAATAATCAACATTAACATTCCTAAAACATATCAACTATAAGGGAACTAACCTTGCCTTCAATTTAAACTTTATAAACACTATATGCATCACAGAATTGAACTAAAAGACAATCGGGGTATACATGTTGACATTGAGGCTTCGTCTAACGTCCATACACGATATATGAATATTCGTTGAACAATCATGGAACAATATCTGACGACAAGTCGAACTTATTATCCTATGTGCACTTAATTCTTGGATGCTGGGATAAATGACATTTCTTTCCAACGTAAACGTTTGAACATTTTTGCCTAAAAGAATTCATCAGGATCAAGACTACGGATGGATCATCATATCCTATACTAATTAATTAGTTAACTTAACTTCTTAATTGAATTATTATCAGTAAAATGAAATGTGAGAAAAAAGTGAAATGAAGGAACAAAAAAAAAAAGAGAACGAAATATAAAAAGAAGAAATTATGAAAAGAGAAAATAAATCTCACACAAGTATTAGATTAATATTTTTTTTTAATGTACCTATACATTATTTAGTTAGTTAAATTAGATAGTTATTATTCACTAACACTTAACACACACAATTAAGTTAAACTTATATTCGAATTTCTTTCTATTTCTTCTCACTTATTTTGTCTTTTCTTCTCTCGTAACATCGCGTTACATTAGAACCTTAATAATTTAACTCTTAGTTTAATTAATTAATTTAATGTTAATTAGTCAAATTAATTCCTATATGACATACTAATACGACAGACCTTACTTTAATTTAATTCTATCATTCACTATTGACATTAGACATTTATTTAGTTGATATAATAATATGTATAATATTGATATATAATGTGATTAATGTTAGATGACTATGACAAATAGTTAGTTGACATGACCGCGACACGGTTCTACTCAGAACATCGTCGGCCATATGTCACGATTGTGTTAAATTTTTTTTTGAAAAATTGTTAAGTCGGATAGATCTTGAAAAAAAATCTATCGATTTTTTTTTTTTCCCCGGTGTACAGGGAATTGTTACGGTATATGATATTAACGCCGTCTGCTAAAGGTTATCAGACGTGCAATTGTAAAGGTTAAGGCATTTAATATATTGCGATAGATGTTTCAATTATTGAACGCTCCATACACGATCGATTATGACGTGTATAGCGTTGTTTGGGTCACAGTCGGTAACTAAGAAACGCTACCCTTTGCTACTTGACCGCCAAGCTGAATAGCTGCGTTTTGTTAACCTTCCAATTCAATGGCATGATATAGCCATTTATATGTGTATTTTTGATGGACCAGGGTCAGTCCTAGAACTCTATATGAGAGGAAAATTTATGGAGGTTAGTATTTAACTAGAATTCTCAGAAGGAGAAGAATAATCGTCAAATTCATATGAAATATTCAGACTCGCAGTCTCACTGTCGGCAGGTAGCCATGTCTAGCTGCGCGTGCATATAGCTGTGATGTTCTGACGACAATACTGCATTGTATCCTTAAACGGACATTGACACGTAAACCAGCAGTCTACGTTATTGATTAATTTATGCATGACTTATAAGGACTTATGTTCTGTTCCTATTTGAAATGATCATCCTGTGTGTACATGTGATTAAATATTACGGACTCAATCTGAAGGAATTAATTACTTCATTAATGTTGCTGAGTTCAAGTTACATGAACTACTTCTTCATACCATGCTACTGAGTTGTATGAACACCTTCACCCTAATTCGCGTAATACTAAACAAAGCACGATTAACAAGAGATCACTAAAGTAACCATACTCAGTGCATGTTCTTCAACCGGCAAATAACTCAGCAATAAATCCAAAGTAGAAATATCGGAGAAACACAAGGAAAAACTAAACCAGATAAATAAAAGTATTTGTTATTGTTATGCAGAATTTACATCATTGCACCCCGGGCAAACCCATAGGTGCTCAGTCTCCATCAGTATATGTCGAAGAGTGTGAATGATAATTGTTCCCGTAGATCGCTGGATGTAAACACTACGGATGCATCCTCTCATTCGTCCATCTCTACTAGCTTTACGTTTGATGCCTAATTCCAACAGTCTTAAAACCTTGATGATTCATCTATTGCAGTGTCATTTTCTAACAGGCGATCATTAATTGTTCTCAGTATATCTCCCTTATTTATGGGTGCTCTTGATGCTAGTCTGTCAGCTCTTTCATTACCACATACCCCAGCATGACCAGGACAGTATATCCACACCAGCTCTTGAAGACTCGAAGCTGCTTTGATTGTTTTCCATTCATGCCGCAACCAACCACTTTGAACCTTCCGAAGCATGGACTGAGAGTCGGACACAATGATAGCCTTTGTTAATGAAGTTTCAGTTATCCACTTTAAGCTGCAGTAACAGCCTCGACCTCCATTCTATGCTGGAAGTTGTTATCTTGTAAGCCCCGCTAGTACTATAGTAGGCGCAAAACGGGTATGATTCAGGTGGCGCGCTGGCGGCGCGACATGACTTTTATATAGCAAAATACGGTGGCGCGCTCTGGTGGCGCGTGACTTTTATATAGCGATATATTTTAGCCGGGGTGATGAACAGCTGACGTCCTGGTAGGTTATGTGTAGTTTATTTATGTGTTACAGCATGTGTTGTTATGTTGTTGTTTATTTAGGTATACACATAGACGATATTTATATTACAACATTTAGACAACAGTTAGACATATATTTAGTTATAGCAATATATTAATTAAAGTATGGTGGGCGTGTTGGTGTGTGCTGGTAGTGTGTTGGTGTGTTTGGTTGTAGGTATCTTAATTGCGTG